>BFEA01000129.1:2447730-2461035 GCA_003427395.1 Chara braunii
CGACGCGAATGGCCGTTCGGCCGATCTCGAACAAAAAAAAAAAAAAAAAAAAAAAAATCCAAAACTTTTGAGAAAAATATATGTTATGCAGAAGAATAAGCTAAACAACATTGCCTCAACGTTTTATCCAAATTCTATACCAAATTTGAAATAAAAATCAAATATTAAAAATAAATAATAGTAAAAAAAATTAGAATAAATAGAACGAGAATGAAATTATTGAGTGGGCGAGTACATTTTTGACACTGCCATCTGTAGCGATTTTTTAGTTTTTTTTTTGGCTGTGACAATGCCATGAAAATTTATGCATGTGTATCTTGCATAATGAACAATCTACAAATAAAGTTTGAAAAAATAAAAATATTTTTCATGCCACGAAATAAAGGAAAAACAAAAAGTGAAAAGAGAAAAAAACAAATTGGTAAGGAAGTTTGCATTTTCATTTTTGTTGGGATAAACATTGAACAGAATGGCTTGAAAATTAAGAGGGGAATACCTTACATCACAGACACCTTACAGAAAACATTTCAGAAAAAAACAATAATATTTAGGTGTCGAAATAGTTTTTTGCGGGGTCGGTATCCCTTCCTTTTCGGGCCATGGGGAACCGAACGCCCGAACGTTCGGCGGTCAGCTTCAGGGCCTCTGTAAGTTCGACTTGGCAACCTTGTACAACCCTGTATTTTTTATTTTGTTTTTTGCTTCGTCTTTGCCCTTGAATCAATTCATCGCGGTTCGCAGTGAATTGTGGTAAACAGACATTTCAACGTCGTGTGTTTGTGTGTGTGTGTGTGCATGTGTGTGTGTGTGTGTGTGTGTGTGTGTGTGTGTGTGTATGCGCGTGCGCGCACGTGTGTGTGCAGTGTGTATGCCAATCAAACATAAGAACAAAGAATCAAACACACTTTTTTTTCTCATTTTTTCATTTTTTCTTACTTTTTTTTTTTTTTTTCGATTCTGTAGGTAAAGAGAGAAGAAAAAACTAGGAATGTGGGCCAATACACCCTACATCGAAAAAAAAAAAGAAAAAAAAAAAACATCTCCATTTTTTTTTTTTCCATATTTTTTAATTTTTAAAATTATAATCCAAGTTTAAAAAAAAAAAAAAAATACAACCCTGTTTTTTTGGTTTTGTTTTTTGGCTAGTTTTGACCCTCAAAACAATCATCGCGATTCTTGGTCAATCGCAGTAAACAGGCATTTCAGCGCCGTTTGACCTCGGTTTCAATGTGCGCCGAAAGATTCAACGAGGGACCCGCGTTGAATCACTTTCCAGACACTCGGATTTTCGAAGCGGGGAAAGGTACTGATGGTTTATGGTCCCATGCACGAGTGAGCATAATAGTTTTTATGTTTTTATAACTAAGACTATATTCTTCTCTCAATTGTTTTTGCTTCACTACCTACCTATTGCTAAGGTTATATAGAGGGGACTCCTGCAAGCATGGTCACCTCCCACGGTGAATGGGATATTGCAAGTTGCCCCTTGCTCTAGTGGTTAAGGGTGAAGGGTTGGGGTCGCCATTAAGCAAAGACCGAGTATTTTGCCAGTGATTGCACCCCCGTTTTCATCATCCTCCACCCCTTGTGCAGTAGCAATAGTGTCTAAGGTCAACACTCTCCCACACACTATACAACCCACTCACGCTCACACTGTAGTTTACTGTTTTTTTTTTTTTTTTCCATTTCACTTTTCACTACCTACGTACCACAATGCTTAGTACACCTATCACCAGAGAAAATTTCTAGAATTAAATCATCATTCCATAATAAAATTACATTCTTAAATCTAAATTTTGATTTCATCTTAAAAAACATCATTTCTCTTTTAAAAAAAAAAATCTTATTTGAAAAACTTCCATTCCAAGAAATTCAATGTGGTATATCTTCTTGTTTGAATTGAATGGTCTGATAAAATGAAAGTCTTGATGAATTCATGAAAAATATTCATGGGACTATCATTCTATCATAAGGAATTTCTGTCATAAACCAGTTAATCCAATCTCAATTAGAAAACATTCGTTGTAGTAGAATGAAAGTTGAATTAACACATTTCATAAACTTCTCCCGACTTTCGTTCAATCTTCGACAAATAGATATAGTTGGAATACAAACTCATTTTGAGATGAAAACTTGTCAAATAAATTTTGAAATTTTAAAAATTGAAAAAATTTGGATAGATAATTTTTAAATATGAAGAATTTTTTTTTAATGGCATATTTTTTCATCTTTCATCTATTATGGGAATTTTTCTATTGATATAGGAAATCACTGCAAGCATAGTTATCTCTGACAATCAAGGGGATGCATTTTTTTTTTTACTTCTTTATTTTTACCCAGTCGAGATATGCTAGAAGGGGTTATACTAACAACCCCATCTAGCACGTTTGCAACTGGGTGTTCCAGTTTATTCGTGGCGACCTCCACCTGCTAGAAATCGGGTCCAACATCTCGTACATATTTCACTTGAGTCATGTCGTTGGAGCAATATGCCTGGTTTCGGCTTAGAACAATCTCACGGCCTCTTCACCAGTTTATGATCACCAAACAGACAAAAGTAATTGAAGTTGTGTCATGAAATTGTTGTCAGACCACCACTATGTTTCCCAACCTTTTTTTCAAAGTTGCGGCATACATGCAGCCATGAGTCTTGAGAATTACCAAGGCATCGCTTTGCAACATATCCATATAGAGGAAACATGTATGCGAGATCCATTTCGCATGAATGGATATGCAAAGAAACCGCGCCCCCGGTACTTCCTTAAAATTGTGCTTGTATACGAGATGCATATTTGATTTCTTAGTAGGGAAACGAACTTGTGGTTTAAGCTCTTGTAGAATGGGGGAGACAGATCAATTGCCTTCATACCACAACAGGTCCATCAATGATAGGTTGTGGTCAGGGAAGAAAGTTTGAAAACTCCAAGGGGGGTGCGCGTGGACCATTGCATCAACCTCGGTCCCGTCCTCGAATATTATGTTGTAGTCCTTTTTTGGCTTTCGTCTGTCAAATCGGTTATCGCTCGCTCATTTGATGCTGGCTACCTGGCCCCCATGATCCCCTTCCAACCAGTGTAGACCCCCGTACGTCGTACGGGGGTTCGCCGTACGACCCGTACAAACGGTCGTTCGGACGTTGGTACGATCGCACGGACGTTCTCTGTCCGTACCTGCCATGGGGATATGGGGGGGTCTGTGGGGGGGGTTGACACCCCGAGGAGGTAGGGGGCGCGGTAGGGACCCCCCCAATATTTATGAATTTTTTTAATCTATTTTATTTTTTGTTAAGAAATAAAATAATTATTGATTCATTGATTGATTGATTGATTGGTGTGTGTGTGTGTGTGTGCACGCGGGGGAAGGGCGACCTCCCCGCAACCAACCAATCAATCAATCAATCAATCAATCAATCAATCAATCGAAGAAAAAGAAAAAAAAAAGTTGTTATGTGCGTGTGTGTGTGTATGTGTGTGTGTGTGTGTATGTGTGCGCGTGTGTATGTCTATGTATGTTTGTGTGTGTGTTCGTTGGGGGGAGGCGACTCCCCCACAACCYCGCAGTTGGCCTCATGCTACTTTCATCGATAAGATGAGCAAAATCGAATGAATCTACTGCTAGAACATGAAAATATACACTGCTACACTTGTGTGTGCATGTGTGTGTGTGTGTGTGTGTGTGTGTGTGTGTGTGTGTGTGTGTTATGCACGAGGGGGGCCTGCAACCCCCCGAAAATCAATTAATTCAATCAATCAATCTTGATTTTCGTTTTTTTTTTTTTTTTTTTTTTTTTGCATATCAAGATCAATCAATCAATCGATCTACCAATCAATCAATCAATTAATTAATCAATCAACAAATCAATTAATCAATCAATCAATCGATCGATCAATCAATCAATCAATCAATCAATTAATCAATAAATCAATCAATCGATCAACCAATCAATCAATCAATCAATCAATCAATCATTGTTTTTTTTTTCAAACACCCCAACCCCTCAAAAACATTTTTATTTTATTTTTTTCGATGGGGGGATATCGCCCACACTCGCACCCCCCCAAGCCCCACAGCCCCCCCAACACCCTTTGAAGCCGGCGTAGGGAGGCCCCGAATTCCGTATGAACGGGCTTTACAGGCCCTAGGGGCCAGTACGTACGTCCGTACAGGAGTACCGATGGTCTGTCTCCGTACAACGGGCCTACACTGCTCCCAACCATTCTTGTGAGAAGCACTTCATTTTCTGTTGAATACACCTCTTTGTGTGGTAGGGGTTAAGCATGTTGCCCCCTGCCCTGATAGGTGACGCTTACTAGGGAGTAGAGGGCGGTTGTTGGTCGAGGGCGGGGGGCTAATGCAAACACCGAGCATTTTTGTCAGTAGTTGCGCCTTCCATCTACTTCCCCCACCCCCATGGAGTAACATCAGTGTCTATGGCCAGCACTCACATACCACACACAACATTACAATCACTGCACACACACACCCGTGATGGCCAAAGACCCTACCAATACCTATCAGGGGAAGCAAGGCAACTATATCAGTCAATTGGCATACCTAAACCCTTCGTGGGGATAAAACCCAGGACCCCCTAAATTGGCATAGCACTCCGCTAGCACCCTAGACCGCCAGTGGGGAGAAAACCTAACCAATTGAGGATACTGAGCGAGGCCGCTTGCTCAAGCCCGAGAAAGGAGCACCCTCTCTTTCACATACCCAAACAAAGCCAATTTTCCAATGACCTAATTGGCCCCCGCTCCCTTTCATGTAGTGAAACAAAGGTGATTTTTCAGTGACCACATCCGCCCCACGTCCCGCGGTGCACGCACAAGCTCTGTTTCATGTACGGATAAACAAGACAATTTTTTGGTGGCCTCACACAATGTCGTTAACAGGGAGTCGAAGGAACCAAGCACAACTAGCGCAAAACTTTTTTGTAGCCTGTGGGCTCACTTTCTCCACGAGAAAGCATTTTGTTTTTTATGTTTATTATCTCATAAAAGGGATAATGTGCAAAMTACCCCCATAAGTTGAGATATATATCAAAACGTCCCTATAAGACGAGGATAGAGTAGAATGTTTTTTTGGGCCTAATTCTTTGTGTTATGCTGATGTTAGGCCCGTGCACAAATTTGCAATTTGGGCCCTGCCATCAGCACTGAGGCCTGCACCCTGTTTAACCTGGTTTGCACTCCCTATCGGGTGGAAAAACTTGTGGAACACCCACGTCTATTGCTGCGAGATTTTTTTCCCGCTTAGTCGACTCCTCTCCCCCCTGGTAAGCTTCTTTCATCTCCAAGTTTTTTCTCCCCCACCATTTCTCCAAGGTCTCTTCCTCTGCCAGTCCTTCCAGCTCCTCCACCACGGCCAACCCTCCTATCTCTCCTCCCTTTGGGATTTCGGCGCTTATGACGTTTGCTCGAAATGATGGTGATGCGACAAATAAAATAAAAATAAAAAGCCACATTGCCACCTTTGCCTTCTCTTCTCCCCCAATATCCTCTTTCTTCCCCGACTCCGAGTCCTCCCCTTTATTTCCTCCTCTGAGTCCTCCTTTGTTGTCTCATTCTTTCGGCATTGCCTTGTTCCTCGCGTGGATACCCTCCTCCGTGCGGCAAAGAGACGTGACGTCAAAGCAAGGCGGGGTGGCCTCTCTCTCTCTCTCTCTCTCTCTCTCTCTCTCTCTCTCTCTCTCTCTCTCTCTCCACAGCTACTTCCTAGATGACCTCGAAATCCAAGAGGCATATCTTCCCCACAATCGGCCACAAGTTGAAGCAAAGGATGTAGTGGATAAAGTATAAAGGGTTAGGACATGCAAAGCTAGACTAGAGACTAGGGAAGCGGACAAAAGCAGGATTGAGGGATAACAATGTTACAAACAGGGAGGTAGCCTTAAATGTCGGAGTGCGCGACATCTATGAGAGCTTAGTTATGCAGGACAACAAGTTGGATCAAACCCTTTCTGCACTTGACCAATTATTGAAAGCCCAAAAAGGGGTTGGAAGGTAGTTACCTTCAACAACCATAGAGCCAAGTGTTAGGAGGCAGCCTGCAATGCCACCGTCATTGACGTTACCGCCGACAGCGGGTCCGTTCATTCCTCGATTTGACAAACTTCCATCAGGTGGATCCTTACCAGAGTATACAAGCTCAGGCTTCTTCATCATCCTCTTAGTCTGCTTCTGCATCTCCAAAGTCGTAGCTGGTTCAACAACTTATACACCAACCAGTATAATCATCGGTGCCGCGAGGGCAGGTAGTTGAACCGCAGAGCCGCTGGGTTCCCAAAATACCCTTGGCAGCTCACAAACTTTTTTTTGTCGACAAGAAAATGGATGAGAACCTGAACATTTGGTTGAGGACTGCGTCGACGTATGCTAGGAACAAGCTCACACGGCCCGAGCAAAAAGTGATCATGACTGCGTCCTACTTGGAAGGATCAATGGTAAGATGGTTGGATGAAATATTACAGCATGAGAGATACAATCGTAACTTCAACTCTTGGGCTCAGGCTAGGAGTTCGTAAGATTTTCTTATGTTGGTAAAAGAGAGGTGGCACGATCAACATGAAGGCAGAAGGCCACGAACGTGTTGACTACATAAGACTCGAAGAAGTACAAAATTGTCCACGAAATTATCGACACAGTAGAAAGATTGACTGTGGTCCACGACGTGGAGTGCTCCTCATTATAACATACTCGCGATAGCTTCCCATAGACATGAAAGATATGTTAGTCACTGAGGCCTCTAACGATGTCCCCTCCTTCAGTAAGAAGGCCTTAGATATAGAGGGTAACCTTGGGAGCACGCACCACGCTTTAACATATGGGAGGAAGAAGAAGTGTTTCCAAGATTGGAGGAAGAAGGGTCAACTCCTATTTGTCAATTCTAACGAAAATACAGTTAAGTTGGGCGACTTCTCTGACCTTGAGGATGAGACATAGTCAGGCGCCACTCCTCCCGTCACTAAAAGTAATT
The DNA here is from genome assembly GCA_003427395.1 of Chara braunii. Classification (NCBI taxonomy): domain Eukaryota; kingdom Viridiplantae; phylum Streptophyta; class Charophyceae; order Charales; family Characeae; genus Chara; species Chara braunii. Next base: position 2,454,706 of record BFEA01000129.1, read on the forward strand.
AGTGATTTTGGTGGTGAAGATCCTCTTGTTGCTCATAATGTGTGTGTGTGTATGTTTGTGTGTCTATTATATGTAATAAAAATATCGCAATGACCAAGCTTCACACCAGACAATTTATCATAAGACGAAAAAGAAAAAAAAATCAGCATCACATCAGCTATCAAAGATTCACTCATTCTTGCAACGGACCAATCGAACTTTATTGTTTCAAACAAAAAATGGGCACAAAGATCGTCGAGCCAAGCAAGGAAGCGATATAAGGGACAAAAAGGTATGAAGAAAAATTTAGGTAAATTAAACAATAACCAAAACCCCAAAGTTTAGTAAAATTTCAAATAAAGAACCTCTTCAGAATGCATTATTGTATCATATGCCCAACAACCTTAAATATTCCTCACTCGTTGTATATCCTCAATTGTGGAATACCAAAAGGCAACGACTGCTATGCAAATTTGTCAAAAGATGTTTGTCTGCAAGGGCTCTCGACGACATGACGCGGAAGAAAACCACATGAACATATTATTCCTTCCCACGTCTATTAACCCTGAACTAAGATACATTCGTTAAGAGTTAACGAACCCTGAGCTTATTTATTAGTCCAAAGACACATCACATCCTAATACGCAAACCCTCTCATTCATATTTCCAAAATATGTACGATTATTTTCCCCTACCATCGGGCCAAAACGAAATGCACATTGATATCTGCAGTTGTGAGAACGAGAATACCATTCATGTCATGAATCACTCCCTCRTCCGAAATTGGAGGGAAGGTCAAACATTTTTTTTGTTAAAACTGATACTTGTTTTGTAAAATCATACAATTGAATTTAGCAAAAATTAATCAGATTTTTGGTGAAAAATTGTGACTTCCATTTTGCATTGAGTCAGTGATAGTGATCCTCAGATGGTTAAGGTCAAGGATTGCATGGGTTTCATCATCGATCATAAATCATACCTATGCTTACGGTCTAATTATATATTAATGGGGTTTATCATGGATCACCTTTACAGTTCTTACAAATTATTTGCAAACAAACTCGCACAATGCTCTAACCCTTTTCATCTTTCAAACTTACAAAAGGAGTGAAAATCGCACACATAAATTCTCAGCATACATTAATATTTTTTTATCTCACAGTGTTGTTATTATGTCATATTTCCAATTTTTGTTTGCCATTTCCGTAACCGTGGTCTGTTTGTATGCACCTTTTTAACAATGTTGTGTGATTTGATATGCACAAGGACTGAGTGAGTGAAGACTTAAACAATGAGTTCATCCAATGTACCAAAGCTAACAACCATTCATTATGTGCGTCTGTGTCATAAGTAAGGCAACTATATACATCGTAGTTCACACCTGATACATGCATTCTGGAAAGTCTCATATTGTTAGAAAAAAAATAGAGAAGTAGAAGATGTTGAGAGAAGAGAAGAAGACGACACGCTGAATGCGAGAAGAAAAAAAAACGATTCGCGAAAATATAAAAGGTCTCTCGAACTTGATTATAGTAAAAAAAATATCAACGATGAAACCCAATGGCAAAAATCTAACTAGTCTCGATCGGCTGCTGCCTCCACTTCTCCAGGTCTTTTGGTCGCAAAGGTAACTAACTGGTTGCATGCTACTCTTATATATTTCATGGAATAGACGGAAACATAATTTTAGCCAATAGTGACATCAACATCAAATATAACTTCTATCACCACAACCTGAGGACAAAACTCTTCGCAGCTTAAACTCGATCCCAAAAGCTCTAGAAAAAGTGTCAAACCACATAATGAACCAAACCGCCATCATATGAGARAAACGTCGTGTCAACACATATTTAATAAAAAGTTCAGTACATACAAAAGGAAGAAAAAAAATTGAAACCTTCCACTTGCAGAAAATGACTTTCATAGCAACATTCACGACCAGTCATCGTATTTTGAGCAATGATAGCTTTCAAAACAAGTGGGTACTGTAAACAGAATGAGTCGTGGTCACAAACATCACAAAAGCCAATAGGCATGGCTATCAAGCTCGTTAGAGCAATCGTCCTATAGCATTGTTCGACACTTCTTCGTATGCAACTGATCTCAATTGATCAAGAATACGGTCTTGCATTTGACTACATGACGCACAAAACAGGACTATCATCTTGGTGATCATGAATGCCAACAACCAAGGGTGCTAATGCCTGCTACTAAGGACATCACCYTCCACGTTCAAGAGTTCCTATATCGGCATTAACGATATCATCCAMARAGGCRAAAATACATTGCATAAAAAAGCAYGGAAACAATCMTCGGAACTGAATAGCACGCTTRATAATAAAAATGTGGGTAGAGGAGGAAGACGGCGAAGCCTAGAGCACATGATGGCAATATAACCGGTGGAGCGGGTGTGAGTAACACTACTACCTCCAAAACCTTTCATCATTTGAGCATAAGGAAGGTRGCTAAGAAGCAYATAGTGKGTACCAGAATGAATTGTCTAGGAAGTAGCGGCGACCAATCTTTGAAGCTACCATCCACCTTCAACTGATCATAGGGAAGAAAATACAAGCAATCATCCATACTCACGATTGTAGTATCAACTTTACACCACTCTAAGAGGAGAGATAATGAGGGCGGGTGGACAAAGGTCATTATACAAAACTGGTAAAGAAACATTACCTTGTTGGATTGTGATGGCTGCAACAACTACTCGGCGTCAAACATTTCCCATCGACCGTAAGCCTACCATTATGAGCTTACGAAAAATGCTCAATACGTTTAATCGTTGGGATTCACAAGATATAACCGAGGAAGTGGGATTCACAAGATATCACCGAGGAAGTGGGACGAAAGTGGTGGCAACTGCAGTAAACGTCACTGAATGGAGGAGGGGGAACCAGAGTTCACTCAACTCCTTAAATACCTGGTTACTCTGCATAGCTGGTTACTCTGCATGGCAAATCATGTGTTTGTGAGAAATCTGAGGACAAACAAAAAGAGGGCAACTGCCACTGGAGCGACTACGTTGAAAACGTCGACCTTATAGTAACTCTGCCAGAGGTCGCATCTTAGATGCATCTAGAAACATTATCTATGGGGGTCATACAGTTTACCTACAAGGAGGCGCATGTTTGGCTTCAGACCGTAAAACAAGACCCGATAATTCCTAAAAAAATATTTTTTGGCCATAATGGAACACAGAAAAGTCGAGGTCTTGAATGAAATGTGTTACAAAGGAAGGGAGCCGGGCCTGTTGACGATCCTTGATTACCTCAGCAAGACACTGAGGGACGACCCCATCCGTGCAGCGGTAKATGTATATTTTTGTATGTGTGTGTGTAAGAGAGAGAGAGAGAGACAGCGCGGCAAAGATGATCCTGCTCCTACCCAATTTTGTTTCCCCGTGATAATATCGTCATAATGATGATGGTTTATGACTTTCATTTTTTAGGGGCGACTACATTGATGTCACTATTGAGTTTCAAATGCGCAAAAAATTACACGCCCGCAAAAAAAAAATCCGACAAGTTCCAGAAGGCAATGAAAGTATCGCGACCATACTATCATAATCACAGGGGTCAGTCGTAGTGTCACAGGGGAAAAGCAAAAAAAGAAAAAAAAAAGTCCAACAGATCCTTTTCTACTAAAATTGTCATTTCAGACTTACATAAGCGTATTTTYTATCCTTTGCGGACTTGAAACTTGCCGCGTTCATGTGTGTTGCTTTTTTTTTCATGAAATGATGAACAATAATGAATGATGATCAATAATGAATGATGATCATGATGATGGGAGAGGGTTTTTTTCATGCATGTATTGTTCTACGTGATTATCGCATGTCCATGATATCGATCGTAGTGATGATGATGATCAGAACGTCCTACCACTCTTCTTTTTCATTTTTTATGGATAACGATGATCACAACAAATAAGGGCCATTTTTTTCCATCATAATATGTAAATAATGATGATAATCATAATGCCATCATAATTATCATCATTATGATGGGATGATGACCATCCGTTCTATTCCTTCAGAAGTTGGTCTGATTACTAGCATAGTCGGGCTCTTTTTTTTTTTTTTTTTTTTCATCTGGCTCCACCTCCTCTTCATTTTGTGCTCATGACGATCATAATTACAATGAATGATGATGATAACGAGGGCCTGCAACTTTTCTTCCCCCTGTTATAATGATTATGGCCCCTCATCCTATGTAACTCTTTGAGCGGGATAAGCAAGGGAGCGCAAGCTCAAACACCCACTCAAACCACCCGCGCGCGCTCTCAATCGCACTCAAACGGTTTTGGGGGTTATTGGGTGCAACAAATTCAGCACACGCACCTCACGAGCGCGTGCTCGTCAGTGGGGACACGTGGGGGAGTTTGAACAAAAAAAAAATAAAATTGCAGGGGTTTGTTTTTTGGCGGGGTAGGGGGTAGGGGGCTCCGGGAAAGGGGTTCAAGGGGGTTTGGGGATTTAGAGTGCGGGGGTGCTGCGGGGTTTGGGGGTTGGGGTAAGGGGGGGTGGGTCAGTGGCTGCACTCGTCCGCGCCACCGCTTCTCTCTCTCTCTCTCTCCCTCTCTCTCTCTCTCTCTCTTTGTCTCTCCAATGCACACCCACGCGGCAGCGCCCTTTCTCTCTCTCTCTCTCTCTCTCTCTCTCTCTCTCTCTCTCTCTCTCTCTCTCTCTCTCTCTCTCTCTGTAGTGTGCGCGAGCGCCCACGTGGCAGCACTCTCTCTCTCTCCCCCTCCGCCCCCCTCCCCCGTTTCAACCCCAATGCGCATTCGCACTCAGCGCGCTGTGAGCGGGAACTTGAACAGAGCTCAATTCTTGAGAGTGAGCCCGTGCTCAATCTGGGAGCGGTTCCAGCTCCCCCTCAACCTTCGACATGTCGTTGTCGTCCTTTCCCTCATCCTGTCTACCCTCCTCCTCCACCACCACCTGTTGTTCCTCCTGATGTGTGTTTGTGTGTGTCACCCTTTCCACCTTGTCTTCGCTCACTCCTTCCGCCCTTTCGTTCTCTTTGTCAAGCTTCTTGTCAGACTCGTCCCACCTGTCCAGACTTGCGTCCTCCACCTTCTCCTTGTTCTCCCTTGAGGTGATACTCTCCCTCCTGTTGTGCGTATAATCCCTGTGACTCCTATCTTCATTCCCTCAGTAATTCATCGATGCACACAGGAAAGAACAGAAAGAGCGATGGTCTCTATACATGCATATACTCTCCATGTCCCTATTCCCGACGATATTTAACATGTGCTTAGTACATTGAACATCACCATCATGCTACGAAAAACTCCGACACCCTTTTTGCTCCGCTGGAAATCTCCGCCGACTGCCTAGCCCTTCCATCTCTTCGTTCTCTTCCCTGTCCTTCTTGTGCCCCCTTTCCTCCCTTGCGTCCTCAGCCTTCTCCTTCTCCTCCACGAAACACAAACACACAAATGGAGATCATACCTTGATCTGCTATGACGATCGCATGTCTGCAAGAAGTGCCCAACCTCGAGCCGGGGCAAGAGAGCTTGAGCACAAGAGGATTGATTACCAGGCAAGACATTATGGACGCCGCAGTTTCCCTTCCAAAATCCCGCCATACGGGCACCTCACAATCCCACCCCATCGATTCCGTCCATTCGAGTCCTAGCCTCGTTCGGAACCCACTTTTCACTTTGCTGGCACTCCATCTTTCTGAATCCCTCGCGGCAGCGACCCCACAGTCATGATGGCTGCGATCACGGCCGCGAAAACGCCACGGCGGCCAGACGGGGGGGGGAGGGGTGGGGGAGGCAGCTTGGGGTGCCCAGCCTGTCTGCGCACCTCTGGCCCCGGGCTGTGGAAGGGAAAAAACAAAAAGAAGGGTTTTTTGGGGGGGGGAGGTCATTTCCTTGATTTTCAAGGGGGTTGAAAACAATATGCCCCCCTCCTTCCTTTTTTGGATTTCAACTTGCGGGGGTGTGTGAGAAGTGTGAAGGTACACCTGCGCTCAAAAAAAAAAAAGAATGTCGACCATGGGGTTTTAGCAGGGCGGGTGAAATTTAAGGGGGAGTTATCAGTGAGTTCACTCGAAGAGGCAAAAAGGGGGGGGTTCATCTCTGTCTCTCTTTCTCTCACGAAGAAGAAGAAGAAGAAGAAGAAGAAGAAGAAGAAGAAGAAGAAGAAGAAACAAAAAAAAGGATTAAGAAAAAGAAAAGATTCTCTCTCTCTCTCTCTCTCTCTCTCTCTCTCTCTCTCTCTCTCTCAGAGGTACCAGATTTAGAAAAAAGCGTTTGGCACAAGAAAACCACTGTGTTTAGAAGGAAAAAAGAAAGAAAACATCCGCTCAGGATGTGAACCTTCCATATCAGAAACAA
>BFEA01000129.1:2471684-2495159 GCA_003427395.1 Chara braunii
GGATTCATTCCTTTTCTTTTCGAGGGAATGCCGAAAAAAAAAAAAAAAAAAAAAAAAAAGGTCACCTGACCTGTCTGGGAGGCTTACCCAGCTTTCCTTTAAAGATATTACAGAAACAGCGCAAACGTAGATTTATTCCAAAGAAGGACTACGGAGGGTTGTGCAAGCGGACTGGTACAGGAAGAATGTAATTTGGTTCCAAAGAACATGGGCGTGCAACGATAGATTAGCGACAATCAGCGCTGAAGGCCGGGTTTTGCTGTGTTCCTGGCTTTCGGATTCACACGACTAAGTAGGAAGAAGGACAGGCCGAAGGTCGGCCCGGTTTGCTTTGTCGAGTATAATGTTCTGTAGTCTAGGACCCCTTCAAGCCCTTCAGAGTATCTGCCTTGGAGAAGGATCTACTGGATTCAATCATTGAATGCAAAAGCTGCCTTTTTTTACTTGCACTTCAATGACATTTTGGAAAGTTTGGTAGAGAACTGTGGTTTTAGCTTGGGACGCTGGACCCGGTTTCCGGCTGAAGATTTAGAGGGATTATTCGCAGGGAGTGGGTTTTCGAGCGTGGCTCGTAAGCTAAACTGGCTGAGGCTGCCAGGATAACTCCGGGTTGAATTGTGAGGTCCCCGGCCTCGGTCCAGTATTTCCTTGCAATAAATTGTTGAACTTTCCCAAAAAAAAAAAAAGAAAGAAACAGCGCAAAATCTCTACCCATCCTATCACTGGCAGACTGACAGTCTGCCTTGGACACCATTGATGAAGTGGGCCTACAACGGCCCTAAAGACAACCAGGAAGTGATTTTGGGGTGCCCTTTCTCATCCTGCAGGACCAGTTTTCCCTTAAGACCCCATGTATTCCAAAACCACTTCAAACCAACCAGGGATGTGCCAGCCTTTGCTTTCCTGTACCAATCCGCCCATATGCATTGTCTGAGTTGAGCCTTAATGCGGGTTTTCAGGACTTCATCAGGAATCCGCTCATGCCGGAGGCGTTCAACTTCTTTCGCATTGTGTGCGGCCTTGTGGTGAGTGCTACGGGACAAGAGGGCCCAGACGATCGGACAGTACAGTCGGAACCTGACCATGTCACCTCAGTTCGTACACCCGTGAACTGTTGAATTACAGACCCAGTTCAAACCCTAATTTTGTTTTCCTTTTTATTTTTTAAAATTTTATTTTTGAAAGGCGATGGCCTTGAGCTATTATTGTCCAGGTCTCTGCCAAATAAAAGGGAAAAAACCATGTCGCTGATGATGCCAGATGCAATAGAAGAGAGTCTTGGAGGTGGGGCCGCAGGCCCACACACCGTGGGATACTCGAGGGTGGGTAGGGACCGCTTTGCCTAAATCGGCGGTGCAAAGAAAATCATCAGATGAACAAGCGATTAATCAAATGATTAATTGGTCGGTAGTGGAATGGATTTTGATTGATATAGTCGATCAATCAATCTACACAAAAGACCGATGAATTGATCTATTGAGGGAATCGATTGCTCGATCTATCTTGGTGAAAGATTGAAATGAGTGGAGAGTCGTGGCCGGGATGCTGGTTTGCTCAGAGAATGCGCATATAAGGTGTGATCATGAGAAGTGGAGGGTTGTACTCATGAAGATGGCGGAGGTTGCATATCGATTGTTGCGCCAGTCAACGTCGTAGGTGTTTTGATGAGGGACTCATTAACCTATGGTTTAATGGTAAGGTTAACAGGGCCGACTTGTACCGGATGAACGAAAAGAAGGAGGGGAAGAGGGAGAGGGAGAAAGGGAGAGGTGAAAAGGTAGGGTGTAGTAACCTGAGATGGGCAGGTAGTAAAAGTAAAGGCTCATTTGCATGCTAAGTTTGATTGATATAATAGGTGGATGTTTGATCAGTCAAACAATGGGTTAATCATCGGATTGAGAGTGATTGGTCAAACAAACAATCTATCGACCGAACGACTAATCTATTGAAGAGTAGATGCATTAGATGATGAATACTGAATGATTGCAAGTTGTAATCAAGGTGAGATGTAGTAACAAAGAAATAGAGCAATTATAAGGCAGATAGGTAACTAGCATAAATAACGGGTCATAAGCATGCAAAGTTTGATAAATACGAGAGTGGGCAAACGATCACTCAACAATGGGTTGAACTGTTGGATTACGATAGATCGATCTAACGAACGTTTAAACCATTGAAAAGTCGATCTATTGAGTGAGATGATTTGCAAAATCTGGTCACCAACAAAAAAGAAGTGAATATGAGTTTCCTCCTTTTTTTTTTTTTTTTTTTTTTTTTTTTTTTTTTTTTACAAAGCAACAAGATTCGAAGATGTGGCTATTTTGTGCGAGTTCTTTTTCCTTTACTTCTGCAAATCTTTAATCTCCTCCTTTTTTTTTTTGTGATAAATACTTATAATGGCTTGCTTTAAAGATCACCCTTGCTTTCTATAGTTTCTGTTGGAATGAACTCTCATTTCCTTTTTTTGGGGGGGGGCTCGTTCGACACTCTTCGGGCGCCTAAAGTCCCCGAGGAATTGTTCGTCTTAAGGGACCTCACGAGGTCCCTTGGGCAAAACAAATCCGCGTTTCACGGAGAGGCGCGGGCATATGGGTAGAGAGACGTTACAACTGAGAATCTGGATCGTGGCGGCACTGTATTGGTTGAAGGCCTCAAACACATTCATTTTTTTTTTTCTTTTCTTTTTTCTTGTCTGACATCGTTCGAAGGAAATGTCCTCGGGCGACGTCCCCGAGAACAGATGGAACGATGGCAAAAATTTACTTGAAAATCCCCAAGGAAACTTCCTTGGGCCCCGAGGACGCCCCAAGGAGTGTCGAACGAGCCCCTTAATATTGAAAACATAAGGAGCAAAGATGCTGCAATGCAAACAAAAGGCTTAATGACWGAAAGTTAAATYTTGTTTACTGAAAAGCARAGATTCAAGYCTTRCAACTKAGAACCGATTACRATCTCTTGAAAGGGGGTAGATAAGGGAGATGAGTAATAGGTTTARAGAAGAGGAGGATGAACGTGACAAGGTGGAAGAGGAGGAGAAGGCGGAAGAGAAAGCAGAAGAAAATGTCCAAGTTGCGAAAGATTCTGGGTTTTCTTCTAGATCTAGGGGGTTTATGATAGAGGGAGGTTAGGAGTCAAGAGGGGGAAGAGATGGGAGTTTTTTTTTTTTTTTTTTTGATAAATACTTATTCATGGCTTGCTTTAAAGATCACCCTTGCTTTCTATAGTTCTGTTGGAGTGAACACTCTCGTTTCCTTTTTTTTTTTTTTTTTTTGAAACATAAGGAGCAAAAATGCTGCAGTGCAAAAAAAAAGTTTAATGACAAAAAGTTAAACATTATTTACTGAAAAGCAGAGATTCAAGTCTTACAACTGAGAACCGATTACAATCTCTTAAAAGCGGGTAGATAAGGGAGATGAGTAATAGGTTTAGAGAAGAGGAGGATGAACGTGACAAGGTGGAAGAGGAGGAGGAGGACGGGAAAGCAGAAGAAAATATCCAAGTTGTGAAAGATTTGGGTTTTTCTTCTAGATCTAGGGGTTCTTAGGATATAGGGAGGTTGGGAGTCAAGAGAAGGAAGAGATGGGAGCTGGTTAGTTCTGAGGGTGGGGTGGGGAATTAGCAACATAGGTTGAAGTGCGGCCTGAGGTTCTGGGGGAGGAAAATTAGGAGCGGATCCGTAGTCTAAAGATCTGCCCGATCTTCTATTTCTTGAAGAAGAAGCATTGAATGTCTTCCTAGGAGCCATCTTGATTAGTCTTGCTGCTCGTTGGAGAAGGAAAAGGTGTGGATCCCATGATAAGTCCTGAGAATAAGCTTGGGAAGCTGGGATGAGGATGATTGCGAGGATTGACGCGAGCTCAACGGAATAGGATTGAAGTTCGGAAGAGTCCCGCAGACCGCGTTCCTTATAAGTCTGAACCACGGTCCAGGTCCTGTTGAGATGAGAGCGTGGAGATAGAGATGGCTGAAGTCCGTTTTCACATGGTCTGCGAAGAACCCTTTGAAGAAGATTGGAAGAGGAGTGATTAAGATAGGATCTGCGCCAATAGCTGGGAGATTATCTGCAAGGCAGATGAGACCGGATCTGGTCCAGGGTCTTGAAGACTTGTTCTTCGTTGAAGCAAAGGAGAGGAGGAAGCCGTAGAACGGAATCCTGAGGTCGTGGGAGTGCTCCTCTTTGAAGATTGCCAAACTCCTTTTAGCCTGATCCTGCTCGAGAAATGAGAGGAAGTTGAGATTCCTTGAGCCCACAGAGGTGAGAGAGAGAATAAGATTGGAAAAAAAAGAATGAGAGAGGAGTTCGACTGCCTTCTTTCTTTTAAGAAAATAGAAAGAGCTACCGTCGTCACGATTCTGAAAGGTGAAAAAAGCAGCGTCCGCAACGAACTCTAAAAAGTCTAAGATAGCTAATGAAGACCCATACCTCTCTTGTTGCTTGGCGAATGAATCTGGAATGAGTAAGAGAAAGTTGAAAAGATGGAAGGGAAGAAGGGTGGCTGAAGGTGGTTCAAGGACGAAGATTCGCTAACGACAGTCGTTTGCTAGAATTGGTGAAGGTTGAGAAGGTTTGGTTAATGGGGTTAACATGGAAGTAACTTCCTCTATCAGTCCGTCGTCCGGGATAACTAAGTCAAATTTCAGGGCGAGATTAAGGGGGAAGAAGGATTTGAGGAAGAGGTCGTAGGTAGGAGGGTTATCATCGTGGTGAGGTTGAAAGGTAGGACGATTGACTTCACAAGAGGAGCATTCTTGAGTTGACATAGACCGGTTGGTGCTGGTAGGAGTGACAAAAAGTGGGGTGAGGGCATGGCAGCAGGCCGAAACATTCATGGCGTTGGGACGACTGACCTTACACTGAAGACTGACACGGAAGACGCAAGTACTGACCGAAAGACTGACAGGTTGGTCAACGTGTGTGACGACGTGAGACCCGTAGGTTGAAGCGATGAGTTAGCGCCTAACCGAAATCGGCGGAGAAGAATGACTCTCTCCTCAGACCGGCCTACAGACTCGATCGTGTGGTTTTTGGGAACCTTTGGTCCTTACACGGCCAGGCCGCCCAGGAATACAAGGTGACCCGGGCGGCCTGGCTGGTAGCCTAATTTTTTTTACCTCGAAAAAATCTCTGTGGGAAAAAAACAACAACAACACACATTTCATTTTTTTTTTTAATTTACAAAAACAAAAAAATAAAATAAAACATTCGGCGTTGTAGACCTCAAAAAGATCTACAACCCTGTATTTTTTAATTTATTTTTTGCTTAATTTTTACCTGAGAAAAAAAAAAATTCCTGCGCCTGCTGAAACCCCATTTAAACGCCTTTAAGCGAGGGATTGAGCGGTGCTAAAAAACTTGAGTGCCCTCCTCATTCTCGTCATTGATGCAGCACGGCCCTGCTTGCGCGTGCTCCCGCATACGTCTTATCAGCCCTCGCTCTCGCTCATAATAGGCTTCCTCATCCTCCGTGACAAGCACGGGGACCGGGCGGCACTTCTTATCTATAGTCTTGTACCGCCTTTGGGAGCCCTGCTTAAGCCCTCCCCTAAAAAAGGCCGACTTGTCGTTCGGGCCTGGGCCATCGCAGGGTCCCCTTTCCTCCCAGGAAGCCGATAGATCAGCTCCACTTCTCCCACCTGAGGGCTCTCCAGGAACTGCTCCCTCAAAGCCTTTATAGCCTCAGGGTCCGCCATATCATGCGCCGCCACCACCTCCATTGCCTTATTCACATCGTTAAGGCTTAGGGACAACACCTCGCCCGCTCCTTCCTCCTCTTGTTCCTCCCGGAGCCTTCGTCGCGCGTACTCGGACTCCTCGAAGTTGAAGGAGCCGAGGTTGAGCCTGTTCCTCGCACTTTCAGGCCCTGTGTTCCGGCACTTAATAATCTCGTAATTTCCACAAGCCGGATCGGATAGAGCCAGGATCATTGTCCCCTCATGCCTATTGAAGACCAAGGTCTCCGTTCGGCAGAGGACCTCCCCAGAAGGATAGGGTGGTCGACATCGGGCATGACGAAGAAGCACGTTCGCGCCCTCACCCTCCCGATCTCCACCATCACATTAGACGCGGTGCCGCATAAAATTGCGTTACAATTGGCCCCGTGTAGCACACCATGGTCCGAATGATCCACCTCTAGCCCTAACATGGTCACGTCCCGCTCCCGGATGATGTTCATCTCAGCGTCTGTATCCACCATTGTGATGCTCGACTGGTCTAATGGCTCAGTCCTTGCAGGTGGCCGAACTTAAGAGTCGGGTCAACAACAAATAGCATGTGCTGGAAATCAGCAGCCTGTCAGAAGCCATCTCCATCTGGTGGAGGCCGGGCACAACCATCTGACAATTCAAAGTGCACTCTCTATCCCACTGCATATATGCGTACATTAAGTGGGCGCCCTCCACCTTCTCCCCCACAAAATAAAGAGAGCCCTAGGGTCCACATGTACAGTGCACATGCCCAAGATTGAAAGAAAATAAAAGTGGGCCAGGGTACAGTCGCTCAGGCGAGTCTGGCTTCCTTTCGCCCAGGAGATGACCTTGATGGTAGAAATCATGAAGCGGAGGCATCGCGCGTATGCGTTTAGTGATGATGAGCATGGGAGATTGGACGTGGATAAGATTCCAATGATACGAATCCATACCGTCCCACACGAGCCATGAAACCTGAGGGGCGCGCGATACGCGAATCCAGACGAAGAGAAAAAGGTGGTGGACTACCTGGACGGGAAGATGCGGACGTATGTGGCAGACTATTCCAGTAGACCGTATGCCTCCCCTTGGTTTTGTTTTATCAAGCCGAACGAAATGCTATGGTGGGTACAAGATTTGCAACGATTGAATGCAGTGACGGTGCGAGACGAGGGAGGATTGCCAAACGCGGACGCCCTGTCAGTGTCATGCGCAGGGAGGCCTATAATTTCACTTATAGACCTTTACTCTCGTTATGACCATTTTCCTGTGTACCTGCCAGATAGGCAGGTGACGTCGATGCATATGCCAAGGGGGCTGATCCACATGAACGTGGCCCCTTAGGGTTGGACTAATGCGGTGGCGATGGTGCAAAGGCACATGATTAGGGCTATGCAGACGGTTAGTCCACATATTACTCAGCCCTACATTGATGATCTGGCGGTCAAGGATCCAAAGGAGAAGGAGGAAGATGAAGTGATGCCAGGAGTGAGGCGGTTCGTCTGGAAGCACATCCAGGGTATCGACCAAGTTCTGGATCTGCTGGAAGAACACAACCTGACGGCGAGCGTCCCCAAGTCGAAGCATTGTATGAGGGAGGCCACGATTCTGGGCTTTGTCTGCAACGAAAAGGGGCGGAGGCCAGATGTGAAGAAAATGGACAAGATCCTAGAGTGGCCAGTCCCCTTCTTGTCAATAACGGACCTGAGGAGTTTCCTTGGGACCTGTGGATTTTGGAGGAGTTTTGTGAAGGACTTCGCCACCAAGACGGAGCATTTGAGGAAGCTGGTACGTCAGGATCAGGAATGGGTCTGGGGCAAGGACCAAGAAAAGGCGGTGGAAAGGATGAAGAGAGAATTCAAGGAAGGAGGCTTGGTGTTGGGAGCGCCGAATTATGAGGCCACGGAGGAAAAACCATTCGTTGTCGAGACGGACGTCGGGCCAACTGCCTTAGGAGGGGTCCTGATTCAGGCAGACGCGGATGGAAAGGAGAGGCCGTTAAGGTTTGAGAATCGTACCCTCAATACGACTGAGAGGAATTACTCCCAGTTTAAAAAGGAGACGCTGACGGTACTCCACTGCATGAGGACCTTTCGGAACTATGTCTTTGGCAGGAGGCTCATCTTGAGGGTGGACCCTACCGCGCTTGCGTGTTCCCTGAAAAGTTATACTCCATCTGACCTAACCATCGCGAGGTGATTGACCTAGATTTGGATGTTTAACTTTGAATTGGAGAGGATTCCAAGGGACAAAAACAGGGCGGATGGGTTGAGCCGTATCAATTGGGACGGGGCGAATCAAGAATCAATTGAGGATACCCTACTAGTCGACGGGTTCTTGGATCAGGAGGAGGATGTCCGCCTCCACATAAATGAATGGTCGCTGAGGGTGCCTAGCTGTGTCGCGCATCCCATATGGCTAGCACCAAAGGGGTACGAGCGGAAGGAAGAGCTGGTCCTCAAGCCTTTCCAGGAGGAAGATCCGTGGGGGAGTAGGGATGTTGGCTGGATGATGAAGTTGGCATTGGCAGACACACATAGTCTGGCGGAAGAGAAGAGGASGATAGAAGAAGRGYCAACCCAGGTAGAGGAACATGAGCAGTTAATGGGAGGAATGTACTTGCTCACCAATACGCTCCTGCAGGGGAACTTTAACCAGAGGAGCGCARCCGGTTCCGAGGAGTGCGAACTTCTTATCCCTGAAAGCCAGGACGACGAGTTCGAAGAGGGAGAGATTAGGGAGGCCTTCCGTGCTGAGGAGTATGACGGGATCTATCGGAAGTTGGGGTTACTCCTGTCGTGCGAAATAAGGGATAGGGACGCAAGTGCTAAAGCCCAGAAGATGAGGCATCTCTACGTAGTAAGAGATGACCATCTGTTTATAAAGCGACAAGTTGGGAACCCCAAGAGGATCGTATGTGGGAGGAACCGACAGATTGATGTCATAGCAGCTTTACACGATGGTATAGCAGGGGGGGCACAGAGGGGTTACTGCCACGTGCGCAAAGATAAGTGAGCTCTACCATTGGGATGGAATGCTGACTATGGTCATCAAGTAAAGCCAGTCCTGTGTACCTTGCCAACAGAGGTCAGCGCAAAGGCCTGGGGAGCCTCTGCACCCCAGGCTGGAAAGGGAAGTGGGTGCAGTCGTACACTTGGACCTGTTGTTCATGCCACTCGGGGAGGACGGAAGTAACTATATCTTCGACGCACGGGACAACCTTACCGGGTTCGTGGACGGTCGGGTTATTCGTACGAAAACTGTACCAGTTTTAGCAAGGTGCATCGAAGATTACTACTTGCGCTATCCATGTGTCATAGAGTTTGTGATGGACCGGGGGTCGAAGTTCACTTGTAACAAGGTGCGGACCTTGCTTGCGGGGTACGGCGTGGTCGCAAACTATACTACTGCCGCGCACCCCCACGCAAACGCACCTATGGAGAGGGGGCATAGTACCATCACGAATCTCCTGGCCAAATGGACTGAGGGGAAGCCTAACCAGTGGCCGAAGTTCCTGAGAGCAGCTTTCCTCGTGGAAAATGTTACAGTGAAAAGGACTACCAAGTATGCACCGGTCACTCTATGGTACGGGAGGCATGCCACCTTTCCCATAAAAAGCTTTATGAAGACGTGGAGGCGCCAGGACCTGGAAGTGAACCTGTTTTTCGAAGAGCTGCTCGATATACCGGCACGGCAGGTGGGGGCCGTTGAAGAAAGGTTACGAGAGGCCGCTGGTCAGGTAGAGAGAAGCCGTATGGAAGACAAGATGAGATGGGACCAGATGGCCCGAATAAGGAAGGATCCACTGAAAGTTGGGGATGCGGTGCTGCTGTATGACTCTATGTTGGAAAAACAATGGTCTACGAAACTCGATAAACGGTGGCTGGGATCCTATAGGATCGTGCGGTGTGGCGAGTTTGGGGCCTACCAAATCGAAGAGCTGAATGATGCAGGGTGGCAGGACTGGGTATCAGGGACAAGGCTGAAGAAGTTCGTGGCCAGGGAATAGGTCTGACTTTTCGAAGGCAGCCATGCAGAGGGGTGAGAGGGACACACAGCCACGCCAGGGGCTCCAGAGGATAGCGGGAGGGGGCGAGCAGCATGGGCCGCCTAGGAGGGAGCCTACGCCTGAGTTTGACGACGATAACATAGAGTTTTTCCTGGACGTATATCGGGATCATGCGGCACAGAGAGGGTGGTCAGTGGCGGAGAGGATTTACCACTTGAGAGGTATARGGCGGTTCGAGGAGCSTGTCGCTCAGATATGTGAGGAGGCCCTGACTTGGCCGGATGTGGAGGCCGGAATGCAGAGGTTGAGAGCTTCCCCTAGAGGGCGCGATGGCATGCCCATTCAATTGGAGGAGGGGAACGCAGAGGAGTTCATTTCCGCATATGAAGGAGGGATGCAGGCTTCGCCGAGTCAGGGAGTAGCAGTGGAGGTCCCTCGATAGGCCGAGCCAATGAAGGAGGTGCTCGTGGACGCAGTTGAGGAGGAGGGTGGCGAGAAGGAGTCACTTATGGCTATGTCCACGGAGAGGAGAGGTTCGCGTTTGCATGAGCTGGCGGCAACCATGGGGATAGGCATGCCATAGGAGGGCCCTCAGAGACTCGACGCTCCAGAGCTTGCCCCAAGGTTGGGAGAGTTGAGGGCGGAGCTGGGCCCCTGGGCCACGGAGACGGACTCAGGAGGGCCTGACTCGCGGCAGCAGGAGGTCATGAATGAGCCCACCACTATGGTGGGCTCTCAGCCGTCGGGATCATGTGGGGACGAGGTGGTGGTGGTGGCAGAAAGGCCTCATGAGGAGGGACCCCGAGAGTAAGACACGCCAGAGTGCGGGCCAGCGAGCGCAGTCGTACGAGGGGGTGAGGATGCTGAGGCTCTGGAGACCGAACCTCAGGGCCATATGGGCTTGCCCTCGTGCCATGAGGTGAATACTTAGACCATGGGGACGCCTTCAACATCGAGTTCCCGGGGGAGAAAGGAGAAGACTGCCAGGTGGCACGACACTGCCTGCTTTTGGTGCAAGAAGGAGGGGCATAGAGCCATGGACTGTCCAAAACTCCTTCAGGATAAGGCCGAGGGGTGCTTTGCAGAGGTCGACGGCAAGTTCTATGACAGGCAGAGCAGGATAGTAGAGCGAGCTCCAGATGGGGGCAAGGCTCAGTTGTATAGGCAGAACCAGGAGGAATTGTGTAAGTAGGGACTGGTCTGTCTATGTGTCAGTAGGGTCAGAATAGTGGGCACACAAGGGGCGGGTTGGAGGTGTACATATGTTTACTTGGCTGAGGGAGTCCTAGATGTGTGCGCGTTTTAGAGGTGGTAGGTTGAGTCCCGGCCTGCTTATATATAGTTGCTTGCGTTTTCGTTGAGTTGTTCCTTCCTGGGCTACGGCATAGGGCATGAGGGTTGGCCGTAGGACACATGGGGCTATTCAGTCCACTTTTGATTTCGCAGTGCGGAGATTACTTGAGTTTGAGAGAGACTTGAATATGAGTTTTCCCGAGTTAGGTGAGACAGAGGGTTAGACACACTTTAGATTCTGAGTAGATGTTGTGTCCCCGAGCGTGTTCCGCGGGTGTAMAGTGGGGTCGGGAGCCATGCTMAGATGGACAGAGTTTGASTTGAGTGTTTGTGTTTGWGTCTTGAGGGAGRCATTCTACTCCCTKAGTGTATCATGAGTTGAGATTCTATGGGAYTTGTCTTGTGACGACCACTATCACTCTCACAGGTGTGATTTTATCCTGATGTATGATTGGCTTTGTGTGAGAGATGTACAGGATACATCTCATGGGCATGATTGTGTAAATTGTAAAGTTGTCTACCTTCCGGTATACTCGTGCGGTCTGCTGCGAGCGGACGAGAGGGCGGAGTATAAGGAGGGGAAGTGCAGCCTACTTGTGAAAAACTGTGAGAATCCTACAGGATTGATGGATTCAGAAGTTTGCATGTTTGGTCATACTGGACACCGTTGCCTAAGTTGTACAGGGACCCAGAAGATGGTTCCTCAGCTTGAGTTTGTTTGATGATTAAGACCCCCCTTCATGGTTCTGGGAGGCGGGAATTGCATTGTTATCAAAGCCCCTTCACGATAAATGCCTTCATTGAGCGACTCCTGACTTCATTGTTATCAACACAAACAAAAAGGAGGCGACTGCTGGCTCAGATCAAGTCAGGAGCCGCGACCTTGTGGATCCGGCGAGGAGATTGTTTGTGATTGAGCGAAGGGTGCCGTGCTTATTATAGGAGGGTCGGTAAATGCCTTCAGACCCCTTCGTAGTCCCGCAGCGGCCCGTGAAGTATTTGTGATGCCCCGCCGGGCCACCTGTGCTAATTCTGAGACATATTTGAGGGAATACCAAGCTAACGGTAAAGTTTAGTGCCACCTGGGCGCAACCCCTAGTGGATGGCTGCTGACCGGCACAACCTGGCTGCGGGCCCGCGAAGTAAGAGTTTAAGGGGAGTTGCCCGCCCCAGAGAAATTACCCCCCGGGATAGGAGTCGAGTCTGTTGGAAAAGCCTGACTGACTAATTGTCAGGAAAAACGCCTATTGTTGTATAACCAACGGGAGGATACCGCCGCTAAGGTAACAACGCGGTGGGTCGTGGACCTGGCCCGATCAACCAGGCTATGGTGGGCTCAGATGGAGACCTGGCGTTTCTGTACTAGACTGCAGAAAAGGCCGAGAGAGGCTGTAAACTATATGTATGTATTTTGGTTGATGGTGAGAAAATTGTTAAAAGAAGGCAAGAATGCCTTCACAGGTCCCATTCAAAGCCCGCGTCCCTAGTTATGGCTCTGTCTATGAGAAAGAGATTAATTGGGACACCCAACGAGAGACCGACGGTTGTCTAGGATAAAGGGGAAGAGGATGGTTTGAGGGCCTTTGGAACTTATGCTGTAGTATTGATGCGTAATACACCGGCGTCCTGGTGTTGGGACAATGGAAACCCAGGTTGAAACCCTGACAGCATATAGTTGTGTTGGCACGGTTTGATAGAGGCATCAACCCTGAGTCTGTCGGCTAATCGGATTGGTTCTGATCTCGTCAGCATTTGGAATGTGAGGAAATATATAGCTTCTTGATTTGGCGACGCGACGGGGACGTTGCTTAATATGGTCCAGTAAGTTGTCGGCGCGAATACCCTAAAAAGGGTATCCGCCCTGGTTTTTGCAAGTGACAGAATGGCTTGGTTAACCTACATTTTGGGTGCCCGTGAGGGAAATGTGAGGGTCGTCCGCGCGCGGGTAAAAGTCTGCCTTGTCCCGGTAGGGAGTATGTGGGCGCGCAATTTTGAGGCGCGCGTGTGATTTTTTCTGGTTAAAGTGGGCGGCCGGTCTAGTTGACCGGCCCGGATCGTGTTACGGCCTTGGTTAGGGAGCAAAAGTTTGTTTTTGGTCGGTGCACGCAGCCCGGCGGTATGGTTGGTGCGCCGGTAGGCGTATGGGATGTCCTGGGCACAGGCTGGCAGGCCGGCGCAGACGCTTAGGGATTGTGAATGTAGATGGGGGCCGAAGGAATGGCCGAGGCGGTACCTTGGCCCGAAGGCGCCACGTGATACCACCTTATGTGGGAAGCCGCGCCTGCTAGTCACAGGCTTGGTCTTAGCCCTATAGGTTACGGTGTTGGACTATTGCGACGGAGGAGCGGGGATCGAGGCCAGCAGGCATCAGCACAGGAGCAGCGGAGCACCGAAAAAACTGAGGGGGTCGAGGGCTCGACGGGGCTATCCCCCTTTTGGTTTTGCTGGCCGGTGCGACAGCGAGCGCGATTGCGGGGGCCGGCTGGATACCGGCAGTTCACACCCCACTGTTTCAGGAAATTTTGTTAATTTTGTTATTTTTCAATTTTTATTTTTTTTACGCTGTCTCTGTTTTAACTCTAGGACCCGGCCGGTGGGCATATCTGGGGGTAGCCGAGGCCTGGGCATGTGTCAGCACCCCGGATAGCCCAGGGGATCCTTTCCGAGGTTGCTGCAAGGGCAGCCGCGCGGGGGGGGGGGGGGGGCACTAAGGGGCTCTGTCCCGAACAAGATGGCACAAAGAGGGTTCGCGTGGTCCCGCGGAGGAATAACGTGCGATGAGGCAGGGGGATGGAACATGACGTATGTCGGGCTAGGTGCGCGGCCGGGAGAGTGAGGGAAGAAGGCCAGATGGCCTTTGGAGATGCTGTGGGGTGCCTGCCACGGTGAAAGTCCCCGCAGCTTTGGCCAAGATTGGATCGACGAGATCTGAATGACGATTGTGTGAAGGCTAAGGAGTTCGGAACGGGAGGGGGGTGAACCCGACTGTAAGCCGGGTCGGATGCATGCCATAGGGAAGAAGGGACGGGTCGCTGCCCACAGATTTTTGGGAGATCTGTCGAGGATCGGAGCCAATGCGTAGGGGATTTGCATGACCATTGTATGGGGCTGGCGCGCGAGAGCCCGGGCATGTACCCGGACAGGAAACAGGGGCAAGCATATGTGACAGGGAAGGAAAGGGGCCAAGCGGCCTCTGAAAGCGCTGTGGGGCGCTACCACGGTGGAGAGTCCCTCGGGACATCGGCTAAACGTTGGGGCCATACGAAGAAGATTCGCTCGGCCTCCGCGTAAGGCTGTCACACGTAGGAAGGAGGCGGGTTCCTCCCCTCGGTTGCTTACCTCTGTTTTTGAGCCGACCGATGCCCACGCTGTCTGGGCCGTGAGGCGTTAGCTGTTGCCAGCCACAACACCGCCGGGAGGGAGTGAGGAGCACGGATAGCGACCGTGTGGAAAGCAGGAACGAACGGGGACGTGAAGGCCGGTCGGGTATAAACGGTGAAAAGGAGTGGGGAGCCTGTTTTGGCTCACTCATCTGCGTTGCCGACAATCGGAGCGCATTGTGGACAGGCCGGTGGGTGACGAAGCGCCGCGCTAAAAGAATGTGCCAGGGGTAGAATTGAACCTGGACACGTTTTTAGGCCAGGGTGGTCGAGAGTGGAGATGGCAGAAGGAAGAGTCGGGCGGGGTTAAGAAAACGTGGCGCTCTCGAGCCTGAGCGAAATCGAGAAGGGAAAGGTGAGACTAGGGGGCTCTTGGATAGGGCGATCGTGATGGTGGAGTCGGATCGGGAGTTGGAGTAGTAAGGCTGGCGGTGCGGGATGTAGGGGCTGCGCGGCGTGGGGGCGGATGAGCAATGGGGCAACAGTGCGCCTGTATCTTTCTGTGTTCTAGCGGAAGATTCATTTGAATTGTCTCATTCTTTCAGGGCAGTGGTGTGAGACAGCCGTGGGGTCAGAAAGAGAGAGAAAAGGGTACACGCCCTTGAACGGGAGATGGCGAGGACAGAGCAGGGGTAATGGGACAGCGGAGCGCAAGGCATTGAGGCAGCGATGTACGGTCCCGCGTTCAAGCGGAAGGGTTCGCTCGCTTTCCCACCCAGCCTGTCGATGCGAGTGGCGCAAGGCCAACCGCTGGTCTGAACCTACCTGTTGACTACTACCTTGTTCACCTATCGATGGAAGTCGTGAGGGGCAATTGTGAAGCTAGAGACTTACCTGCTAGCTGGCGTGCCACCCGTCGGAACTGAGAAGGGTGAAGCCAGGGAAAAGGGGACCTGAGGAACGACGGGCTGCCTGCTGAAGTGGCAAAGAGGAGGGTTGCCTAGCTGCTAGCCCGAAGGCTGGCCAACACCGCAGTCGGTGAAAAAGAGGAGTACAACTGCGGAGCTAGGAGGCTTACATGGGAACTGGGGTAGCTGGGAGCAAGCCGCCAGGCGGTGTATTCGGCCGCAGGCTCGAGCACTGCTAAGCTTGTTATAGGGGCAATCAAGAACGGTTGTGGGACTGCAGAGTTGTCTGCAGGCTGGTGCGCTGTTTGTCTCATTGTGGGGTAGTCATGGTGCTAGAGCTCGCCAGGGTTTGAGCCGTGGCCTATCATGCTACTTCGTTGCGGTGGCCAAGAGCCAGGCTAAAGGTCGCCGTTGTTCGGAGCCAGGGCGTTGTTGCTGCCGCTGTGGTTGCTATAAAGCACTGGCTTGCTGCAACTATCGCGAGAATGTTGCGCCGCTGCGTATTGCTGCTACTGTTGACAACACCGCGCTAAGCTGCTGTTGCTGTTGGGGAGTACCGGGAATGTTGCTTAGTACCACAGCGCCTTGCTGACGTATACGGCGGTCTGCGCACGCTGTTCTGGGAAAGACCGCTATTGCAGCATGGTGGGGTGGTGGTAGAGGGGGCCATTGCTACGGATCGGGACTTCATCAGAAAAGCTAGCTCCGGTAGTTTGACTGAGGTCTAAACAAGCTGTTACTATGTGGCCGCCATTGCGGGGCCCTCAGGCACTGAAGGACTGAAGGCCCTCTCAAGCAAGTCTGAGAGTTTCGTTCCTATGTCTGAGAGTCTCATATCTTCTCGTCCTGCCCTTCTTACTCTAAAAGTCTGGTCCTTTGGCTCTGAGAGGAAGGCGGCAGGCGGGCGTGTGGCCCGTATGCCGCGCGAAGAGCTTTGTGGGAGGTTGCCCCACCGATTGCAGGAGCTCTGCCGGTACTCAGGCGGAGTCCTAGAGGCAGGGAACTGAGTGGTAATCCCTTGATCCCCTCTATAAACCTAGCTACAACCCCTACTTGTATATCTCTCTACGTTTGACTGAGAATATTGTGTAGATCCTGTACTTGGTTTTGAGCTTCACGTTCAGGACATAAGTCATACTGAAATAAAAGAATGTGTGGGCAAATCTCAGTTTCAGTTTGTTGATTGCTTGAAACCAGATTGCGAATGAAATGGGTTGCATCTGGGCGGAAGGTTGGGAGGGAGTCAGTATTGTGTGCAGATTGACTGGGTCATTAGGGCTGGGAGGTCCCCTTAAGTTTGGGGAAGCCCAGCGCTCTGTTTATTTTTGGATTGCATGGAGCCTCAGGCCGCTTTATAAGTTGAGGTAAGGATGCCTCCATCAGTTTGGGGAGACCAGGTGCTGTGAATTGCTTGAAGGGTCAGGACGCTCTATAAGTTGAGGTGTCCTGGTTGCTCTGACTTGTGAGGGTTTGACTGTGGGTGACTTTCAGGGACCCAAGGCGCTCTATAAGTTTAGGTACCTTGGGTTGCCTTGTTTTATTTGGGGTTCTCTCAGTTTCTTTGGTTTTGAACAAGGAGGTCTGAATTGCTCTATAAGTTTAGGTGGTTTAGTCCTTCTCCTGTTTTGTTCTGAGGGAATAATCCTCGCAGGGGACAAACCGCTCTATAAGTTTAGCTAGCCTATCTCACTGCCTCACACAGATTGGATAAGAGAGAAACGAACCTGGTCGAGGATCAGACCGCTCTATAAGTTTAGGTAGTCTGACCCAATGCCTCGCACATGCTGGGACCTAATGGTTATAACCTGGCTATATTATACTACTACGTTATTAAAGAACAGGCTACTCAGACCACTCTATAAGTTTAGGTAGTCTGACTATAGTTTATCACAACTGAAGAGAGTATAACTAAGAGATATAACTGAAGGTAAACTTGGGCAGGCTGAGCAATGTTCTAAGTTGAGCGGCTCGGCCTTATGTCCTCTTTGAAGACCAAGTTCAGAGAGGTATATATAAATTGGCTATTTAAACAGTTCAGGGCGACTGGAATGGTCTAGTCATACGCCCAAAGAAGAGAGAAATAGTTGTGCCTTCTGTTTGTGTCTGGCTTATTGACCAAGTGAGAACGCTCTATAAGTTTAGGTATTCTGACTTTGGGTCTGGCTAAGTTGGGCGCGCTCTGTAATTTCAGGTGCCCTGACATGTGCCTTATGTAAGTTGGGTATGAGGGGATAACTCACTGAAAGATCATTAACTATTGTTTGCTCAGATGGGCTTAGGGATGGTGAGAGTGCTTAGCTTTGTGGTTTGGCCTGCATGTGGCTGAGTGAGATTACTACTTGGTCTTGGTTTCAGGTTGACAGGTAGTTGCTTTAGAAGATCGCCACGTGCTGGAGCGGTAGGAATTAGGTCAATTTCTGCATTTTCTGAGCTGACTTTATTTTACTTGGATCGATATTTGCATTCTCTGAGGCTCGCTACTGTACTTGGACCTGTATAAATTCAGGTAAGCTACCTTCTCTACGGGAAGCGCTGCCGAAATTTCTACAGATTCAAGGAGTTAGATAAATTTTGACTTGTCAAAGTTCAGCTTGTCTTTTCGTCATATCTGACTTAGTAAAAATATGGAAAGTCTCCTTTTTTAAAGGAAGTGCTGCCCAAATTTTTGCTAAATCAGGGAGTTGGACAAAATTGAGCTTTGGGATGTCAGAATTAGTCTCTGGTTCTAAACTAGGCTTTGTATAAATTTTGGGGGAACACTTTTCCAAGGAGGAGTGCTGCCGAAATTTCTGCAAAACTAAGGAGTTAGTCAGGTGTTTTTTAAATTAGGCTCAAGGTTGGAGGCCGAGCTCAATTTTGACTTGGTATAAATTTGGGAAACCCCCAATTCCAAAGGGGGTGCTGCACAAATTTTTACCAGTTCAGAAAGTTAGAAAAATTTTGACGTCCAAAAGTCATAGATTACTCTTGCTTTTACCGTTTGGGCTGATATGAATTATGAAAAGGCACTTTTCCTACGGGAAGCGCTGCCGAAATTTTTTGGATTTAGAGGAGTTATATTATATTTTGATCGGTGACGATTTTGGCAGTCCACCCAGAATAGGGGAGATTCAATCGGGGTTTGCCTTTGTTTTGGGCAGTGCTTAAAGGTAGATTTAGGCCTAGCTAGTTAGGAGGATTTGATTGAGAGTATGTTATGGAATTGTATTCTCCATACACTTATTATCTCCGTTTGGGGATTGGCCTGTCATGTGTTACAAGTCCTCTTGATCGTTCGATTCAAGATCAGGACTAGATTCAGCTTGACCCCGTGATGATCATCTCCTGTTACCACTGATAACAGGTCGGTTGCCGATTCGTCAGTCTTCGACTCAATCCCAACTCACTCCCCATTTTTAACCTAAAAGGCTTTAGCCCTAGTGGTTTTACTGTTTGTTAAGGGTTTCACCCGGACTTTTATTAAATGGCCATTTAACAAAGGTACTGAGTATTTAATTGAGGTTGGTTGGACTGACAATTGGGGCTTGCATGGCTAAAACGAAGGGGTATGAGCATAGAGAATGACTGGGGTTGACTCTGTGTAGTGCGTGCTTTGTCGTTTGATTCTTGGTGTGACTGCAGGTGTGTTCTGTGATTCGGATTTTGGATTTGGACTGCCTTCGACTTCATATACGTATACATGGTTGTGAGGAGTCCCACTAT
Organism: Chara braunii; assembly: GCA_003427395.1. Taxonomy (NCBI): domain Eukaryota; kingdom Viridiplantae; phylum Streptophyta; class Charophyceae; order Charales; family Characeae; genus Chara; species Chara braunii. The sequence continues at coordinate 2,490,602 of BFEA01000129.1, forward strand.
GCCTGTGAGAAGTGATCGTCACAACTCTATCCCCCTTTTGTATGTATGCGTGGGTATATGTACGAGGAGTGTCCGAGAGGCCTAAGAGGCCATGTTAACACCCACGTAAGAGTTGGGATTGAGAGACAGGGAAGACTCATCCCTTCCGCCTATTTGTTTATTGGGGGTTTCTTAGTCGGACGTTGGTCCTGCGCCGGGATTCAAGGTCCTTGTCCAGGACATCCCAAGCCCTAGGCCCTGAAGGGGAGGAGCCTCCCCTCGCATAGAGCCTATTTACTTTGGCCGGCGGGACACTCCACCTGAAAGGCGAAAATGTCGCGTGGGCCGAACGGCGTGTCCTTCAACCGTTCAATATCGTGAGGGATAACCCCTCGCGATGTATTCCTTCAGCCATTCAATATCGCGAGGCCGGAGATGCGGTTGCCACGCATGATTGGCATCAGTGGTTGGTATATAACTGGCCTGCAGCCGCGCAACTTTATACTAGAATCCTGCACGCGGCGTCCTGCCGCCCCAGCGTCTAAAAGTTATGGGATCGCCGGGCTCGCGCGTAGGTGTGGCGCTTGGGATTATTGCAGGTCGCCGTCACCACCCGTAGAGGGGAAGAGTGCTCCAAGGCCACAAGTCTTTCTGAAAACCAGAAGACCCTTGCCTTATTCCCTCTTTTTTGGGTTCGTGCGCGTTTTGTGTGCTTTTTAGAGATTTCTATGGTTGGACGTTGTAGTCCGTTGCAGCCGTCAAAGTCAAACCCCTTGACTTTCGCCCAGGCCCGGGGAGGACTCACCCCTAGGGCCGCGAGAAACGACTACCACCACAGGCTGTGGACCTGTGTACCACCCACTCTCGACAAGGGTGCAGAAGAGGGTGTGTGGTCTTCAACCGCGCATGGCGGTTGTCCAGCGTCGAGAGACTAACCCTCAAGGCGCGTGTTAGCCGACACTTGAGTGTCAAACGCGACCCTCGAGATTAACGAGGACCGCGTGAGTATGGGTACTAAATGGTACGCCATCATTGTGATCGCTTGCGTGCGCTCACATTGCGAGTCGAAATGAGTTAGCCCTGCATTGACATTGTTTATATTAAGTTTCGCGCGCTACGCCTACTCGATTTCCGCATAGGGAAGTTATGGGACGGCTACCGAGGGGCTAGGAGCGTTATCGCGTTGTTTGCGTTGTGTCGTGCTGTGTGTATGGGTGTGCGTTGTTGTCATGCGGTTGTTAGAGTGGTGTGCGCGTGGTGTGTGGGGTGCGTCCTAGTCGACCGACGTCGAGCCGCGCTTGGGACTTCAGCCCCCTGAAATGCCGGCTCGCGTGCGGGACCGATAGGGGTATTACCGCACGTACCCCTTATGCTACAGCGAATGAGAAACGCCCTTGGCTGGTCCACCTCTGCGATTGCAACTGATTAGCTTTCGTACTTTAAACTGGCAGCTCAGGGGGGATACGCCCACCAATGGGAGGTGACAGCTCTCGCGTAGGCCCTATCCTCTTTTAGGGGCTCGCGAGAGGTATGGCTGGCGCACTCGACCGGAGCGGCCTAAGGAAGCTCCATTGGCATGTTATGTCGAGGGTGATCCAACTCCTGCGTGACGCGGTTGAGAGAGTCCCGCGCCGCCGCATGCGGTGCCGGACCGATGCGCTCGACACCCGAACTAATCCACCCAGACCAGTCTGGCTTTGTCAAGGGATGGTTAGTTCTGGATAATGTAATGACCATATCGCAGGTAATGGAGATTATAGATAATAGGAAGTCATCAGAGGTAATTCTTCTGATTGATTTCGAAAAGCTTACGATAGGGTCAATTGGGACTTTGTGATTCAGGTACTGGAACACAGAGGGTTTGGACCCCTGTTTTGTAACTGGGTGAGAAAGCTGTACACAGGGTCCAACGCTTCAGTAGTGATTAATGGCAGGAAGTCATCCCACTTTGCACTGTCTCGCTCTTTGAGACAGGGTTGTCTCTTAGCTCCGCTACTCTACGTGCTACAGCAAGATGTCCTCTTAGATCTTATCTAGAATTCTCAGGTAAGAGGCCTGCAGGTCTCGACATGCTTTGAGCTAAAGGCCTCAGCTTTAGCAGACGACCTAGCAGTGATTTCGGAAAACTCTGCTCAGTCACTCGTAGCTGTTAGGGAATCTCTAGACCTTTTTCTACAAAGCTTCGGAAGCGAAAGTCAGCTGGGATAAATCCGTTGCTCTAACTAGGGACAACACACCACTCACTGTGGACCTAGGTATGCAGACTAGAGATCGGGACCATTCTGAAAGATTCCTGGGGATTGAAGTCTCTTATGGAGACAACGAACGGAAACAAGGAGAGATCATCTAGGATCGGGTAATGATTCGACTCACCTCCTGGTCTAATGCATGGTCCATCTCTCTATTTGGTAGAGCCATCATAATCAATACCATGGTTTTATCAACCATCTGGTATATTTTATCCATTAGACCCATCCCTTCGTCCACAGAACAGTTCCTCAGACAGCAGTTATCCACCTACCTGTGGAAAGGCTCAGTAGGAAACGGCAAAGGCCTGCCCAAGGTGGCATGGTGGAAAGTCACCCTGAAAAGGAACGATGGAGGCCTGGGCCTCCTAGATATTCTTTTTTAGAATAGAGCCCTGCTGGTTAAATGGGTTATACGAATTCTCACTCTAGATTCCGATCGACCTTGGATCATGTTGGCAATGCAGATCCTGATGAATGAGTGGGGACTCACGGTTCCGGATAGTGTCTGGGCCTGCTTCTTTATGAAAGGATTCCTAAAAATGAGAGTCAAATCACGCATCTGGGCACCGATTCTGAAAGCGTGGCAACATCTTTTCCCATCTGTCATTAAATGGCCGTCTGCAACAGAGGAGGTCTTATGCCAGAACCTATTTGAAAATCCGGCAGTTAGAAGTCCCTATGGGTGTTCCTTTCCCATCTCCGATAAATCTCTGAGTAAGTCCTGGGTTTGTAAAGGTATATATCAATTATAGACATATTTGGAATGTAGATGCTAGGATTGGAGAGATTTTTCAGAAATTCAACAGACACTGAGTTTTCTTCCCAACTCTCAGTCCCTCCTTTCGAAGCTGATTGCAGCAATCCCACAGCCATGGCTTGACCTGCTGAAAAGCAATGGTATAACCAAAGGCAAGTGGGTCTCTGCAAAGGTAGGAGAGGAAGGCTGTCATCAAATTATTAAAGTCTGCCCCGATGGAATCTGCAAATCAGTCTTCTGGAAGCGCAACGTCAACGGCGGGCTGTCCAAGGAAGAAGAGCATGTTTCAGAAATCAACAGGGAGGAGTATACGCAAATACTGGTAAGAGAAGAGCTTGTTATCATTAACGGGAAGGAAAGGCTATCGCCTTAGCTCTGTCTCAATGGTATCCCTCTCCTACAGGCCAAGGTTAATCCGCTGAACATTGGCTGGAAATGGGCATCTAAAGAAGGAAAAGACACCCCACTTCTGGATTATCAGGTGTCGGTACGCTACAGACTCCAGTCCAAGGCGAACAGACTTTCCTCCACGACCAAAGCGGCATGGGATAATTATGCAGAGGTGGAAGGAATGTCTTTCATCCAATTCGATCAATGCCGCAACTTTGGTAAAGCCATCCGCTCCCTCCCAGTGGTTAAACATGCAGGCCTGTTATGGCTGATCCATATGTTGAGTGTGCCCACAGGGAAGTGGTGTGTCACGAAAGGAATGAAGGTCTCGCTGTTGTGTGATTCCTGTGACTCTGGTTCTATAGAAGATATCAGCCATATCTGGTGGCATTGTCCAGTAGCCCAGACCTTCTGGCAATGGTGGAAAGGAATCTGGACTAAAGCATACAGCGAAGAATCAGCGGAACTCATTTGGAACAAACAGGCTCTGCTCCTGGGACTCTGGGAGACAGTCTCTCCAAGTGCAAAGCCTCCTACCCAGCCTGGATTGCTCGAGCCTTGGGACTCTGGGTCATATGGAGGGCAAGGAATTCTCAGAGATTCAACACTCCCCCGGTAACTTTCCAATCGATGAAATTTCTTATGCTTCAAGGTATGAAGGATATTATTTTAGCTGATTGGCGTAGGATTAATAAGTCGGTCACCAGCCCTGAGATTAGGACGAAAAGGTTTAAGGTTAAATGGAGCTTCCCTTTCTGTTGGGCCATTCCCACTCTAGCAGGCGACTTGGTTTTTTCCTCTCTCTTGGAAAATCGGAAGGCTACACTTGTWATCCTCGACAACTGACATTCTCAGAGATCTATCTCTATGGAGTTTTTAGTTCCCTCAGAAAGATTCAAATAATGGAGTAGGAATAATTGGCAACCTGAGTCCGCCCCCCCAAACGGCCATGGTAGGCTAGATAGGGGGCGATCTGAGGGATTACCTCGATTGTAGCTGGACAATGCTCCCAGACTTCCCGGTCTTTATGTGAGGTGGCCCGCCTAAGAGATTATTTGAATTTATAAAGTATGTGTCTTCAAAAAAAAAAAAAAAAAGAAGTGGCAGTGTATATTTCCATTTTCTCCGCCTCTCTCTCTCTTTCTCTCTCTCTCTCTCTCTCTCTCTCCCTCTCTCTCTCTCA
>BFEA01000129.1:2512230-2522392 GCA_003427395.1 Chara braunii
GGCTAAGGTGGACGGGTGTAGGTGATGGTGGAGGAAGAAGGTGCAGGGTGGTTGACTATGGTGGATGGATGTAGGAGATGGGGGAGGAAGAAGGTGCAGGGTGGTTGGCTATGGTGGATGGATGTAGGAGATGGTGGAGGAAGAAGGTGGAAGGTGGTTGACTATGGTGGATGGGTGTAGGAGAAGGTGGGGGAAGAAGGTGCAAGGTGGTTCGCTATGGTGGATGGGTGTAGGAGATGGTGGACGAAGAAGGTGGAAGGTGGTTGGCTATGGCGGATGGGTGTAGGAGATGGTGGAGGAGGAAGGTGGAAGGTGGTCGGCTACGGTTGATGGGTGAAGAAGGTGGGGGAGGAAGAAGGTGGAAGGTGGCTAGCTATGGTGGATGGGTGTAGGAAATGGTGGATGAAGAAGGTGCGAGGTGGTTGGCTATGGTGGATGGGTGTGGGAGATGGTGGAGGAAGAAGGTGCAAGGTGGTTGGCCATGGTGGATGGGTATAGGAGATGGTGGAGGAAGATGGTGAAAGATAGTGGAAGATAGTTGGCTATGGTGGATGGGTGCGGGTAAAGGTGGAGGAAGAAGGTGCAAGGCGGTTGGCTATGGTGGATGGGTGTAGGAGATGGTGGAGGAAGAAGGTGCAAGGTGGTTGGCTATGGTGGATAGGGGTGGGAGATGGTGGAGGAAGAAGGTGCAAGCTGGTTGGCTATGGTGGATGGGTGTGGGAGATGGTGGAGGAAGAAGGTGGAAGATGGTTGGATAAGGTGGATGGGTGTGGGTGAAGGTGGAGGAAGAAGGTGCAGGCGGTTGGCTATGGTGGATGGGTGCAGGAGATGGTGGAAGAAGAAAGTGCAAGGTGGTTGGCTATGGTGGATGGGTGTAGGAGATAGTGGAGGAGGAAGGTGGAAGATGGTTGGCTATGGTGGATGGGTGCAGGTGAAGGTGGAGGAAGAAGGTGCAAGGCGCTTGGCTATGGCAGATGAATGTAGGAGATGGTGGAGGAAGAAGGTGCAAGGTGGTTGGCTATGGTGGATGGGTGCGGGTGAAGGTGGAGGAAGAAGGTGCAAGGTGTTTTGGGTTGTCCTTTGGACATCCGGGCATGGTGGATGGCTAGAGTGAATGGGTAAGGGAAGATAAAGGAACTTGAAGGTGGGAAGTGTTTTGGGTTGTCCTTTGGACATCCGGGCAAGGCGGATTGCTATGGTGAATGGGTAAGGGAAATGGAGGAGGAAGAAGACGGAAGGTGAAGAGAGTGCGAGGTGGCTTGGCTCCGTGTCGTTCCCTAACCCAAGTGTCCGGGTCCGTTGCCCGTCATTCTCCCTAGTCCATGGGGCAAAACACAGTCTACATCACTTTATCCTACAGCTAATATACAGAAAACGCAGACTTTGTAGTAGGTTGCTGAAAAATTAACAAACGAACTTACCCCAACTGTTCACCTTGGGACCTGGACGGCGCTCGAAATAACCAACTTCTCCCAAATGGCGTCAGAATCAAACCAAAGTTTGCAAAGGCCTTTCCTGTGATAAAGTAAGGGGGCCCACCGAGTTTGGAGTGATTCTGAGGTCGTTTGGGGTGGGAAACTTAGACCTGTGTATTCCAAATTTTTATACTCGACGGTCTCCGATGGCCTGCTGGGTTTGCAAGCTATTTGTTTATGCCTAGGATATGAGGTATGAGAAATTTCAGCCCTCATACCTATGGTTTGACAGCGTTGCCACATTCTTGCCCCTGGGCCTCCTTGGCCCGTTTACCGTCTTCGAATAGTCTCGCGTCGGTGAGTGGTCAATTATCTTTGCTTGCCTCAACGACAGCCCGGTGGCCAGACTCTAGCAACTAACACAGTCCTACAGCAGTTCATCAGCAGAATTGACAGCAGGAGTTCCATCAGTTGTGAAAAACAACATTTTACCCATTCCCAATTACCACGTTCGAATAGAATACGGGAGAGTGAAATTATGCGGTATTCCATCTAGAGGACAATGGGAAAAACAACAATTTACATGGGAGTGGATTATGGATAATGCAAGCACTCTACACTACAAGAACTCTAGACTACACCAACATTGAAGTAGCGAATCACTCCCAAGTGAAGAATCAAGTGAAACATGGAGAGAAAGAGAGGAAACCACACATTTGAGCTCACACACACAAGAGGAAAAGTAGCGGTTTACATAGGAGTGAAAAAATGGACAATGCAAACACTCTACACTATAAGAACACTAGATTACACCAAGATCGAAGTAGCGAATTACTCCCAAGTGGAGAATCAAGTGAAACAAGGAGAGAAATAAAGAAAACAAAAATTTAAGCTCACACTCACAAGGGGAAAAATAACGATTCACATAGGAAATTGAGAAAGCAAGCAATCGACACTATAAAACACTAGATTACACCAAGATTGAAATAGTGAATTACTCCTAAGTGAAGAATCAAGTGAAACATGGAGAAAAAAATAGAAAACAACACATTTGAGCTCACACACACAAGGGGAAAAGAAGCGATTTACATACGAGTGAAAAAATGGACAATGCAAGCACTCTACACTACAAGAACACTAAGATTACACCAAGACTGAAGTAGTGAATTACTCCCAAGTGAAGAATCAAGTGAAACATGGAGAGAAAAAGAGGAAACCACACCTCTGAGCTCACACATACACAGGAAAAAATAACTATTTATAGAGAAGCGAAAAAATGGACAATGCCAGCACTCTACACTACAAGAACACTAGATTACACCAAGATTCAAGCAACGAATTACTCCCAAGTGAATAATAAAGTGAAACATAGAGAAAAAGAGAGGAAACCACACCTTTGAGCTCACAAACACAAGGGGAAAAGTAGCGATTTACATACGTCCTGGAATAAAAAAATGGACAATGCAAGCAGTCTAAAGTAAAAGAAAACTAGATTACACCGAGATTGAAGTAGGGAATTACTCCCAAGTGAAGAATCAAGTGAAACATGAAGAGAAAAAGAGAAAACAACACATGTGAGCTCACACAAACAAGCGAAAAAATAACGATTTACATAGGAGTGGAAAAATGAACAATGCAAGCACTTTACATTACAAGAACATTAGGTTACACCAAGATTGAAGTAGCGAATTACTTCAAGTGAAAAATCAAGTGAAACATGGAGAGAAAGAGAGAAAACAACACATTTGAGCTCACACACACAAGGAGAAAATTAACGATTTACATAAGAGTGGAAAAATTGACAATACAAACACTCTAAACTACAACAACACTCGATTACACCAAGATTGAAGTAGCGAATTACTCCCAAGTGGAGAATCAAATGAAACGTGGAGAGAAAGAGAGAAAACAACAAATTGGAGCTTACACACACAACTTGAAAGGAAAAACTAGCGATTTGCATAAGATTCGAAAAATGGACAATGCAAGCACTCTACATTATAAAAACACTAGATTACACCAAGATTGAAGTAACGAATTACTCCCAAGTAAAGAATCGAGTGAAACATGGAGAGAAGGAGAGAAAACAAAACATTTGAACTCTCAATTTCTGAAACACAAGGAGAGAAGTAGCGATTTAAATTGGGGTGGAAAAATGGACAATGCAAGCACTCTACACTACAAGAACACTAGATTACACAAAGATCGAAGTAGCGAATTACTCCCAAGTGGATAATCGAGTAAAACGTGGAGAGAAAGAGAGAAAACAACATATTTGAGTTCACAGAAACAAGGGGAAAAATATCGATTTACATAGGAGCGAAAAACTAATGCGTGATTGTATACATGAACGACATTCTGGTGTACTAAAGTTCCTACGAAGAGCATGTGCGACATATCGAATGAGCACTGCATACATTGAGAGATGCTGGCTTCAAGGTAACGCTTGAGAAGTGCCAACTTTTCCTTACCACCATTTCCTTCCTTGGACTCGTGATAACAGACCAGGGCCTCTAATCGGAGCTGCAGAAATGGAAGCTGTAAGAGACGCGCCAATGCCTACGACTATCACGCAAGTTTGCACCTTTCTGGGCCTGGCCTCGTACTACCGAAGGTTTATCAAGGGTTTCGAGGTGATTGCGAGACCCCCACGAATCTGCTGCGAAAGGATCAATCGTTGATCTGAACGCCAGAGTGTGATCAAGCATTTTCAAAACTCAAGGCCGCCATCATTTCGGCCCCGGTCCTTATCAGGGCGGATCCCGAAAAGCCTTTTGTCCTCATTACTGACTAGCCGCCAGAGACAATTTCGGCGATCCTGGCCGAGGTGGGACCAAGCGGGCTTGAGTGCGTGATGGAGTATGCGTCCTAATCAGTGTCTGCTTGCAATCGTAACTACGTCGCTCCAACAGGAGAATGCTACGCGGCTCTCTGGGGAATCAGTCACTTTCGAGCTTACTTGTACGGGTGAAAGTTCACATTGGTAATCGATCACGAGCCTCTGTTGGACCTGAAGAAATCTAAGGATTACTCGGGCATGATCGCGCGATGGGCAACGGTGCTGCAAAGTATGGACTTTGACATTCGTCATCGGAAACACGAGAGGCACGGGAAGGCGGACTGACTCACACGACTGCACCGCCCTGAGGAGGTTCTGAAGAACGAAGAGGTGATTCCGTGGAACGAACCAGAAAAGAAGAACGAACCTCGGTACGGCCAAGTGGAGATCTTGTCGAAAGAGTGAGTAATACGAGGTCCATTTTTGTTTTACCCCCTCCGCAATTCAGTCTCATCCATCCCTGTCTGTCATCATGACTACCCCACTCGTCTCTGCGACCCCTTCTTCCCCACTAATTATTCCCCTCTCACTTCCTTTGCTTTCTTTGCCACCCTCCCCAATAAATTCTACTAGTTTTGTACGTGTATTGCACGGGTTTATGGAGTTGACTGTCATCCTTTCGAAACCGGATTTGTCGATTGGGTACAATGTGCCACGTGTGTCAATCGTGCGCACGGGGCCTACGTTCGATATCAGATGAGTAGCAAGGAGTGAAGGTGTCCCCTGTGTAGAACGAACAAATTCCCCACGAAGGTTCGATTCGAGGTAACGGACGACCTTGAATATGACGAGAAATACTGACGAGCGGAGGTTTGGACGAATAAAATTTTATTAGCTAAATTAGCGGGATTATCATTGGGTCACCTCACCAAGGGCTACTGAGAGATCCTGGGACTACCGATGGATCAACGGTCACCTGGAGAAGCGTAAAACTGACGGATCGGGTTCGTGGTTGACGGTTCCTCATCCATTCCAGAGATATGATTGAACCCGATCTGCTCACGAGGAGTAGGCCGCTCATTTCGCAATACGTGTCACAAGGGCAACTATAGACCAGAACCGATGGTTCTGGTCTAATATACGAGATGACTTCAGATACGTGGTCGCCAATTGTCTGGTCTGTGTCGCTGATCGCGCCCCAATACGGGGACCGAACATGATAGTACCAACAGAAGTAGAGCGCCCTTTCCAGCGAGTAAGTATGGACACGACAAATATTGACGTGCCACCTGGCCCAAATCGCTGTGAATATTTTATCCTTTTAGTACTAATAGATAATTTTTTCAAGTACGTCGAGGTCTACACCTGCAAGACCCGCAAGGCCGCAGAAATAGCCACATACATCGATCGGTTCCTCTATACCCACCTAGATACAGAAGAAATTCTCACCGACAATGGGTCAAAATTCAAAGGCAAGGTAGAGGAATTGCTCGCGCGAAGGGGCGTCACGCTCCGACATATGGCACCCCACGTTTCTCACTCGAACGGGTTGGCTGAAAATGCCAACCCTATGATTAAAACCGCCCTTTGCAGGAATTAAGCGGCACATGACACGCGTCCGTGGCCCAAGATCGTATATCAGATCGTCGGAATTCACCGGGCCACTCCTCACGAGTCCATGAGGTTCACCCCCTTCCAGCTTCGCTCCAATAGCATCCCATGTGTCGACTACTAGGGTAAATCGGAAATTGCCGAAGCAGGGGGTAGAGACACACGTGCCGCCCTCAAGGCCAAGGCCAAAAGGTATACCGATTTCATGGAACGGGTGGTCCCGAAGCTAGCCCGAAAAAGACAAAGGATGACTGATCTAGCCCACGGTAGGCAGGTCCGTAGCTACGAGACTCGAAACGGAAATGTTGGGCTCCAGCATCAATATAAATTAGGGGACCTAGTACAAGTACGTAAATGTGCACACGACCGGAAACTCGCTCCCAAGTTCTCTGGCTGTTTTCACGTTGTCGAACTCGGACCCAACGGCGCCAACACGGTGCGCATCGCGCCCGAAGCTAGTGCCAGCCATAGCTCTGTCCCTATCGTCCGCCATACCTCCTACCTCCGTCCTCTTCCTCCCTCATATCTTCCTCCCTCTCTCTCATCTGAAGACGAGGAGAACGACGACGATGTAACTCTCTCTCCACACTCTCCCTCCTGCCCCTCGTCCTCCTCCCCATATATATATATATATATATATAGTGAATGTGGGATTTTCCTAAGCCAATGGGCTTAGTTGTTGACCCTACTGTGCGCCTGTTGGCTGTCTCTCGCCTGTTGTGCAGGTCTGACTTCTTGAAGGCAGTCATGTAGAGGGGTGGGAGGGATGCACTTCGGCGTCTGACACAGTTCTTCTGCGACGTGGGTGTGTGTGTCGCCGCCGTGTTTCGATTCGAGGGGAGTCCGCAGGCAGTAGTATTGGCGGAAATGGTAGCAGTTCATCGGCGGGCGGCCCCCTGTACGAGCCACATCACTACGGTCGCGACTTTCAGCGGCGACATCAGTACAATCAACCCGCTGCGGCATACCACGATCTTGACTTCCTTGCGAGAGTGGACGGAGCAGTTGTCCACCGAGTGGCAGCATGGTCTTGCCCGTCGAGAGCACAATCTCATCCCGACATTCACACCTGATCTTGATGGGATCCGCACCTCTCCGCGCGAACCTGCGGTTGGCCTCCCCACCCTCGTCGCTTTCCAACACCCCTAATGAACCGCGCCACTCCTCTCGCCCCTCTCTCCATCTTCGATCACCCTTCTGTTTTTCCTACCTTCAAGCAGTCTTATCTTTATCCTCATCTTTCCATCTCGATCGAGCCCCTTTCCGTCCCACTTCTTAATCCTAGGCATTGGCAACTGTGGCGCGAAACCTTTGTCCAGTTGTCCATAAGCTTGGCTCGAGTGCAGGTGACATGGACGCGGACCAACGAGCATCCTGCGTGTCTCGAGAATCTGGAGTTGCTGATCATACAGGCTTAGAGGACTACCGGGGAGGGCGATCTTCTCGGCTTTTTCTTCCGATCGGTGCGTCCCGGCCATCGCCAGCTAATCACTCAGGAACTCATCGTGCCACTCGCGCAGCTGGCGGACGATCTCTCTCCCGACATCGTTTCGCAAAGCGATGACAGCCCGGCTCTACACGTCCTCACATGGACGTTTGACCCATACCTTTAGTGGAGTGCATGCTTGGAGGAACCTGGAGACAGAAACACTCTACCGTCGCGGCAGGAGTATCTGAAGCCGTACGGCATCATCGACCGTGCTTTCTATCCGAGGGCGGAGGAGGTGGTGGTAGTAGAGGAGGATGGCGACGACGACGAGGAAACGTCGGAGGAGGGAAACTATAGCGAGTATAGCGAGGGCGAGCAGAGCGAAGAAGAAGAAGAAGAAGAAGAGGAAGAGGAAGAAACCGGATCTGAGTGGGAAGCATTGCCAGAGGAAGCGACGCGTACTGGCACAGAGGCGGAGGATCCTGAGGCGGCGCGCAGACGGGAAGAAATCGCCACCGGGAAACGCCAGCTGGAGTTCGCCAGCGAAGCTTGCGCCTCGGCAACGATCCGACCAGGGATCCAGAGCCCCCGAAGCCTGAGGATGGCGACCAAGCAGCCACCACCCGAAGCACCTCACGGCGGAGATGGAGCCTATCCTCCTCCCCCTCCACCTCAGCCCGTCCTCCAGTTCGTCCACGTATCGATGCGGGGGATAGGCCTTCGTCCCCGGTCATTATCCCGCTGTCCGCTTGATTACCTCACCCTCGAGCAGATCCATACCCCCGTCACCTTCCCTCGCAACCCATTCCCTCCCCATCTCTTCCGTCACTTCTACTCTACGCGCCTCGTTGCCACGGTCTACCCCCACCCCTCCCTTCAACCCGCAGCACCCACGTTCTGTTTGCATGTCCTGTTGTTCAGCGCCGCATGGGAACAGTGCAACGTAGTAGAGGTATACTGCGTAGCCACGGGGACGATCCGCGCCTGTCGCCATTACGATTTCTTTCGCGCAACGCTCTTTCGCACCCTCTCCTCTCTTTTCCCGACTACCTCGCCTCCCTCCCTCATAGCGGGGATCGATTCCCTCGCTTTCACCGGATCATCCGCTATGAGGAACTTCTGACGACAATAGAGGGAATGAATCGCTACCTACCCCATCTTCCATCCCGTCGTCCCCGTGACCCTCCCTCCATGTACCGCCTCTACTTCCCTATTCCAACAAGGCGGTGAATCCCGATCGCATAACTATCCCACCCCCTCCTTTTCACCCAATCGACAGAGGACGACGGCACAAATCAGTAGTTTCGCAAAGATCACGCCATCGACGATGACGTCAACATACGCTCTGATTCGGCAGGTCGCGATGAGCTGGGGTGCAGAGCACAAGGAGACCAGATAGACCATGATGGAGCCACCTGGATGGTCTCCAGAGATTGAAAAGCAGGAGAAATCGCCAGATTGCAGAGATCTTGCCACAGATGTTATCGCCATCGCTCTGCCTATCCCTTGTTCCTTGTACTTCTTCGTGCTTCTTCGTCTCCTTCCATTTCTTTTCGAATTTTCATGCAATCAGGAGATCGCATATTTTGGAACCCCCTGCGCGTTATATATGTGACGAACTACTTCCCTCCCCCGTGCTATCTTTCGTACCCCTCTGGCTCAAATTTTTCCTTGTATCGAAACCGACCCCACAAATGGCCCCGTTCATTTTCTTGATTTCGGGCCCCCATTTTTTCGGAAACTCTTTTTGATTATTGGAATTCTGCTTTCTTTTTGCAATTCGGGAAATGCATAAGAATTTACGCGCGCCTCAACGAGCGCACTGGGAATTGGGCCCGACAGTTGGAAATTCCGGGATAAGCGGAAATTCGACGTGTCCTTTTTGTACGTGAATGTTCTCGGTCGCGTCGGAGAAATTTCTCGGAATTATGTGAGGATACCCGAATAGGCATAGGACTTTCTTTTTCCGCATCGACCTTCGCGCGCGGATATGGTGATTTCAATTTTGAATTGATTTAGGACATAGGCAAGCTGTAACTGTTTTGGTGCCTTTTTCTTTCTTGTTGTCGGCGTCACGCATGCGAAGCTTCCTCCTCTCTGTTACGCGCATCACTCTCTCGCGCCCTTCTCTCTCCTCTTCCCTTCCCCCTCCTCTCCCTCTCTCCTCGTAACTGTTTTTCCCTCTCTTTCTCTCTCTCTTCCGCTCTGCGCTTTCCGCGCCCATTTCCCTTTCTTGATCATCTCAATCTTGGACATGTCTTGCGCTACTTCTCGCGCCTTTTTCCCTTTTTGGTCTTTCGAACGTAGCTTTCGAAGCCCGATCGATCCTCCGATTACTCGAGCCCAACAATCAGATGCGTGGAACGATAGGATCTGCCTATTGCAACGACGAGTCTGATTGGCGGAACCAAGAGTTTTGAAGGATCAACATGGCTTCCGTAGCGCGCTCCCGGCTAAGTCTTCTCCTCCTGCTTCTTCTCTTACACCTCGACTGTCCCCCTCGTCCGAAAATCTCTCTTACGTTCTCGACTCTCAAACCAGCTTCCGAGAAGCAGTGGCTAGGTAGAGTGTTTGGTGTGAGTTAGAAAGTCCAGTCGGGCTGACAACGGGTTGGCTGGTTGCGCGCTTGATCACCACGACGGACTGTGGGATCTGGGTGAACCGCGTCGAGCTTGCGTTGGAGGGCGACGATCGCAACGGCGGGAGTTAGCACGCGACGGCCGGGATCGTCGGTGCAGGCAGCGTTGTCGAGCGGGGAACCCCGGGGGCAAAGCCGGTGTTAGGCTGCGGACCCCGGACCCCCGCCGCGGGGTTCATCCAACCCCGCCACCGCCGGACGACCCCCGCCGCCGCCCAGCCCCGGGTACCCCGCCGCCTAACCCCGCAGGCCCGCCATCTACCCCGCAACCCCGCCCCCGCATCGCCCCC
>BFEA01000129.1:2543308-2556775 GCA_003427395.1 Chara braunii
GACTGGCTCACGGAATGGCAAAAGATCGCTGCAACGCCCGATCTTGAGTTGCCATTTTCGCATCTGCGCCGGAAGTTCTACAACCGGTCATGCACCACCTTGAGCCTCGCACTTGGTGATCGCGAGCAATACACAACCTTCGCCGAAATCATCGACAAGGCAAGAGAGATCATCAAGACCAACGGGATGGCTGCACATGAGAAGTCAGCATGACAGCCAACTTATGTGGAGAAAGGAAAATTTGGTCCCCGTCCGCAGCATGTCGCTGCAGTCCAGCCGGACAACATTGTGGAAGACCCGGCAGCCACCCAAGCATCACGTGAGGGAGATCAGGTGATCGTCATCCAGCAACGAAGCAACAACAACTATCGTAACAAAGAGAAGGCGAATACAACATCGCCGGCATGAAACAGATAGCCAGCACCATGGGTCAAGTTCAACTTAACCGCGACCGATATGGTTGTTGCTATTGGTGTAATAGCACCAAGCACAAGACCTCCTACTGCCATGATCAAAAGGCAAGGAAGATGTTCGGCCTCGCATCAACTCGGAAAACTGAGTTGCGCGGGAGGTGAGGCGACTCCACCTCTCACTCCGCCCTGATTAACCGTTTGAACGCTGTAAACGCGCGTTCGCGTTCAAATGTGCGTTTGAATGCGGATTTATATTCGCGTTCAAAATTGAACGGCGTTCAATTATTTTTTTATTTTTTTTCTGAAAAATCATTTTGATGCCTAAAAATAATTTTATTTTTCTGATTTTTTTTTAATGAGTTCTGTATGATGTGAAGTACATGCCTCTCAATTTTGGAGTCACAGGCAAAAAAAAAAGAAACATCTCCAAAGATGGCGGTGTCAAATCGTGTTCGCTCACTAATTTCAATTTTTTTTTTACTTTTTTCTATTTACTTTTTTCTATTGTTTTTTCCAATTTTGTAACGAATTTAGATGTAATGCTGAGGCAAATGTTGTTTATTTTATTTTTCTTCATAACATTTTTTTTTTCGAAATTGTTTGAGTTTCCGCTTACCCCTACAGGGGGCCGGGGTCCCGGGTGCCGACCCCCGGAACCCCGGAACCCCGGCGGGGTCCCGGGGCCGGGGTTCGACAACCCTGGGTGCAGGTATGAGGATCGATGATTGGAGTTGAGTAGGTAATTGGCTCGGGGCCATATTGGAACTCTCGGCGAATGGGCCTTTATTGTTGCAGATCTTTATTTTTTGGTATGAGGTTACTGCGGCAACGCCGAACTTTCTCTTTCGAATCTGAGTATCTCCTATCTTGATGCTCCTCCCTCATCTCCCTCTTCTCCATCTTTGAATGACGTTGTGTCGGGATGTTCGTCTCTCCCATGGATGAATCTGTGTGCATTCCTTCGTGAAAGAACTTCTTCCGGAACTTTTCCATTAGTTTCCTGGGTAATCCCCAAAAGCAAGGGAACCCAGCCTTCTTATCTTGTGAATGGTGGATGCGTGTGTATTGTCCCCCGATCTATCCTTGATCTATGTGCATGTGTCATTCTTTTCCGCACCTTCCACAGTGAATGGATGCGTGGATGAAAAATTGTTTGTCGATTTGATCTTGATGGGATTTTGTTCGAGAATGCAAGAGTGTTTAGATTTGTTGCGTTAGATGCGTAGCGCTTGCCATCTGCCTTATGCTGCACGACATCTGCGTCCGACCTTCAGGGCAGCCCCGAAAAACAAGGCGCCCCGGATCTACGCAGCACTGACTTACTGCATCAGAGTTGCGAATCGGACCTTTTGGCCAGACTAGTGTGATAAGTTTTCTTCCGTGTTGAAAGACTAATCGGATTTGTATTGGAGTTTTCTTTTGATGACGTCTCGGGATATTCGCAATTGATTGACATGTGGACTGACGAACGCCCTTCAACCGGGCGCCAGCCTCCCGTATCTCCCGCGCCAACACGACCTTTTCCCTACGACGAGGAAAGGACACGTGTATGCGAGTGGGACATACGAGAAGCTGTCGCACGGATCGGCGGACGATATTACTTCCTTCCGAAAAATCGTTACTCACGGTTCGTGGAGGCTGAATTTGTTATTATCGACACACATTTTCCGCCTTATTCGATATTGTTGCCATTTAATGAGTTGACCGTCATTCCGTGGATGGCAGTAGAACCCCACTGACCTCGCACTTTGTGCACTGAGTGCTAGCGCTGCGAGCGCTAGGAATCCAAGGGTTTCCACTACCTCGTACGGAGTGAAGATAAACACAGAGAAAGAGCCACATGACTGAGGCCCTCCACGTCGGACTCAGAACTGACCAGCGAGCGACGCCGGGACTTGATACGAAAACGAGACACGCGAAGCGTGCCGAAGCCTTTTCACTCTAAACGAAGGGCTGTAGCACGGTGGGAAGTCCGACCGTACTTTTTAGATTTAAATTTGTATTTCTCTCTCCTTTCGCGCTGAACTCGCGAGCGCATTCCGCGACGCGCGAAAAACAATCGACTTACTTCATTGGACCAACACGGTGGATTTCAGTTCTGTCTGTGTCACCACACTCAATTTCCAAAAATCCTAGGCACGCCCCATCTTGCTGTTTTTCTGGGCCCCTTTCTCGCACTCTCAACACTCCGAACGAAAGACAACACAGGGCGTGAGGTTGCGCGTCACAGCCCAGCGCCTCAGAGTTTTGCTTGTGGTGACAAAAACTTTGGGCAAGGCTGGGGCCGTGTATTAGCGGTTTAAGGGCCTCACCACGCCACTTTGGAAACGGGGAAGTTTGTATTCTTGTGCAAATTAGTCAAGAATAAATGGTGAGTCTGGTTTTTAAGAGTTTGCGGCCCCTCGCCACACAGCACTCTCAGGGCATACTCACATGGGGACCTATAATCCCAAAATCCCCCCCCAAAAGAGAAAAGGCCAGTCACACGGATCTACCAAATTGGCAAATGTACTATTCCAGTGCCGATTTGTCAGCGGCCTGGGACGCCGCGGGGCAGGGGATTTTGCGGTCACCTCTGGAGGTGACCGCAAAGTCCCCTTTTTTTTTTTTGCATTTTCTTCAAAAATTGTCAAAATTTGTTCACAAAGGTTCTTGCACAATTGGCGGATGGCGCCGTGTGACCAGCCAAGTACCAAATCCCCATTTCTCGAGACGGCCGCGACCTTGTACCATCTGGGAAGGTACAGCGGTGTGACGTGAATACCCAAAACCTCAAATTGGCCCTTCCCAAATCCACATATCTTGAGGCTTTGGGTTCGCCGTGTGAGTATGGGTCTCGCTCCACTACTCTACAAACCAGCCATTTCTTGAGCTCGGCACCGCTCCACTAACTCTAGAAGCGAGGTCTCGAATTCAGGTTCTTGAGCTGTCAGTATCTACTCATGAAAATAGCAAGAATCCATCGACGCTCCACTACCTCATGAAACAAACTCACGAAAACGATTTTCGTGAGTTGTCAGAACGTCCTCTCCCGTGGCACTCTTGACGTTTCGAGAGCGCCCGCCTGCAGCGGCGGGAATTTCAAGGGAGGCAGCGAGGACCTTCGAAAGTTGAGCATTTTTATGGAGTGCACCTTGAGTCTGGGCGGACAATAACCTGCTGGCGATGTCGTGTAGCTCTCTCAAAGAGCGGTCTGACATCCGAGAGGCCTTCTCGAGTTCTACCTTCTAGAGTAAGTGGAGCGATGATCTCTTTTTCAGTCTTTTCTAGAGTCTGAAAGCTCTAGACTCACTTTCGAAAATCTTCGAGAGTCTAGAGTAGTGGAGCGAGACCCTATGCCCTCAAAAGGGAGATGCTGTTGGACAGAGGGTGAAAAATGATAGTCATACAACTTTGTTTTTTTTCGAATGGTGTCAGGATAACCACCTGACTGACAACTCTTGAAAATAGAAAGCCCCTCAAGGGTTCGGCCAAGGATGCTTGAAAACGCACGAGTTGCAGGCTGGGGTTTCCAATCTTTCAAGAGCTGCTCTTGAAAGGGTTACAAGAGGCTGCCACTCTGACAGCTCTTGACTGCCCCAAATGTCAAGAGGCAGACTGTTTGACTATGCTGCAACTCTTGAAAAAGAGTTTTCAAGAGTGGCATGGGGAGGCCCCTAAGGGCCTCGCCACACCACTCTCTAAATGTGAAAAAGACAAAAATGTGGCGGGTGCAACTGGCCATGATCTAGCAAAAAATTCGTTCTCCTTTTGCACATTTCGAGAGTGGTGTGGCCAGGCCTAAGACTTTACTAATGTGAGAAGGCCCTCAGGGCGTCAGTATGCCCTCACTGACAAGGTCTTGTTGCAGGGGAGCCACAACTGTTACAAAACATGTCTCTCTCTCTCTCTCTCTCTCTCTCTCTCTCTCTCTCTCTCTCTCTCTCTCTCTCTCTCTCTCTCTGGGCATTCACACGGGGACCTACATTCCCAAAATCCCCAAAAAAATGGGGAAAAGGCCAGTCACACGGATCTACCAAATTTGACAAATGTACTATTTCTGTGCCCATTTGTCAGCGGCCTGGGAAGCCGCGAGGCAAGGGATTTTGCGGTCACCCCTCTGGGGGTGACAGCAAATGCCCTATTTCATTTTTCGCATTTTCTTCGAAAATTGGCAAAAATCCGTTTACAAATGTTCTTGCACAATGTGTGGACCGAGCAGTGTGACCAGCCAAGTACCACATCATCCCCATTTCTCCAGTCCAAATGGCCGCGACCTTCAAGTTGTCCCATCTGAAAAGGTAAGGTACAGCAGTGTGATGTGAACCATGCCCAAAACCGCAAATCGGCCATTTCCAAATTTGCATACTTCGCGGATTTGGCGTCGTAGTGTGAGTATGCCCTCTCTCTCTCTCTCTCTCTCTCTCTCTCTCTCTCTCTCTCTCTCTCTCTCTCTCTCTCTCTNCTCTCTCTCTCTCTCTCTCTCTCTCTCTCTCTCTCTCTCTCTCTCTCTCTCTCTCTCTCTCTCTCTCTCTCTCTCCCTCTCTCTCTCCCCCCCAGTGTTTGTTTTTGCAAGTGCTGTCTCTCCACTGCTCGACATTGTAAATGCATCAGGCGCTGGTAGCCGTCCCTATGCATTCAACTTTCAAACAATCCAAATGTGTACGGAGGACCGGAGCTGTAACTGGACCGGATACATTCAGACGGTTTCCAAATCTTGTTTGTATCAGGAGACTTGCAAAACATACACGCGAAGATAGAAAAAAAAAAACAAAGGAAGGAAGGAAGAGAGGGAGTGTGTGTGTGGGAGAGAGAGAGAGAGAGAGAAAGAGAGAGAGAGTTAGAGAGACAGAGAGACAGAGATGAATCGCTGGCATTTATGTGTGTGTGGGCGCTCTTTTGTGTGTGTGTGAACAAGACAGAGCCGCCGTCATGTGTGTGTGTGTGTGTGTGTGTGTGTGTGTGTGTGTGTGTGTGTGTGTGAGAGAGAGAGAGAGAGTTGCAGGCATGTTTGTGTGTGTGCGTGAACGGGTTTGCAACTTTGCATGTGTGAATTTGGGAGCCAGATTGCCGTGCTGGGTACGCCGCAAAGTTGCGGCCGCGGTAGATGGTGTAAAAACGTGTGCAGGCGGAGGCCTCAGCGAGCCAAAAGGTTCAGATTGCAAATTTCACAACTGGCCCGACAACAGTGACAAGGGCATAATCACAAGGAATTCGGGTGAAAAGGACTTTACGCTCTACTCAAATATTTAAGGGGCATTTTCGAATATATCCTCTCTTTTGGGGGTACATGGCAAATACCAATGAAAAAGAAGGAAAAAATAGAAAACAGTGGGATATTCGTGAATCCTTCAATGCCCATGAGTAATTCAATTATTAAATCACGAGCCATTTGGCTATGTCATCATTTCTTCTTTTTCCGCTTCCTTTTGACAGTGGGGACTACGTCATCATTGCTTCTTTTTCTGCTTCCTTTTGACAGTGGGGATAGAGGGATATCGCAAGGGTCATTTCCAAAAAAAAAAAAAAAAAAAAAAAAAAGATTTCATGGGTTGTGCAAGGAAAATAAGAGAGAGAGAGATGACAGAATCCAGCTAGCACAATCACATTGAAAACAATAAAGTCCCAGAGTGTCCAGAAAGCAACATTGCACCAATATAATCAATATTACACCAATCGAGAATAGAAACACTCAAACCGAATGTCAATGAGAGCTTACTCTCATCCCCACCAACATACCTATCCAGGCCCTCTCTTCCTACTTGGCGCTCAGCACCCAGGCTACTCCTGACACAGCTACTTCCTGCCTACGAATTGACAATGTAACTGTCGACGTCAGCAGCCACTGAAGTACTTAAACCACCAGTACTTGGCCCAACTATGGGCCGCGGAAAAAAAATAGAGTAGAAGAGTTTCTAGTTGGATGAATTTGGGCGCTCCTGTAGTGGCCCGTATGTTTCCTAAAATTGTGTAGCGTTAATGCTACGCGACTTTAGGAAATACTGGTGGTTCAAAGATGTCGACCAATGCAGACCATCGCCAATACTAGTTATGCACGCTCACATTATCATCCCCATCTCTTTCACTCTCTCCCTATCCTTGTCTTCCTCCGACGTCTTCTCTCTCATGCACGAACACTACCACCACATCCACTGGTTGTCCAAGCCAAGCCTGGCTATGTAGGGCTGGCTATGGCGCTGCCCTCAGCAGTGCCCCGCCTTCTTCCAGAGACCGCGCGCACTGCCTGGCAACTAGCGCTAGCGCACAGCGCACAGCCCATGAGCGCATGCACAAGCACTGCTGCCGCATGCACTGCCTAGTGCCCGAATGAGCCCACCAGTGGCGAGCTCTTTCCTTAATTGAAAGTGCTCGCCCAATTTGCTGTCTGGCTGGGCCTCGTGTGTTTCCTGTAGCTTCCGATCGGGCCAAATTGTCTGTGCCCAGGCCCATTCAGACAGTGGCCGAGGATCGAATTGGTTTGGCATGCCCAACGACCTAGGAGTAAACTTGAGGTTCTCCTTGTTTCGCCTGTGCTATTGAAAGAGCCTTGAAGGCTCGTGGATTATTTTTGATTCTAACGAGTATGGAGGATGTAACCAACTGGCGCATAGCAACCGTCTGGCGCCCACCAAACTTTACCAAAATTGACGAACTTGGACAATATTGAAGTTCAGGGGCCTGCCTTCACTAAAGGCGGGCTCATGCTTTCCGAAAGGGCCCCACAGCCTGTTCTCATTGGCCTATAAACAGGCATGTCCATATATTTGCAGGCCTGCCTTCACTCAGGGCAGGCACGACGCCTTTTAGACACTGCCGAGGATCTAAATCCTCGCATACCTTCCCCCTTAGCTTCGAAAGTCCCATGAGAAAGCCTTTTGTGCACTCCATTTGTTACTCAGCTCAAAGTTGTTAGCTTGCTGAGAAACGCTGATGTTATTGCAAGCCTTCTCGTTGGTCTGAACTTTGGAATGTATAGTATCACAGCTCCAGAGCTTGAGTTTGATGTCTTCAGCTATGACTGGAGGTAGCATGCACCTTTAGGAAGATACTCAAACTCGGAGACAGTTGTATATATGGCAGGATAAATGATTACGTGATTAGTGATTTGGACATCGCAAGAAAGAGTATGAATCGTTTGATGACTCCATCGATGACCTCAAGATGTTCTTTCAAACACTTCAGGCATCTCACTAAGACATAATATTGTGAGATATTGCAGAGCAAGCTCGAGCTTGGACTCGGTTGCTTGTCCACGTGGAGACGAGTTGACCTACTCGTTTGACAACTTCAACTCTGACCAGTCATTCTGCTGGGGAAGTCAATTTCACTTGCAGTCCAGTTTCAACAGGTCCTAAACACGTAATTTGCAATACACCATGTGAAACGCCCGCTAGGACACCCAAACAATATGAGTATAATATTATCATAGATGTTTGTCTTCCTTCTAAGTGCAGATTACGACACTCAGATTCATTCTCCTAAATGAAGTGTGGATGGTGGATTGTGATTTGATCTCATATGCAAATCAAAAACCTACAGTAGTCGTTTGTCAACTCCCTCTGAACTGACAGACGCTGTTGTTAATCGGTTTTCTATTATGAAAAAGTATGTCGTTGGTCTACGTTTCCGACTCAACTTTCTACCTGCTTTTCTTCGAGACGATTTCCTGAGGACCATTTGCAGTTGACTATATATATGTCCACTCATTCTCTTCCACCTTCATTAGAGAGAGAATCATCTCTAGTACTAACAGGTTTTCAGATAGTCTAGCAATACGTTTACTGTTTACATGTGTCCGTAAATGATTAGGCCCCCACAATCTAAGGGATATTGACTAAGCTGTCATACTTTCAGAACAAGTACTATATGTAATCACCCGGTTCTTGTCACCTATCTAGTTTCAGATAATTTGTTATACAAAGACCAGACTAAGCAAGAAAGGATTTTGACTAATATAGGACATATCCGTAATTGGTAGAGTAGGGCAACTTGAATTCCCTCGTTCATAACGTATGCTGCCACATCATGTTATCTTTCAAAAAATATATTATTCTCAATCATTTACTATAGAGTACTCCTATAAATTCATGTTATTAATTTTTAGGGGAAGTACGTTTATGTCACCTTGGAGTATGAATAGGCAAAAAAAACATCGCCTGGGTAAAGAAAACCGCGCCGAGTTCGAAAAGGCAACGAAAGTACCAACAGCCGTGGTGTCAGACCGGATGTCATATTTACAGCGGTCGGTCGTGGTGTAAGAGGGGAAAAAAAAATAATAAAAAAAATGGCCAACGGTTACTTTTGGACCGTGATCGCTCATTTGGAGTTAGAGCGTGATTTCTTTGTCGATGCGTGTTTTTTGTGCCTTTAGAGTTTGAAAACATGCCTCGTCCGCCGTTGTTTCTTAATTTTTTAATTCTCTTTTGTTCTTTGGATCCTTGGTCTTTACGTTTCCGTTTCGTTCCCCTATTAATCTACACACTTTAAGATTCATAGGAAGACGCATGGGGCCCTGTCAGTCGCTGCCCAACATCATTGGCAGTATCTGATGGGGTTATCCTACATTAGAAGGATTTGTCCCTATCTCTTGAACAACCTCATTGGTTTCAACTCCTGACGGCAAGTGAGAAGGTTTGGACTCTTCGTAACAATTATTTTCTTACTCGATAGGGTTTAGGAGTGTCTGACCCTCGAAGGATTAAAGACCTAGTACATTTCCCACCGTGATTGTCTCTGTCTAACATCAAACATTGCAACGGTTACCTTTAAGTGGTACATAACACGAAGGTTATGACTTTGCGGCAGCTTGAACGTTGTTTTAAGTTGCCTTCCCCAATAAGAGGAAGCACCAGCTACATCTATTATGTAGTCCCGAAAAACTAATGTTTTCGTATTGGCTAAGTTACTTACTATACATCACCTTAGTCATTGCGTAAGGTCCCAACGTGCAGACTTATCATACAAATGCGACTTGTGTGGTCTTAGGTAGAACCATGTTTATGAGTCACAGGACCACGTACATTTTTGTCTACCAGATCCTTGGAACCCAGGCAGCTAGCAGATCTCACCATCTAGCTCCTCTAAGGACTCAGGCACACCTCATGAACAAAGTTTTATGTGGTCTAGATGTGTCTGCGGGGTGACTAAGGAGTCAATAACCTTAGCCGTCTTTTGTGATGGTAAGGGATTTCACCACCATAATAAGAGTAGAAGCAACTACTACTTCTACATGCCAGATGTGCTTCCAGAGGAAGTGTTTAGAGTTCTTCCTTAGGTTGAAGGTGCCTTACCCCTCTTTCGACTCCATCCTCGTGATGACCAATAAACAAGACCCTTCGCCTTGGTTTGGACATTCATGCCATATACTTTGATGATGCCCCTTTCAAGTCGGTCTATCCACACATCCAAGACCCTCTCCCATCCTCATAGACAGAGTATGACATTTTCCTTGACTCCTAGACTGGTTGCCCTTCTAAATACCAGCTGGCTCAGCCAAACTACAAACGACCAACACTCCTCCCTTTGGTTTCATGGCCACCTACTCGCTCTGTCTGTACCCCGAGATTGTCTTTTCGTCAATCCCGGAGTGACTTCTTCTTCCTCTTATCATCCAATTAGAATCATAGTCCAAACCTTTTAGAAGAAGAAGAATCGTATGTAGCCCAATAAAAATCACTTCCTACTCCAGTAGGTAAGTATCCAATGTGAGTAGCGAAGTGCAAAGGGATGTTGCACAACGACCCAAACAACACAATTTGTTTTCCCTGTAATGTCGGAGAACTTATGAGTTGCAATAATTTTTGTCTCATCTCTTCTCCTGACAATAGAAATTGATCGGGAGACCTGAGCCTAGCCCAAGAATCAAGATCACGATTGTGTCCATCGCCTTGTTGTTGAGCGCATGGGTCCCACGCTGGGCGGAACTCTCCCGACCATGTCACGCAAAAGTTGGTCTACTATCACGATACAAATGGAACTCTCGCAGACGCTCCGGCGGAGTGCGCCAACCATACCTTTCGCGAACCCCTACGACAGGATAGGGCCTACACGAGGTATAACTTACCTCCACCTGCGGGAGCTGTCACCTTCCTTGGGTGGGCGTATCCCCGCCGGGTTACCAGCCCACAGTACGAAAGCTAATCAGTTACAATTGCAGAGTTGAGTCAGCCGATAGCGTTTCTCACACGGTGTAGCAAAGGAGGTACGCGAAGTCTCACTTCTTTATTGGGCCCGCATGCAAACCGACGCATTAGGGGGCAATCTTCTTTTTGCTTTCTTAGCCTTCCTACACTTTCTGTTTCCCACAAATGGCCCGCGTTCCTCCGCTCCTCTCTTCGCTTTAACCCAGAAAGGTGCACCGAAATCACTTGACCGACGATACTCACTCGCCACACTTCTCCTTCCCCTCGCCACCTTCTCCGTCTTTCTCCACTCGGGTTCGCTTAAAAGATGGTGAGCACTCGCCACACTCCTCCTTCCCTTCGCCACTCACCCTGTCCCTCACCCCGTCCCTCACCCTGGTTCACTTAAAAGCTGGTGGACACTCCCCAACCTCCTTCCCTTCACCACTCACCCCGTCCCTTGCCACCACCTTGCTTTTGCACGCCTTTGCCCAAAAAGGGACACTGAATTCACTCAAGAGACGATGTGGTGAGTGAAGGGAGGGCGCTCCCCTCAGCACATCGTCACATGAGAGTGTGAGGCTCAGCGCGACCGACACTAAATTGATCGAGGCACAAGACGAAGGAGAGAAAAGGGGAGAAAAGTATGGCGAGCCGAGGGAGGGATGAAAAGATCATCGAGACATAAGGGGACGAGGCAGGTAGATAGGGCAGAAATACAGACGAACAGGGAAAAATTATAGAGGAAGACAAATAAAAGTGGGAGGGAAAGATGAGGAGTGAAGAGGAGAGGAGAGAAGATACAACGAGAGTCGAAGGAAAGTAGGAACCGAGGAAAAATATGGGGGAAGGGGAGATGATTAGAGGGAGGGGAAAAGGGAGCGGAGAGGAAGATAAGATGATGGTTAGGGAGTAAGGGAAGGAAAGGTAATGAAACGTGGTGGAGAGATTTCTGATTTCCACTCACAAGTCATTTTCCACGATACTCTTGTGACTGTTTGGTGCCTAGCATACCCTTGCTGCGGCTAATGGATCACTTGAGAGACCATCAAAGCCTGACCCACCTCCCCCACCGCATCGGTCTTCTACCGCAGGGGCCCAAGGGGAAGCAAGCTATAGCCGACGTCCTACTTTGCGGCATTTCCGTGTTATCGCCAGGATTTTGTCGGCGATAATCGAAGGGGAGAGGGCAAGTAACAGAGAAGTAAAAACACGGGGGAAAGGTAGAAGGGAAGGCGATTAGAGAAGGTAAGGAAGTAAGGGTAGGAACAAAGATGAAAAGTTGTGAAGTGGTAAAAAAACATGTGGTGACAGAGGGCTTTTCAAATTCCCACTCATGCCCCTTTTTCACGATGTTCTTGTGGCTATTCGTGCGTAGCACGCCCTTGCTTCAGCTGATGGATCACTTGAGAGACTGTCTAAGCACGACCCACCTCCCCCACCGCGCCGATCTTCCAGCCCGTTTCTTCACTGAAGTACACGCGCCACTGCTCTTGGCTCAAAAAAACATTCGTGGACCTTCACCCTGATCTGGAACCCCGTCGTGGCGGTATTCCTGCACCCTCCCTTCCCAACCCAAGGTGGCTTATGAAACCTCGTCTTCCTTCACCACCTCCTATCGTCGTTGCAGGCTATGGTTGACTATATCGCTCGACGCTCGCCACCCATCTCCCTACAGCCCCTTAAACTTCGTTGTCTCAGCGTCAGACCTCCGTGAGTGCAGGTCCGCCCCGGCGACCGTTTTGCACAACTTCCAGCGCAAGCCTACTGCGCAGCGCCGCTGCGTGCACTCTCCCTGCTAAGATACAAAACTTTCATCAAAAGAAGGATATCCTTAGTAGTATTCAAAAATTCAATATAGACTGGCTGGGGGGAGCTGAAGGAGGAAGCTTGGGAGAAGTTAAATGACCGGGAAGGGAAGAACAAGAGGAATCTCTAAAGAGGGACTTCTACCTGATCTTCAAGGACTGGTTTTCACTCCAACCAGCAGTCACTCTGAGATCCCCTGAATGTTTTCTTGATCCCTTTCCTCTTTCAGGATTGGCGATGGTTGACATTCAATGGTATGCTACTATGTTGTGGGAGTTAGTTAAAGCTCTTAGCTATGCTCATAATATCATAGTACAAGATTAAACCACCAGAACCTCGCCCAACTATATAAAAAAAGTCATGACAGTTAACACGCCGCGACCTTAGGAGGTTGGGGAGTTGAAGGACCGGTAGGAGCTGCTTTTCTTTAGAAATTTACGGAAAAAAAAAAAAAAAAAAAACACGATACCACTTCAAAAAACAAAAAAAGAAAAAAGAAAAAGAAACAACAAAATTCAAGGGAGCGGGGAGCATTGTCTTTCTTTGGCTCTCTCTCTCTCTCTCTCTTTCTCTCTGTCTCTCTGTCTCTCTGTCTGTTTCTCTCTCTCTCTCTCTCTCTCTCTCTCTCTCTCTCTCTCTCTCTCTCTCTCTCCCCCCCCCCTCTCTCTCTCGGTTGCTAGAGCACTATTGTGAAAAATGGGAATGAATCTTCCACTACAAGGCGCCGAAGGTGGCATGATTCGTTCGCAGCTGTTCTCACTCTGTGGACTGCCCCGCGGACCGCGGTGAAGACAGAAAGAGAGAGAGGGAGAGAGAGGGAGAGAGGCGGCATGTTCGACGTCGCTGGCTGCGTCGAACTCATCGCCTCTCTCTCACTCTCTCTCTCGGGCTGTGCAAACGTGCCTCCTTTCTCTCTCTCTCTCTCTCTCTCTCTCTCTCTCTCTCCCCCCCTCTCTCTCTCTCTCTCTTCCTCTCTCTCTCTCTCTCTCTCTCGCTCGCTCGTGCGCGCGCGCGCGCGTTCTCTTGCACCGTAGCACGACTATTCTGAAAAATGAGAATGAATCTTCCGCTACAAGGCGGCATAATTCATTCGCGTTTATCTCACTCTGTGGACTGCCCTGCGGTGAAGCCACAGAGAGAGAGAG
>BFEA01000129.1:2567470-2579539 GCA_003427395.1 Chara braunii
GATATTCGCATTCCGTTTTATGTGAAAATTTGTGATATTGGTATTTCGTTTTTACGTAGAAAATATCTGAAAATTTTTGATAAATCGCATTTCGTTTTGTTTGAAAATTCCCGATAGTTGCAATTCGTTTCTCTGATATTTCGCATACATAGCTGAAATTTCTGAAGTTAGTATTTTCGTTCTCCAGGCATATTAGGATAACGACAGAAGTGGTAATATTATCGAAAACTGAAATTATTCTTTTCTGAAAATCACATTTTCATTCTATCTCGCAATTTTTTTTTTTTTTTTTGAAAATTGAATCTTGCGAAGCCTACCAGGTTAGGCATATTCGGAGGTTGCTATATTATCAGAAACTAGATTTCGTTCTTTTCTAGAAATCGCATCTTTACTTCATTTCGCAAATTTTTTTTTTCGAGATCGCAGTTTGTAAAAGCCAAAACTTTGCGGCACCTAGCCTAGATCTCGTTCATAATACTTTTCTGACACATCCTACTCATCATAAATCGACAGATATATATAAAGAAAAAAAAGTAAGTAGTCCTCATTCATTTTTTATTTTTATTTTATCTGTTGATTAGGGTCAGAGTAAAGTATTGTTGGGTTGGTTATCTCCCTCCGTTTTCCCTCCCACCCACCCCTTGCATGCATCCCGTTTTCGGTACAGTGCCACGTCAGCAGTGCCAGATCAGCAGTGCCACGTCAGCAGTGCCACATCACAGTGCCAAGTCACAGTGCCACGTCAGCAGTGTCACGTCAGAGTGCCAGATCAGCAGTGCCACGTCAGCAGTGCCAGGTCACATTGCCACGTCAGACATAGTGCCACGACAACAGTGCCACGTCAGACACAGTGCCACGTCAGCAGTGACGTCCGACACAGTGCCACGTCAGCAGTATCACGTCAGACACAGTGCCACATCAGCAGTGTCACGTAAGCAGCAGTGCCACGTCAGCAACATGACGGGCCTGCCAAGCCAACTGGCCAATGAGACCATTGCCGCCTACAAGCAGCGTTGTCTGGCTTAGATAGAGGCTGAGGAACAACGCCTGCTGGCAGTCGAGGCTGCCCGCGTACAGGCTGAAGAGGCAGCAGCAGCAGAGAAGCTGCGGCTACAGGCCAATGCAGACGCAGATTCCCAGGCTCACCGCAAGGAAGCCGAGGATCTGCTACAGCGGCATGAAGCCATCGGTGCGTGGTTTTTGTGGTTTCAGAACTCAATGTTGGGTGGTGGTTTTGGCCATTTGGATGGTGGGGTGTGTTGTGGAAGTTGTGGGTGGGGGGGCACTGCCACGAGGCAACAAATCTCTCTCTCTCTCTCTCTCTCTCTCTCTCTCTCTCTCTCTCTCTCTCTCTCTCTTCACCGAACAGTTGACACGAACTTGACGGCAACAGCAACACAATTGTTGTTGTTATTTCATATACTTGCCCACCTTCATCTGAAACAGCAACAGCAGTGTTCCTGCCTGCAGGGGTGGTCCCCCACAGCTGTTGTGCGGGGCCACCAAAACCAATGGCCGAACACTACCAAAACGAAGGGTTTTTTTTTTTTTTTATTCCCTCCTTTTATTTGTCACCCAAAAAAAAAAAAAAAAAAAAAAATCATGAATTCAAAGAAGAAAAACATTCACCAACGAAAAATCTAGAAAAAAAAAACGCCATCGTTTTTTTTTTTATCCTCTCTGCCTTTTCTGTTTTTTATTTTTAAAAAATTTTAAACGTTGTCGGATTGCCAAAAAAAAAACATGGGGTTGTAGGGCTTAAAAAAACCCACAACTCCATATTTTTTTATTTTTTTTGTTATTATTCTAGGTGTAAGAATTTTTGCAAATTCGTGGCCGAGTCTGGCCGTGGCCGTGAACGCGGCCGCCCTTCGAGTCCGACCCCGTGACCATGGTTGCGGGGGATACATAACGCTATCGTCGATTCAGGAGCCGCAGTCCTAGCCATTTCCTTAAGGGTTGTGTAACCAATAGGAAGAAGAAAGGATCTTACCCCGTTAGAGGAAGGAGACCACCTTGTCTCCGACGACGAGGAAAAGATCAAGGTAGTAGGAAGGATGACGAACGTTGCGTTTCGAATGGGAAAAGTTCACGTGTTGGGAAAATTTCACGAACGTTGTGTTGCGTTTCGATTGGGTAAAGTTCACGTTCACAAATTAGACGGGAATACATACGATGTTCTTCTGGGATTAGCGACCCTTACCGCACTGAAAGCCAACCTCGAATTCAAAAGACAAGCAATCATCCTTCGGAATACGGGCGGGAAGTCGTATGTTATCTCGATGCGTCGAACTCTTCGGACTATACTCCCTACGACCCGGAAGACTCCCCCCTGATGTGGAGAACCACTCCACGTAATCACTTGGAGGGAACCCCTCGAGGAAACGGATGAAAGAGAAAAAGAATCGGAGCTATGAAGTAGCTCCTCCGAAGGCGAGAATGAAACGGACCCCGAGATTTGTGGTATGGTAGACCAACGGATTCATTACCTCGTGCGAAAGAAAACGTCGAAAACATTCGGCCTTACGGAATGGAACCTCTAGCGGACGTGAGCCTTACTCCTAGGGGAGCCGCTCGTCCAAGTGTCCCGAACGGCTGATTCTTCGGAACCCCCTCGGACCATATACAAGGCCACCACCCCGCTTCTCTCGAGATACAGTGACAAGAAAGTGTTCTGCGACATTTCGGGACTGCCTTGTTCTCTGCTCTCTACAGTGAAAGAGGCGCGATTGCTGCGACAGAGTGTCGAGGACAGCTTTGGAAGCCCCTGCGAGTGGTAACCCATACGAACTCTGGATGAGGATCGCGGAAAAACCAGTTAGTTTGCAAGAAATCGACGATGGGGTAACACTAGAAGAGCACGTGGCAATCCGGGAAGCAGACGCCCAGATGGTCGCCACGGTGTTCTCCTAGCGATCAGACAATTCATTCATCTCCGCTCTTCTGCCAGGGAATGGTACTAAAATGGGTACAAAACAGATGACAGTGAACATACACGGACAACTCTATGAGCTACATGTGCCCCAGTACGTGCCCGACGAAACACATCGACTAATCGCAAATATCCTAACCGAATATCAAGGAGCAATTAGCTTCAAAGACACGGATATCAGGTTGTCGTAAGTTATTCAGCACAATCCAAATCAGAATGCACCCCCCAATCCAGTGCAAGCCATACCGGTATTCCCTCGCCGAACGTAAGACAGCGTTGGAGCGAATCAAGGAATTTGAAGCGAACGGTTGGATTGAGCCCGCTACTGGAACGTGGTCATTACCCGTAGCTCTAGTCCCAAAGAAGAATAGGCCGATTCGCATATGCATTAATTATAGGAAGTTGAATGATATCACGATCAAGGATGTGTACCCCTTCCCCAGGATTGATGATTTGTTGGATGCGATTGGGTGTGCCAGCTATTTTAGTAAGTTTGATATCCGCAATGGGTTCCATCATATCCTGGTTAAGGAGGAGGATCGGTCGAAAACGGTGTTTGTATTGTTCGAAGACACTTGGCAGTGGGTTCGTTGCCCTGTGGGAATATGCAATGCGCCAGCTACCTTTCAGAGAGCGATGAACATCACCTCTTAGAAATTTCGTCAACAAGACCCGATTGACCCAGGGAATGATCAACTTCTGCGTCATTGTGTATATCGACGATATTTTTGTGTATTCTGAATCGTCTCACGGACATGCTCAGCACATTGAGTGGACACTCGGGGCATTGTGAGATGTTGGATTCAATATTGCGCTGGAGAAAAGTGAGTTTTTTTTCTCGGAAATCTCGTTTTTAGGGTACGTGGTGACATGAGGAGGTTTGAAGCCAGATTCGAGAAAAGTTGAGGTGGTTCGAGAAGCCCCTACGCCCACGTCGCTGATGCAGGTTTGAGCCTTCCTGGGGCTGGCCTCTTACTACGGTAGGTTTATGAATGGGTTCGCGACGATTGCTCGACCCCTGATAAACCACCTACGGAAAGATCAGCCACACAAGAGGGACGCGGAGTGCGAGCTGGCCTTTGTCAGTCTGAAGGAGGCCCTCGCCTCCACACCTATTTTGATTCGGCCCGATCCTGCAAAACAGTTCATTCTCATTACAGACTGGCAACCTGAGGCGATTTCATCTATTTTGGCCCAGAAGGCGAAGAACTGCCACGAACACATCATTAAGTACGCTTCGCGAACTATACCTGACGAAAGAAGGAACGATTCAGCCCCACAAGGCGAATGCTACGCCGTCGTTTGGGGAATTCAACACTTTCATCCGTATCTGTCCAGACAGAAGTTCCTCCTCGTCACGGATCACGAGCCCCCGCTAGCTCTCAAAAGCCTCACCAACTACGCGGGCATGATTGGTCGATGGGTTGTCCAGCTACAAGAGTACGAGTTCGACATCATTCATCGAAGGACGGAGAAACACGGGAACGCGGACGGGTTGACACGACTGCATCGACCAAGCAAGGTGGCAAAAGGTGAGGAGATTACTCCGTGGAAGGAGCCGGAGCCAGCCAAGGGACCCCCGTACGGAGAAGTGAACATTCTCCCACGACCTTCCAGGAAGTGACACGTAAACACAATGGCGATGGGTGGAGAAGGTAACTCTAGAAGCCCTCTTTCTCCCCTCTCATCCTCTCTTTTTTTTTCCTTGCTCGACAAATTTTGTTATTTTTGCGAAACAATATTACGGATTTATTTGGTTCCCATGCGTCCTAGTGGGGATAGATATGTCGAGTGGGTAGATAGTGAACGGTGTGTCTCCGAGGCCCACGGTTTCTGTATCGAATACAGAAACGCGGATAAAGCATGGTTATGTCCTTTGTGTCGAACCGAAAAATCCAAACGAAGGATCGATTCATGGAAACCACATTCGATGGGCTGGAAAAGACACGTAAGTTTCGACGGATGGAAGTATGGACGAATGTCATTTTGATAGCCACGGTGGTCGGGAACTCCCTTCGATAATTCACCAAAGAAGATCGGAGGCGAGTTAATGAAAAGGCACATGATTACCGATGGAACGACGAACGATTAGAAAAACGAAAGATTGATAGTAGTGAGATTTGGATGTTGGTATCCGTTCATGAGGTACGACTAGGTTAAGGCGGCTCACGAAGAAACCGCCTCTCACTTTGCTGTCAGAATCATGGAAGCCGCAATTGACAAAAACCAGTGGTATTGGTCCAATATCTGGGACGATGTTAAATTCATCATAAAAAATTATCTAGTTTGTGCGGTGTCGGTGCGAATACCCTTACAAGGGTATCCGCCCTGGTTTTTGCAAGTGACAGAAAATAGTTTTGGTTTAGAGTTTAAGTATACCGCGCTAAGCGCGGCTGCATCTGTAATTGCGTTGACTGGATGGTTGACCACAATAGCGAGTGCGTGGGCGCGCAGGTTTAAGGCGCGCGTGATTCTTTTCTGTTGTTGATCGTAAAAGCCGGCCCGGACCTCGGTCGTTTTGCTTGGTGATATTATTATTATTTATTTATTTTTGATTAAGTAGGAATTAAGGATATTTTCTTTTGATTGGTACATTTGACCGAGTCGAGCGCGCATACGGAGAACGACCCCGACGACGACATCGACAATAACGGCGCAATTTCGTGCGGTGAGCAGGATATCGTAGGATGGCGCGCGGGGCAATTATGGCATGGTATAAGCAAGCCGGCGTGGGCACTGGGAGCCGCGCAGCCAGTTTGTTGGCCCAAAGCGTCGTGCCGCACCGTCTTGTATGGTACTCTGAGGACGCTGGTCTCAGGCTTGGGCTTAGCCCTATAGGCTACGACATTGGACTGACACTACGAAGGTTTGGGGACCGAGGCCGGCGAGCGCCGACGCAGCGGCATCGGAGCATCGAGGAGGGAGCCGATGGGGTTGAGGGCCGTGGGGCTATCCCCCTTGGTTTTGCCATTGACGACGTTTGATCGGTGGTGGCGTTTTCTCTAAGTGAATCATTTTTACGTCGTAATATTCATATATTTTTCTTATATGCCCCGACGCCCGTTTCGCTTGAACGTGGTGCCGGATTGAGTGGCCGGTCCGACAGTCGAGGACCTTGAGCACGCGCCCTCTTTTGACTGGCCTACGGGTTCCTGTGCGTTCGGTATGCCGACGAAATTCTTCTATCCCACCCATCTCAAAACAAGGGCCGAGGAGCTCAGCGGGCGTGCGAGCTGATGGGTGACTGGCCACGTGGAGGAGGAAGTCTGGGTGCCGTGGGCCAAAAGGGGCGCCCAGCCTAATTGCCCGCGACTTATGACAAGAGGATTGAGTGTGAGCAAGCCTGCTGGGACCCATATGGAAGGTGAACTATGCCTAAGCAGGGGCTAGGGGGCGCCAGGACAGCAGTCGGAGAGCCCAGACCGCTGTTCACGCGAAGGCCTTTAAAGTCCCCATTTGAATATTGCTACTACCGCCAAGGTCTGCGCTGGGACCCGTTTTTGTCCAGGTTAATTCTACGGCTTCACAGGAGGCCCGGTGACCACCCACTTGTCAAAGGAATTGGAGTCGCCCCGACAGCGGAGCGTAGGTTGCATGCTTCAGATGAGATGGGCAGGTGAGTTGCTACGCACTGCTTGGCGGATTTCAATTTCCATTACTACCGTCCGACGGTCAGTGTCAGCCAACACTATCGGAGTGTTTGGGTTGGAGCACGGCTGGTGCGCAGCGCTAGCATGACGGGCCGCTGGTCGTCGGACTGCGCTAAGTAAAGGAGAGCGCAGTGAAGAGGTTGGCAAAGACGAGTTAGTAGGAAACCGGGGCAACGAACGAACCTGACCCGGAATCGCGTCGAGGTGCGCCCGGAGGTGAAGACGGGGGAGGGACTACAACGGGTCGAAGCAGACATCGAGAGAGGAGGATGCTACTGTGGGAACGCGGCAGTGCTAGGAGCGGAGGGGAGGAGGCATCGACGATCAGGTAGCAGAGGAAAACAAAACGAACCTGGACGGGTTAACGCGCCAGGTACTTTCGGAAGTAAAAATGGCGGGGAGGCGAGCCAGGGCGCAACAGGAAACGGATGGCTCCCGCGATTCACGATGGGGTTAGGTGGAAGAGGAGTCGAGATTGGGGGTTTGAAGGAGGGCGAACATAATGGCGAAGTCAGTTTTTGCGTTAAGTTCGTAGGATAGCGGGTCAGTGAGGAACGAGCTGCGCTGAGTGATGGCTATGGAAGACGTATGGCAGATGGTGAGACTCCTAGTGTGCTCAACTCTCTACAAAAATGGGCGTGGAGACAATCGATTATGAGGTTTCTTGGTAAGGCGAAACCGATGGTGGAGGTAGATTTGGAAAAGAGTTAGTAAATTTAGATAAAGGGTGCGTCGGGTGCATGCACAAATATGGTGGGAATGGGAAGTGGAGTTTTCACTCGATTGCTTATGCAATCGGGTGAAATAAAGTTATAGATAGGGGTCTTTACCTATTGCGAATTTTATGGTATTGTTAGTTCTAGTTATAGGTGAGTAGTTTGGTTAGAGTCATTACTAAAGGTTGCGCCAGGGGGGGGGGAAAGCTTTAATGTGAAGACGAATCTTTCTGCTTTTTAACGAAAGATTCGCTCCCATTTTCCTTTGTTGTACGTGTTCGTATGGGGCTTGGTCTTCTGCACAGAGAGAGAGAGAGAGAGAGAGAGAGAGAGAGAGAGAGAGAGAGAGAGAGAGAGAGGGAGATTAATGAGGTGCTAATACACCTARCCGTATTTTGGCGAAGGGTCCATTTTCAGCCTACGGATACGGCCGCCAGATCGTTGTCCTTACCCTTGCTCGGGTGAGGCTCAGCGAGATACCGCGCCCTTTCCCGGTGATTACTAGTCGCACTGGCTACAATATACCCTCCACAGTCTTCTCCGGCTCGAGGAGTTCGTTCTCACACTTTGAACGAGCTCGACACACTGGCGGTGCACATGGCTTCGTTATGGTGGAAGACTCATCGGGGTTCTGCTTGTTTCAGAGGAACAGTGTAAGGCCAGCCACGAGGTTCGAAGACCCACCGACTCGCCCGTCGGCTGTCGGGTTTGCCATAGGTTCGATTAAGTTGGGGGACGGAGGGGGGTCGTGAGTGAAGGGACACTCCGGAGGGAGGGTGAGCTGTTCTGAGCAAACGAGCTCACTGGCGGTAGCTAGTTAGATGAGCAGGAGTACGAGATTGTTGTAGTGTAAGCGGGCAGCCCAGTACGCTGTCACAAGGGCTGGTCTCAGGGTGACGGTCGATCCTGGGTGTATGCTACTGCTGTTGCTGAGGTGACTCGGGGGCTTACTTGGTGGTAGGTGAGTAAACACAATTTGTCTTATGGTTGAGGGATAAAAGTTGCGGATGTCATCCCTGCACAAGGGACTGTGGGCACCGTCTCTCGTATTAACAAGCGGCGAGGCGCACTGCGTGTTTTTGCTGCGGGTGATGGGCGCCTATTGCACAGCGTGGGGATTTTTGTTCTGAGCGAAGTTCTCAGCTGGGGCTGTTGCCCCTGGTTGGTAGTCCGTATAAAGGCGCGAGCATGTGTTGTTTGGACGTGGATTCTTTGAGCGGGGCGGTTGGAAGGGAATCACCACTGCGATCCGGGAGATCGTTGGGAGGATTGTGTTCGGTCGTTTGACTTTACATATGACGGAGCTACTACCTTGGCCGCCATTGCGGGACCCTCAGGCGAGTGAAGGTAACGAGGCCCTCTCACGCGAGTCTGATCACACCTTTCCTGGATCTGAGAGTCTCATAACCATCTTCATCTGTCCTTCTTCCTCTTAGTCTAGTCTATTGGTTTTGAGAGGAAGGCGGCAGGCTGGATTGCAACCCGCAGGTCCGCATCAAGACTCTGTGGGGAGTTCACCCACCGATTGCGGGAGCTCTGCCGGGACTCAAGAGGAGTTCTGGAGGCAGGGGACCTTCAGGTAAATCATTTTTATCTGTATAACCCACTACTACCCATGTTTGCCTATCTCCCTGCAGTATGATTGATGTATGCATGAGTTTGTCCCTATGGTTTTTGCTTTCTCTTCAAGACATAATCAGACTAAAGGGAAATAATGTGTGAGAGTGAAGTTCAAGTTCCTTCTTTATTCTGACTGAAAGCAGACAAAAGGATAAACTGGGGGAAGGTGGGAGGAAGGTAGTTTTGCATGCGTTTGGAATGGTCAACCAAAGCCTGAGCATTGTTTCTACTGTGAATGGCTCAGGGCTATGTTTATTTGGCTGTTTTCTGAAGGACCAGGCATTGTTTCTACTGTGAATGGCCTGGTTGCTGTGTTTATCTAGTTGTTTTCTAGAGGACCAGGCATTGTTTCTACTGTGAATGGACTGTTTACTCTAGTTAACTCTGGGGGTTTGCCTGATTTGAAGGTGTTTAAATTCTTGTTTATTTTGAGGGAGGATTTTTGGTCTAAGGCTAAGCATTGTTTCTATGGTGAATGGTTTAGCCTGAAAATCACGCACATAAATTAAATTGAGTATAAAGGAAAGTACTTTATGTATATTTGCATGTGAATTGACAGTAAGGCGTTGTTTCTACTGTGAATGGTACAGCGTTAAGCCATATCATTAAGAAAAGAAAAGGAAAAATACAAAGTATAAATAAAAATAGTCTGGGCAAACTGAACATTGTTTCTACTGTGAATGGTTCAGTCCCCTGCTCATATTTGCCTTTTCTTTTGAAAACAAAGTCAGAGAAATATTAAAATTTTGGATATTAAACAGCTCAGGGCGACTAGGCATTGTTTCCATGGTGAATGACCTAGTCATCTGCCCAAAAGAAGAGAGAAGTAGTTGTGCAACCTGTTCGTGTATTTCATAAAGACAAGTTGGACATTGTTTCCATGACGAATGGTCCAACTCTACGTCTTATGCAAGATGGGTATAAGGATTCAAGGACTTGAAGA
Source organism: Chara braunii (assembly GCA_003427395.1). NCBI lineage: Eukaryota > Viridiplantae > Streptophyta > Charophyceae > Charales > Characeae > Chara > Chara braunii. Next base: position 2,577,332 of record BFEA01000129.1, read on the forward strand.
TTCATGAACTATCTATATGGAATGGACTTGGGATGGTGAGAGTACTTACATTCGTGGTTTTGTTTGCATGTGACTGGATGGGATGGTTAGTCTGTTTGGGTTTTAGTATTATAGGTAGTTGCTTTAGTTGTTCGTCACGTGCTAGAGCCATAGGAATTTGTGTCAATTCCTGTATTTTCTGTAATAACTTTTTTTACTTAGGTCGATTCCTGCATTTTCTGATATTTTTTCTTATACTTGACTTTGTATAAATTTTGGGAAGCTACTTTTTCCTACGGGAAGCGCTGCCGAAATTTCTACAAATCCAAGCAGTTAGTCAACTTTTGACTTGTTAGAGTTCAACTTATCTTTTCCATATATCTGGCTTAGAAGGAATCTGAAAAGTCTCATTTTCTAAAGGGAGTGTTGCCCAAGTTTTTACTAATTCAGAGAGTTAGACAAAATTGGACTCTGAGAAGTCGAAGTTATTCTCTAATTCTGGACATCGCTTTGTATAAATTTTGGGAAAGCACTTTTCTAGAGGGAGTGCTGACGAAATTTCTGCAAAACTGAGGAGTTAGTTAAACCTTGTCTAAGTTGAACTCAAGTTGTCTTGTGAGTTCAAATCTGACTGATTATAAATCTGGGAAGTCTCCCTTTGTAAAGGGAGTGCTGCCCAAATTTTTACTAAATCAGGGAGTTAGACAAAATTTGACTTTCCATGAGTTAGAGATCATTTCTGCTTTTATATCTGGGCTTATATAAATTCTGGAAAGACACTTTTCCTTCGGGAAGCGCTGCCGAAATTTTCTTAGTTTAGAGGAGATATATTATAATTTGACAGGTGGTGATTCAGGCGATCCACCCAGAATAGGGGAGATTCCGCAGTTGGTCTACCTTTGGCTTAAGCAATGGCTTAAAAGGTCGGTTGCCGATTCGCCGGTCTACGACTCAATTTCAACTCTCCCTCCACACTCAACCTAAAAGGCTTTAGCCCTAGTGATTTCGTTGTTTCATTAAGGTTTCACCCGAATTTTTATTGAATGGTCATTTAACAAAGGTACTGAGTATTTTAATTAAGGTTGGCTGGACATGAGGTTTGGGGCTTGCATGGCTAAAGCGAGGAGTATGAGTGTCGAAGGTGGTTGGGGTTGACTCCGTGTAGCGCGTGGGCTGTTGATTTGACTCGTTGATGTGATTGCATGTATGGTTGTGGTTCAGACTCTGGGTGTGGTTGCCTACGATTTCACACATATATGGCTAAGAGGAGCCTCACTGTGACTGCGAGAAGTGATCGTCCTATATAGTTAACCCTTATATATCTATAAGTGCCTCGGGTATGCGCGCGACTTACAGTGATCGTTCACAAGGGTTAACCAGATTTGGGCTAGAGTGAGAAGGAAGACCCTCTGTTATCCTCTGCTCTTTTGAGTTTTTATAGTTCGACGTTATAGTCCGTGGCAGCCATCAAAGTCAAACCCCTTGATGTTCGACCGCCATGAGAACTTAAAGTTGTCTACTCAACCCCTTTGCACAGGGTGCAGAAGAGGGTGTGGTCTTCAACCGTGCATGACGGTTGTCCAACGTCGAGAGATTAACTCTCAAGACGCGTGTCAACCGACACTTGAGTGTCGAACGCGACCCTCGCGATTAACGGGGATCACGTGAGTATGGGTTCCAACATAGTACGCCTTCATTGCAACTGCTTGCGCACGTTTGCATCGCGAGTCGATATGAGTTAGCCCTGCGTCCACGCGGTTTTATACTGAGTCTCGCACGCAACGCCTATTCGATTTCCGCATTGGAAAGTTATGGGTTGGCTACCGAGGGGCTAGGAGCGTTGTCGCATTGTTCGTGTTGTGTCGTTTCGTGCATGTGTGTGTGTTGTTGTCTTGTGGTTGTTAGAGTGGTGTGCGCGTGGTGTGTGGGATGCGTCCTAGTCGACCGACGTTGAATCGGGATCGGGACTTCATCCCCCCAAGATGACGATTCGCGTGCGGGTCCAATAGAGGCGTATTACTGCGCGTACCCCCTATGCTACAGCGAACGAGAAATGCCCTCGGCTGGTCCACCTCTGCGATTGCAGCTGATTAGCTTTCGTACTGTGGACTGGTAGCTCGGCGGGGATACGCCCACCGAAGAGAGGTGACAGCTCCCGTAAGGTGTAGGTAAGTTGTGCCTCGCGTAGGCCCTATCCTGTCGTAGGGGCTCGCGAGAGGTATGGCTGGC
>BFEA01000129.1:2579709-2594864 GCA_003427395.1 Chara braunii
GGAAGCTCCACATGTATTATCTGTGACGAAGGATTTAGACCAACTCCTGCGTGACGCGGCCGGGAGGGTCCCGCGCTGCCCTGGTACGGTGCCGGACCGATGCGCTTGACAGCGGCAAATAAGGCTCCAATTCAGCCGTGTAGGTCGATAGTACCTATTGTAATCGAGCGACCGTTCCAAAGGGTTAGCATGGACACCACCGATATTATCGTGTCCCCTGGACCGAATAAATGTGAATATTCAACTCTTTTGGTGTTCGGAGATCATTTCTTGAAATTGATCGAGGCCTACCCGTTTCAGACGCGATAGACGGCGAGGATCGTGTGGTATGTCAACCATTTCTTCGGAATACATCACGATACGGAGGAAATTTTAATGGACAATGGGGAGGAATTCCGAGGAGAATTCTTGAGGAGCCTGGTCATACATGGTGTCTCCATCCATAATACGACTCCCCATATGTCGCAATCGAACAGACTAGTAGAAAATGTGAACCAGGTGATTAAGACCGCTTTGCAGTGAAATATCAAGGCACGCGACACGAGGCCTTGACCCGATATCGTGGACCATATTCTAGCTATCCATCGGGGGACCCCTCATAAGCCCACTGGGCGGACCCCTTTTCAGTTATGGACCAATAATGTGGCTTGTGTAGCCCGACCGAACCTGAACGACGAAACGACCCTTGCGCGACGGACCACGAGAGTGGTGGTCACAGACAAGGCCCAACGCCACCTAGACTCGATGGAAAAAGACCTCCCCCGGTTAGCCCGAAAAAAACAACAATTGAGTGAAATGGCCTATGGCCGGCAGGTCCGCAGCTATGAGGCCTGAAATGGGAACGCTGGACCTCGACCCAAGTATAAATTGGGGGCATAGTGCAGGTGAGGAAATGTGCTTGCCAAGGCATGTTAGCGCCACGATTCTTTAGACGATTTCACGTAGTCGAGCTCGGTCCTAGCGGAGTGAACACGGTGCGGTTTGCGCGAGAGGTCTCGGGAAGTCGATCGGCTCGACCGATCATCCGACACGTGTCCTACCTTCGTCCCTTACCTCCTTCTCCTTCTCCGCCATCGTCCACGTCATCCTTTGATTCTGTGGGGGAAGATGACACTCTCGAGCTCTTATACTCTGACTCCTCTTCCTCTCAACCTCCATCTCTAACTCCTCCCCCATCGCCATGAGCTTTTCTGCCAAGTAGATCATAAGTGAACGTCAATGAACGTCTAATGAGACCCGGGGGGCATATTTCATTGATTCGATAGGTGCGGCGGCCACAATTGAGTCCGGATCTGCTTCGCTTTGCGGGGCAAGAGTGAGCAGCAAGCAGGCCACGATGTACGGGGCGCAGCGCTACCGGGAGCGTTGCGCCCCCGTCGCTCCGCAAGCGTGTTCTGCTGCCCGCGATCTCATGCAGCCATCAGCACTGGATCGATGTAGGAGCATTTGTGCCACGTGGCACAACGATGGCACTGGCGCATTGGTAGAGTGTGACGTGGCGCTCCCGAATCCGATCGCCCTCCACGTAGCGACGCGATAGGAGGGAGATAAAGAAGTATACGATATCGCATTCTAAGTGTGGTGCACCGAAATTGCTGCGACCGGTTCGTGTGGTCGAAGGCGCCCCCGCTCATGAGCGGGATCTTCATGGCAACGCTCAAGACAATAGCCAGGATGACATACTGAAGGTGATTGTAAGGGAAGAGATGTGCGGGCAATGCTTTTTTTTTTTTTTTTTTTTAAACCTGACCCCCCTAAAGTGTTAGTGATGATGATAAGATCAGACACCGCTAACACCTGGGGAGCGGCTCCTTTCCATTAGTGGGGAGCTGCACCTGCTGGAAACCGGGTCCAGCGTCCCTTGACATCATATCCGAAAAGGTACAACTCATGCTAGGAACCGGGCCCAGCGTCCCTTCTGTTCGTATGATCTTGAGTAGAAAAATAGACAGAGATTGACATTTTGTGCCTCTTCACCCTGTACGGGCGCCATATATACTTGGCCACCTAGCACTTGCTTGATCCCAATAAAAAATGGAAGAAAGTTGGCGTTGCTATTCTGATTCTGGCATATACCATGATCTGGGAACCAACGCCAGACCAACAGGGGGAATAGAATTCGGGAATTCTGATAGTGGTCTCATTGGAATGGTAGGGTCAATATTGATCCAATCGTTGAAGCTTAGACGGTAATTCCTTGGCGGCTCATCGTGAACACAGCCCTGAATTCCATCCCATTTCACTTGCCCCATCTTTCCTCCTTGTGCCCCTCCAAGCCAATTCTGGTTGAACGTTTGTATATGATGCTTAATGTCTTTTTCTGTTTTCATGAACTCAAGTTTCTCTCTCAAGGATTCCCATCTAGTAGTAATTTCCACTTAAACTTGTTGCTTGATAGTTTCTGTAAATTTTGGACCATCAAGACGGGCGCCCTCCATTTCGTAAGTACATCTGCGGGTCCATAATGCCCAGATAACTGCTCTTCTTCCAATTACGAATAGATTAGATGTGAAGTTATCTGTTTGAATTGGATTCCAAGCTTCCAGAAGGAGCGCTTTCCAGTTCCATGGCTATGGGAGGGATGTTTCTAACTGGTTCCAAATCTTGTCCCACCATCGCCATAGTCATACAGAGCCAGGGCATTGCAGAAAAATATGTTTTATAGTCTCCGGAATCAGTTTGGATGGGAATGCTGATTTGCAGAACTTACACCAAGGTAAGGCTATTCCTCTTTGTTCAAGGGAGGTTCTATCAATAATCCAGTCATTTGTGGGTAAGCAGCGATGGGTAATTTGTCACTGAAGTGATGCAATCTCAGCCGGTCTAGCTTTTATGGACTGCAACCATTTTACCGGGCGCAACTCTTCTTTACTTACGTTGAGGTGCCTCATTCAACGGTCTTCTATTTTGTCCTTTATATTAACTTTTGGGTGAAGCATCCTGTAAGTGGATTTGACTGATAGTGTATGGAGCATTCTGGCGTGAGAGCAACCTTTGGCAGATGCTGAATACCAAGACCAACAAGCCGGATCAAACGGTAGGTGAGAGATGGGAGTATTTGGTTTAAAGGCCAGCCAATTTTCTCGGATCTTTAGGACCCTGATCCTGAATAAACTAACCTTTTTAAATCAACCTACTTGCTGTTGTGGACTTGTGCTCTGGTAGCCATCCTCTCCCAGGTGAAATAATGATAGCAAAGTATCACCTGTAGATCGAACTTCCTCCACCCTTCCAACTAATCCTGGTTGATCTGTTAAGGATACCCAGTTGCCTGGAATTAGTGTGGGCCCTTTTCTCAGGATTCTCACCCAGTCCAATGGCACTATATCTATTATTTGATCCAAACCTTCTTTCCGACAGTGGCAATATCTTAGTCTTTCATGAAGGATCTCCGCATCAATCCAGTTTCTACCCTATGTGTTCCAAATGTCCCTAATGTGAGTAATTCCTCTTTTAATCCACCCTCTTCAGGGAGAATCAGAATAGTTTAGGGTATAGCCTTGAGAATCTCTGATCAATGTGTTATTGAATAATGGTTGTTGGCAAACCTCTTCCCATCTCCTTGGTGCCATCTTATTTGAAAGTGACAGTTTCCTCCATGTTTTCAGCAGATCAATCCAAAATGGATCCTTAACTAAGTCTGCCCTGGCGGCTTGGCGATCTGAGGGTGCAGGATTTTGGGAAGCATTCGGAGTACCCCTCGGTAGTGACCAGCATCTGTTTTCTAGCCACATGAGGGGGTCGACTAATTCCGAAGTATGTGGGGCTAGCCTTCTTATTTGTTCACAAGCCATCATACTCCAGGGGGTTTGGAGATTGAAGAGAAGGCGCTTTATCCATTGAATGGACAAAGCCATTGCTTGGGTGTTAGGATCCATAATGCCAAGGCCTCCTTTAGATTTAGGTTGGATAATAGTTAGCCATGCCACTCTACTAATGGGTTTTTCACATTCATGTTTCGTACGCCAGAGGAAGGCTGCTAGCTGCCTTTGCAGTACTTTTATGGTGACCTTATCCAAAGGCCATATTGCTGATTTATACCACATCGAGGCGAGAACTACATTATTAATAGCTAGTGTTCTTCCTATTAGTGACGTATGTTTATCCTTCCATAGTTCTAGCTTTGAATGAGCATGTTGTAGGATCGTGGCATTATTGGAATCAGGCTTGCCTAGCGCTGAAAGGGAAATCCCTAGGACCCTAATTGGTGTTTCAGGAGCTAGCCATTTAACCATTGGTCTCTCTGGAGGCCTGCCTCTTTGATAGTGAATCCACCAACCAAGTGTTTTGTTCCACCAATTAACCCTCATGTCCGAAAGTTTGCAAAATTCATCCATAATCTGTTGAATTGCCTTAAAATTTTCTTCTGAAGCATCAATCATCAGGGATAGATCATCAGCGAAAAACAACAGACCGGAATAGCTTCGTCTAGTATGAAAGCCACTTGTATACATTTAATGTCCTTATATTGGCGGATGTTAGCCGCCAGGGCTTCCATAATGATTACAAAAAGGAAAGAGGCGATTGGGTCTCCTTGCCTTACTGATCTCTGCAACACTATAGGAGGGGCCACATTACCATTGATCATGACTCTCGTTGTAGCACTTTCGTGTAGGATCAAATCCATCTCCTGAAGTTTGAACCGAAGTTAAATTTATCCAGGCATTTATACAGGAAGAACCAGTCAACATGATCATATGCTTTCTCAAAATCTATAAAAATAAAAGCAGCATTATGCTTAGATTGACACGAGAGTTTAATCAATTCATTTATTAATAAAATATTATCCTGAATATTCCTTTCTTGAATAAAACCTATGTTGAGATGGGTAAATTATATCTGCGATAATTTTATTAAAACAAATTGTGAGGGCTTTTGAGATGAGCTTATACAGTAAGGAGTGTGATGGGACGGTAATTGCGAATATTACATTTATTACCCTTTTTGTAAGGCAGTGTTAAGACTCCTTGTCCCACAATTTCTCCCATTCGGCCAGATTCCCATACATTATGATAGAATTGCATTAGATCCTGCGAAATGAATTCCCATAGCGTTTCCCAAAATTCTTTGGGTAATCCATCGATGCCCGGAGTCTTTTCCTCCTCCGTAAGCATAAGTGCGGTCCATACTTCTTCTCTAGTAAGTGGTGATTCCATTTGTTCTTTTTGTGATTGAGAGAGGACTTTGGTCATTGGTTTCAAAAAATCATCGATCTCCTTATTTCTTTGATTCTCAGAGGAAATTTTTGTTCCAGATAAGAAGAGGTTTTGAAAAAAAAATTCTAGCAATCTCGGTGCATTCTGCCGTAGAAGTGGCTATCTGGTCATTCATCCTATTGGGGTGGAAAAGACTTTCTATAACTGTTCTTCACACCCGAGCCCTTGCCATGGCAAAAAACCTTGCATCCATGCCTCCTTCCGTGACTAGTTGTCTTAGCTTTCCCCTGATTTTGACTCCATGCCAACGATGCTCCATCTGGGAGAGAAGATGATTCTGTAGTTCTTGCAATTCTTGAGCTATTTTTTCGTTGTCTTCACTATTTGGATCGTCGTCTTCCAGGGCTTGGAGTTGTTGGATTCGCTGACATGTTTTTGTTTCATTTGAATGTCTATCAGTTGCTAGTAGTTTCGACTATTCATTGCATTTCCGCCCTAAAAAAATTAGGCTATTGTTGAACCACGTGATATCCTCCTGGATGACATTTTTCTGTTGACGTCAGAACGTCCATACGTCCTTTAAATATGACCTAAACCCTTCTCTTTTGAGATGAGATGTGTTAAGCGTGTAGAAACCCCTACCTTGATCAGGTTTTTTCCTAAAGGAGAGGATGACAACACACATGGCATGATCTAGTCCTGCTAGGGGACTCTTAGGGAAAATTTCTGCGATTTGCAGCGAACCTTCCAATTCTTCTGAGAGAAGTAATAAATCTATTCGAGATTTGGAGGCTGACATAGTCTGACCTTTCCTAAAGCATGTGAAGGATCAGCGAGTGGGGTTCAATCTTCTGAAAGAGTCAAACAGATTGAAGGATTGAGTTAGATTAGTAATCATTACTTCATCCGCTTCCACGTAGGCAGGACACGGGGTGGGAATCCTCCATCGATCCATGGATTGATCAGGTGCGGCGTTAAAATCTCCAACTATGATCACTAGTATGCCTACCGGGAGTTTAGGGATGAGGGTTTCAAATAACCTTTGACGATTACCAATCTCATTTGGTCCATAGACACATAAGATGATGGCAATCTCGAGTTCCAGCATTGCCAGGATATATGTCCATCTCCCTTCTTCCTTATCAACCTCCAAGTAAACCGGTTCTACTTTGGATCCTGGCGGGATCCATACTGCTACTCCCGCACTTTCTGGACGAGGTGCATGGGCTCTGAAGGTGGTGTGGGGCCATATTTGTTTATGACAATGATTGTGGGCTGCTGAGTCCATTAGGTTGGTTTCTTGTAAGCAAATAATGTCAGGCCACTGTTTTCCCCCAATTTCTTTAATTTGGTCATAAATTGCTTGTTCCTTCTCAAACTTTGCTGACGCAAGACCATTAACATTCAAGGATCTCAAGTCTAAGTCCGATTGCCTTTTCACAGATTTCCAGGTTGTATCCTTATTGTATAAGGCGTCCACTACCTGAAACTTTTTCATTTTTTAGTTTTAAAAGAACGGACAGGTCAGTTGTTCTTCCACTAAGGAAGAGGTGGAGAGAGCATGACTGTTACATCAATTGGTTCCTCCTGCCATAGGCCAATATCCAGCAGGCCTCCAGCAGTTAGAATGCGTTGACTGAGAAGCCTCACTAGGAGTGTTCCAACATCAGTCTCCGACCAAAAACTACTTGGTTTGATTTTCATTAACTGTAGTTCCGTCAAGAGGTCCTGATCGAACCATTCGAGTTCAACAGTTTTGCAGACTTCTTATTTCATAAATATATCCCACTCTGCTGGTCGTTGTTCCCCTTCTGTTATGATGAGTGAAGATGTACTCCCCGTGGGGAGATTTCCCTTGATGAAATTTCCTATTTCTTGCTTGATGAGGGGTTCATTTACTCTTCGGTCTGATCTGGAAGCCATCGAAAGAAACTGGGATATCATGCCAGAACTGTTACTTCACCATATGTTGCCCTCATAGGGACAGTTAATCCCACTTCCCACGTGCCCTCCTTACGTCTGACTGGGAACATAACTATACCAGTCTTTACGGGTGACAAAATCCCTTGTCCTTTAGCCAATCGGTGTTTCAGTTTCTGTCTCTTGGAAGGGAGACACCGACAGGGACTGATGGATAATCAAGGAACTTGGGGCTATTTGAGAACTTTCCAAACTTTCTCTTTCGATCAGAGAACCTCAGTTAATATGCAGATCCTCAGTGAGATCTACAACCTGAGAGGCCTGTTGATTATGATTATTTTTCTTTGTAATTGTGTTTTTCTCAGTGTTTGAGTATTTCTCAGTGTTTGTACTGACCTGCACCACAGGTTGGTTTTCAGTCTCAACTTGTGTTACCTGTGTTACCTCCAGCAAACTCTGAGATGCATACCGCACCTGTGAGGCAATAGCCCCTGGATCCCATTCTATCAAGCCTTGACGGGTACGACTGATTGCTTGTCACTGGGAATGTGCAAATATTTATTCTCCCCAGTGAGCTCAGAAATAATCAATTGAAAACAGGCATAGTCATTATTCCCTTCTGGGCCCGAAGGCACCCTGTCCTTTTTGAGCTTGGGTGGTTCCTCCACCCCCACCACCGAAACTTTTGTCTCCTCTTCCGGGGTACTCGACTATGACGAGTGTGGAGTCACAGCCTGTTGATCATTGGAGTTATCTGGTGTTCCTATATGCAGTGCACTATTGGGATCATTCCCAAGGACTGCGACTGGGATCTTGTAATCATGAGAAATGAGACCCGACTGTTTATTGATCTGCGAGTTTACAATCACTACTTCTTGCTGGAGCGGATCCAGCTGTTGAGTCTGTGTTAGTATTTCAATCTGGGTCGATTCCAGAGGAACTCCACTGTGACCTGTACCCAGGGGAAGAGCTCCATTGTGTCCTGTACCCAGGAAAGCACTCCGAATGTCTTTTTGTGACTTGTCTGTTCCCTCCATTTTCTCTTCCCCAATCAAGGACAGGGGTTGAAAACGATTATTACCTCCTGATAGTAATTTGGGCTCCCCTACTCTTGTGCCGTGAACCTCGACGAAACTATGCAGAGCAGTCTTGCACTAATATCCTCCCATGATACACCCATTGGGGGACCATGCATTAAGAAGGATACAAGGCTTCCACTGTTTTCTAATATCTGCATTAATTCTGTGAAGATGTGAGGCCAAGATATCGTGGGTAGATGAGGGTGTTGCCCTTTTAAGTTACACAGTAACCAATTAGCAATTTGGAGGACGATCGTTTTCGTGTCCCTAGATAATGTTGTGTCACTACTACCGACAGGCGTGGCAGCTGGAGGGGGTGCACAAGGCTGAATCGCTTCAATATCCATTGGTTCTGGATCAAAAACTTTGCTGAGGAGATCGACATTCATCGGAACTGTTTCTCCTTTAGGTCCCACTGAGCTTACTCCTAGCTCCTCTGTCCTTTCTTCCATCCTTTCCTTTCCTTTCCCTTCAACTCTTGGTTGTACTTCTCCTTTCTTCTTAACCTCCCTCCATTCAGAGACTAACCCATTTTTTTGTATATAATCTGATGCTTTGGGACCAATATAACGGTCCCCTGCAATCATTGAACCTTGACCTTTCCCACTCCTGCCATCGTTACCACTCATGGTCATGTCCTTATTCCCCCCACCACGATTTGGTTGACCCTTCGAGACTGAGCCTTGTTTGTTTGACTCAGAGAGCGCAGACCTCCCACCCTGAAAAGCAGGGTGTGAATGTGGATGATGCAATTGACCCTGCGCCGAGGCAGATGGTGAATGAGAGGGAGGAAGCCAATCCTGAGGCGGGCGGGGGGATTTGTGAAAATCACTTCTCCCTTCCCACACCCAGCCTACTGGTTGGCCCGCGTGATTGAGGTTCTCTTGATATACCCAACCTTCATGACCTGCTACCGCTGGAATCCATCTGTTAGGCCTTTGAGGGTCCTTTTTGAGACGCCTGTCAAGAGGAATCGCATGCTGGGGGTGTTGGGTACATGCATAGTCTGTGTGCAAATGCCCATAGGCCTTGCACTTAAAACACCAAGGCATAAATTTATGCGCCGTGTGGATCTGAAATACCTTCCCCCCCAACTTAAACGGAATTATGTCATCTAGTGAAATTAATTGTTCTTTGGGAAGATCCAATGCCAGCATTAGGTAATCATCACGTTTGGCCACGTAGGAAGGGAGAGGGTTGATGAAATCAACAATCCTATACTGTTGACCAAACTCATGTATAAAGGATGCTTGGATTTCTATTGGGATATATCTGAATTCAGCCTAATAGAAATCCCTCATCATTTGTTCTCTCTTTTCTTCCGGTCCAACCTTCCTTAGCATCCATGGATAAATCCTGACTTCAGATCTGTCCCAAAATAGTTTCTTCCATGCATCCATTTTCAGTTTATCCTTATCAAACAGACTCAGAATCGTAAAAACCGTAGGTGTAATTGGTTGAATAAAAAAAAAATCAGTAACATCTTCCGGTCCTTCTCTCAATGACTGTAATCGTTTACATATGAATTTAATTTTGTCATTGATCGACCTATAGGCAGCGTCATCGTAAAATATCCAGTTACTGTCGTGCTTAGTGTACACCTGGTCCCGTTGAGCCAGTTTATCTTGTGGATAAGCCTTCATTAACGTTTTCCTACCTCCCTCATCAATGACTAAATTTTCAGACGACTGAAGGAACAGGGAGAGGAAATACGCCCTTGCTGAGGAAAGGTTCCCAAGCGGGACCTTCAGTTCTTCTGCCTGCGCACCAGCTGGATCAATCGACGGACGCTGGATGATCAATATTTTCTTTTGCATAGTTTCCCTCACTTTTTGTGCCCATGATGTATGTTGAGTTACTTGGCCAGAAACCTTGTCTGTGTTCTTTTTATCAAGGTTTGTAGTTGAGGGAGGTGTTTTTTCCTGCATCTTCTCATCTTCGGTAAGTATCTCATCATCATCTATTTCATCATCTTATCCATTGCTTCCATCTTCATCTTCACCCTCTACCCCCTCACCACTGTCATCTCCTTCAACCATGATGAGATCCCTTGCTTGTGTTGAGGGAACGCTGTTTGCTGTGATACTCACCGACTGTCCAACTTCTCCTGAACCTCCTTTCTTTATGCTGTCGTGGTTCAAGGGAGGGAATTCGTTGTAGTTCAGGATTGAGGATTCCACCGCCAATGACATCTCCTGAGATCCCTGTTCGATTGTCACCTTCCCTCTTGTGGACCTTACTGAGCTAATGGACATCGATCTCTCCTTCTGGTTTCCTGTTAGACCTCCCACCCCACTCGTACTGCGAGCTGTGGCCAATACACCTGGTCGAGAATATGGAGTTTGGCCAATCTGCTTCATCATAGCATGTCTCATTGCTCCTTGATAGAAAAGCAATGAGCCCGGCCCATTTGCGCGTCTAGAACTGAGATTCATTGTGACCCCTTTCTTCTTTTGAACAAAAAACCGTAATAAATAAAGAAACGAGAACCGTGATTGGTGAAACACAATCAATTAGTTATTCTTTCTTCCTTATCTGATGAGTTAGGAAGTGTTATTTTTAGATATTTGATTGGCTTGGAACCCTGAGGGTAAGTCGCGGCACAAGGGAGGCTGGAGTGACAGGGCAATGCAATAGAGGAGAGAGCACGTACCAATTCAGCAATCTTCGAAGGTCTTCAACCAATCAGCCTCTGTAGTTTCTTCCTTCCTCCGTCTACACATCGTAAGAAGTGTTGGTCATCTTTAATTTTCTGCCTTCCACCACTTATAATCTATACGCTGCTGTTCTACTCCTCACAATCCCACGACAGGAGCAACCACTATTTCTTCTCTGACCTAACCAAAATACAGAAGGCAGATACAGATTCTATTTATAGTGACCAGACACTAACAATGGATGACTTTCCCCTTCTCCCTGTGTCAATTAGTCCCACAAATAAAACATCCTGCCCTGTCTTCTCTTCCTTGCGCCGACTCTAATCACTTATGGCCAATAAGTTACCACCTTAGTCTTGAATGACTTCCACCCTTCCTTACCCGGTTTCAATCAGCCTTAAGTTTCCACCTCAATCTTGAATGACTTCCCACCCTACCTTTCCCGGTTTCAATCAGCCTTTGAACTACCTTACCCGGTTTTAATCAGCCTTTGAACTACCCCGTTACCACAAAATCAGCGTTCTGTCCTGTCCTCTCATTATGAGATGGGGCAGCTCTCTATCTCGACATGTATCCGTCTGTGACTCACTTCTTCCATACACTTTTGTTTGACTTCAAGGTTGACTTCGCCTCGCCACTTCACCGACTCTATTCTCGTGAGATGGCCGACGAACAAAGCATGAAGCAGCTCTCTATCTTTACATGTATCCGATTGTGACGTTCCCTTTTCGATGGTAGCACCTTCGTCCACACACTTCAGTTTGACTTCCGGGTTGACTTCACCTAATTCCATTGGTGATGACAAAAGCGTACGCCACCATCACCACCACTTGAGTCCCTGCTAACCCACTCAGAATGAAATTAGCGACTATGGAATTGCTGCGAGAAACACACGACGAAAAATCATGAGAAAAGAACTCACAATCTTGCCATGTATCGGGTGGACTTTCCACGTCAGCCTGTGACGTGGCTCCTCCCAGCACCTCTAGTCAACGCGTGCGCGTGCGTTAAGCGCTTACGGAGTCCCATAGTCGTGCATCAATCTAGTGCCATGCCGGTGTCCATGCGCAAGGCTCGATGTGCGGGTAATGTGACATCGTGAGTTGTAAAAGGTGAAGACAAAGGAGATAGGTGTTGCGTGAATATCATTATCAGCAGCAGCAGCATCAAGAGCCTGTAGCGGCATCAACAGCATCAAGGGTAATCATCAGCTGCTGTCATCACCATCATCATCGTCATCATCATCATCTTCGGCTTTATCACCATCATCATCATCATCATCATCATCATCGGCACTGTCATCACGGTTATCATCATCATCATCATCATCATCATCATCATCATCATCATCATCATCATCATCAATATTGAGGTATGATCTGATCATCCAATCCAACCCTTAATAGCATCATTTCACTACGATTCATTAAGATCCTAACTACTTTTCTCAAACTAATATGCAAGCTATGATCCCATTACGACCCTAACTACTTTCTCTAACTAATATCCAAACTAAAGTCTCATTACATTCTTGATCTTTCTTACCCTTAAAATCTAAAATTTCTTGTCTAATTAAGATATAATTAACATATAAGGTACTTTTATATGCCTAAACTTCCCTGCCAAAAATTCGGGAGGATTTCATTCTTACATTTTTCCTATAGACTCCCATTAATTTCTTCATATTATTTCTTATCGCTGGAATTCTAGATACGAATCTCTGAATCGTTTCACTTTCCAGGTCTAATTTTCACTGCTTTTACTCCCACAATGATGACTCTGATCAATTCCAGTTCAGAAACCTCGTCTTTGAAATTCATTTGAATTTTTTCAACACATTTTTTCGAAATGCCAGTTGGATTCTTGGTATCTATATTCTCCTCTCTGAAGTACCCATGTTTATTTCTGATGGATGGAAGATGAGGGGCCAGGGGAGAGCTCCACTCTGCAGGGGTGACACAAGGTGGGAGGTGAAGCCCTGTAGGGGGTGCGAGCAGAGTTAGTGGGTTGCCTTAGTCTGGGGTTGGTGGGGGGGGTTACTGACACCAACGGGCGCAAATCAGGATAAATAGTGGGCAGAGGCATACTTTGGGAGGGAACTGTATGCCTTTCTGGGACAAGGCGGGGGAAGGTGGGACTGTCACAAGTTGGGGCTGTGATGGGTTGCCTATAGTCTGGGTAATCCGTTTCGGTGGAGGCAGCGTTGGGACAGGGTGGAAAGGAGGGAAGGGGGGAGACTAATCGTAGGATAACATCATCATCATTCATGTTATATAATGCCTATTGGTGTTCTATAATTCTGGACGGCATCTGACATTCTCCCTTATTCGGGATAAAGGATTTCAGAGATAATCGAATCTGGACCGATATCTGCAGAGTTGCCTTGTTCTGTACCCTTGGTTAGCCGATGCCAGAACGACGCTGCCCGGAGCTGGTGCGATGCCCTGTAACCTGCATTGGCGGGAGCGTGAGGCCTCGTAGAGAGATCTGGGGATCTGTTGAGGGAGGAAACAATCCAGTGGTGAACCGGGGGGGGCTGCGTTGACAACCCTATGGGACCAGGGATAGTATAGGTGGCGAGAACCGGTCAGCTATGGTTGACATTGGTGAGGAGGGCATTGTCTCTGAGATGTAATGTCTTGGTACAGGGAGGGCTAAGAGGGGTTCTAGGATTAGGAGACCAGAAGTGCTGATATAGCATAGTCTCTATATTTTTCACATACCAATTATCATAAGCATCATCATCAAAATCAGCATCAGCATCATCATCATGATCAGGTTATATTTAGCTTTCTGCTGTTCTAGTTTTGTTGGCAACATCTAGCTTTTTTTTACATTTGGGAGATAAGGAATTTAAAGATGGTCGAACCTGGACTGATATCTGCAGAGTTGCTTTGTTCTATGCCCCTGGTTGACTGATGCCAGAACGACGCTGGCCGAAGCTGGGGTACTGCCCTGTAACCTGCAAATGAAGGAGCGTGAGGCCTTGTAGAGATCTGGGGTTTGCCGAGGGAGGAAGGCAATCCAGTGGCGAACCGGGGGGGGCTGCTATGTGGCGAGAAGAGATCAGCTATGGGGGATGTAGATTAGGTTGGTTTTGTCTTTGAGTTACAATGTCCTGGTACAGGGAAGACTAGGAGTTGGTATAGGATTGGGAGGCCAAAATTGTTGATATAGCACATGCTTCTATAATCTTTATAGATACTAATCACCATCATATGTGTAACCGGCTGAACGTGCGTTCACATTCAAACGCGCGCGTTCATACTCCCTGGGGCTGCGTTCAAACGCGTTCCAACGCGCTGCGTGCCACGTGGCACGAAAAAATTGAACACGACCCCAGGGGGCGCGCGTGCGCATTACAGACTACGAGGTGGTGGGCCTCGTTCAAGGAACCCAAAAAGTGCAAAAAAAAAAAAAAACGAGGCCCACCCCCCCTACCACGTCACCCCCCACCATATGCAAAAGGTCCTTTTTTTTGGGGGGGGGTGGGCGGGGGAGTTGCCCTAACATGAGTCACACGGCCCATGCAGGCTATCTGAAGGGTCGTCGCAGCCATGTAGCGCAGACCCCCGTACCAAAGTCAAGGCAGGCAGTGAATATGACTTAGAGCTCGAGCTGCCCGAATATATACTCAAGACTCGACTTCAGGTCTGTGTTTCAGCAGTTATGGGTTGCTCACGTAGCTAGGGCCTGCTGGTCTCTGCACGTGACTCTTAGGGCCTGGCTGCACTACTCACCAAATGTGCAAAACTAGAATGAATCTTCTGCAGAGCATGGAATAATACGCAGCCATATGTTTTGTTTTTTTTTCTTGTTTTCAGTAGAGGCCCTTAGGGCCACTGCACGTATTCCTAAGAAAAGAAACATAAGAAAAAAAAAAAACCGAGAAAAAAAAAAAAGAGAAAAAAGAAAAACGAGAAAAAAGAAAACAAGAAAAAAGACAAAACATATGGCGGCGTATTATTCCATGTTCTGCAGAAGATTCATTATAGTTTTGCACATTCAGCCAGACCCAAAGAGTCACGTGCAGAGACCAGCAGGCCCTAGCTACGTGAGCAACCCATAACTGCTGAAACACAGACCTGAAGTCAAATCTTGAGTATATATTCGGGCAGCTCCAGCTCTACTTCATATTAACTGCCTGCCTTGACTTTGGTGGGGGGGTCTGCGCTACATGGCTGCGAGGACCCTTCAAATAGCCTGCATGGGCTGTTTGAGTCGTGTTAGGGGGATTCCCCCGCCGCCCCCCCCCCAAAAAAAAGAAGGACCTTTCACATACACACACACATACATTCACACACACACAAACGCACACTTTCACGCACACACTTTTTTTTTTT
>BFEA01000129.1:2596973-2608188 GCA_003427395.1 Chara braunii
ACACACACACACACACACTCACTCACTCACTCACTCACTCACTCACAATCAATCAATCAATCAAACCCCTTTTTTGAAGGGTTTTTTTTTTTTTTTTCAAATTTTGCATCTGAATTTTTTTTAAACACCTCATACCCAAATAAAAAACAGAAATTCATTACTAAAAAAATACAGGTGAACTCAGGGACCATATATCGCATGATAAAAAATGACAAAAAAAAAATCCAGCTTTTCTTTATATATATCTTTTAATTTTCTTTAAATAGAATTTAGTTTTTGATTTTTTAAAAATCCTAAACAAAGTGGGATTCCAAAAAAAAAAAAAATGAAGTTGTAGGGGTTAAAATTCCCTGCAGCCTCAATTTTTTTTATTTTTTTTTAACCTTTTATTTAATTCAGGAAAATTCTGGTAAAATTGGGTCCGCGGTGCGGACCAAGTCGGTCGCGGACGCGGCCTCATCTGCGTCTGCCATCCAAGATCGGACCCGAGGACGCGTCCACGGGTGTTTCATAGCTGATTAGTCTTTACAGATTGATTAGAGCACACTAGATAGCCCCCAAAGTCATGATTTTGACCTTACTGCCGAAAATCGAAAAAAAAAAAATTCTTGGATTTTGTTTTCTCGTTATTCTATTGTGGAAAATCGCAATAGCGCAACATTTGAAATTTCTATTTTCATTGTCCTTCTGAAAATTTGAAATTTCGTTGTTAAAAATTCGGAATATCCTTCTTTTCGAAAATTTCAATTTCCTGTTGCATTTTCCGTTACTTAGAAATTCAGAATATCTTCTTGTTTCAAAATTTGTTTTCCTGAAAACGGTACGGGAAATCCCTTCTGCAGGTATTATTTTCCAAACTGCGAATATTCTCATCAGAGTAAATCCGAGTACTTATCATTTCTTTTCAGAAACTTTTTCGCAGTTCTAGGATTCTGTTAGTCAGTTGTATAAATCATTTGCAGTCTGAAGTTCGAATTTTTTTTTTTCTCATTGGTAGTTTCGCACTTCAAGGGAGGTCGGGAAACATACTGAACATGCAAAAGTCGGGATTTTTATTTTTTGAAATTTTTTGCAAAGTTCAAACTTTTCTTTTTGATTAGTGGCTCCTTATCTGGGCCATTCTTCCCACCCACCCTCCTTACCTATGTTGTTGCCCTCTCTCGCCCTACCTTTTCTACCTGTCTCAGGGTACCCCTTGCGGCGGCATTGGTAAGTTCCCACGTCAGCAGACTACGTCAACAGACTACGTCAGCAGACCACGTCAACAGGCCACGTCAGCAGACTAGACCAGCAGTGCCACGTCAGCAGCAGGGAATACCACGTTTGCAGGCCCTGACCTAGTCTGTGTTGTTGCGCTCACAAACAACCGTCATGGACCAGAGGTCCGGAGAAGCAGACGAGGCCTATCAAGCCCGGATGCTGGCCTAGAGGTTCCGAAACAAAGAAACAGGTAGATGACGCAGCGGCAGCAGCAAAGAAGAAGGCAGAGGACGCCAAGCAGGCACGTCTGCTGGCACTTGAACAAGAGCGCCAGCATGACGAGGCAGCAGCAACGGCTGAGGATGAAGAACTCAACGTCGTGAGAAAATATTTAGCGGAGAGCAGACTTTGCTCACAATGATAGCGGAATGGCGGACTGAGGCCGATAATGGAAAGTTGGAGGATAGCAAAAACAAGATCGCTATCCTCCTCTCCCATCTCACGGACCTCCCGGCGACATGCATTACACGGCAGGAGGATATCCACAGCCTCGACGACTCGCTAGCTCAAGTCGAAAACCGCCTCCTGCAGCTGGAGCAGCTACCTGTCGCCGCCCCCGATGCAAGCTCTTCCAATACCTCTGATCGCCTCGAAGCATTGGAGATGGACGTTGGCTCTCTCCAGGACGCCATGCAGTTACAGCAGACCGCAACGCAGCAGTTGCAACAACGAACCTGTACTGCCTCCAACACCTCAAGTTAAGAACCGCGCGAGAACGCTCCAAAGTTTGACGGGCAAGAGATCTTCCGCGACTCGACAAAGAAAGATCCGATTTCGTGGTTCCACAAGTTTGAGCTCACGCTCCAGCTACACAACGTCAAAGAACATAAGCACCACGCGTACTT
The DNA here is from genome assembly GCA_003427395.1 of Chara braunii. Classification (NCBI taxonomy): domain Eukaryota; kingdom Viridiplantae; phylum Streptophyta; class Charophyceae; order Charales; family Characeae; genus Chara; species Chara braunii. The sequence goes on from BFEA01000129.1 coordinate 2,599,079, forward strand.
ATACTCCCGATCGGGGGGCGCGTGCCAAGCTTGGTTGGATAACCTCTTATCCAAGTACGGAGTGGTAGCTAACGACTTGCACACCAAGATCAGCTGGGATGATCTGAAGGCGGCATGGCACAAACGGTTCCAGGTCGAGCCGCCAGAGATCAAAGCTATGGGCAAGCTCATGGTCTTCGAGCAAGGCACGCTGCCGAGTACCGACTGGATCGCCGAGTACCAACTCTTGACGTCAGTCCCAGACATCCAGATGGGCTTCAAGGCCATCCACCACTATTCCATCTCAAGGTCCTGTCCGGCATTAACTAATGCCCTGACTCACGTCGAGGACACCTTCACGACAACGGCGGAACTCTTTGACAAGGCCGCGCAGATCATCATTACGAACAAGGAGACTAAGAACCTGCGTTCGTCTGCGGCAGGCCCGAGCAGAGACCACGATCAGCCAAGAGTGCCCGTGGTCGCGGCGGCAACGCCGTTTGACCAAACCAGCGAGGCCGTGTCTGCCAATGAAGGAGATAGACTCGCAGCCGCCCGGGAAGGTGGCCGCCCCGGCAGAGGCCGAGGACGCGGCAAGACGAAGACACACATCGCATCTAGCCCCGAGCCCGGCGTAGCAGCTCCAGCCCCATGGTCCCAATATGCCATCTCCAAGCAAGCATTCAAGGCACGCACGAGATATCACCATTGCCTCTCGTGCAGCAGCGATATCCATGCAAGACCGGCCTACCCATTGAAAGGCAAGGGCAAACAGGGAAACTGAGCACCGCCGAGAGTAACTTGACAACACTCTCGACGCCTCCGGAACCGGTTTCTTCGCGAGTAACCGGCCTTCATTCCGAGGTGCACGCGGAAGTTGATAGTCTTCTTCTGTATTTTTTTGAAGACTATGCTGCCCGGCTCGTTCCTACGCTGGGTACTCAAGCTCAAGGACAAGACGTGTGTGCGGCATCTTCTCCGTCCGGCAGCGACGACTTATCGTCTTCAAGTGGTTCCTCACGGGATTCGGCGCGCGAGTTCAACATAGAGGTATTGGACCCGCTCACCTCCGAGGACTTTGCATGGTTTCCTCTCCCGACCACAGGCCGCTTGCAGGGACCTCAATGCACAGCACTATGAGCTCATCTCCACACTTACTTATCCTTCTATGCACCACCAACTTTGTCGAGGGATGACGAACTCGCGGTGGGGGACATCCTTGCGTATACTACCAAGGTGGCCCACGAGTTTCACACGCAGCGGTACGATGACAACAACGCACCGCTCATGTATGCCCGCATCCAGGTTGGGCAAGCGTCCTGCAGTTTGCTGGATAGTGGCACGTCTCGCAATTTCATGAGCCAAGCCTTTATGCAAAGGGCTGGCCTTGGCGCACAAGTTCGGAGGAAGGCAAACCCGACGGCGATCAAGTACGCGGATGGAAAGACGCAGCAACTTCTTGACCGTTACACCGAGGCCGTACTGGTTTATTTCGCACCTCATGCATGCGAATCGGTGAGGTTCGGTATTCTCAACACGGACTATGACATCATTCTGGGAATGCCTTGGCTTGCAAGTGCGGATCACACGGTCCACTTCCATCGGCGGACTCTTAGCATTCGCGACGCCTTCGGCGCGGAAGTGGCATGTACTATTCCTCTACCGCACCCTTCGATTCGGTGCCAAGTGGTGACGGCCAAATCATTTCGGGCGACTTGCGCTTACGAGCAGCCCGAGGAAATCGGCCTATGTTTCCTACAGACCGTTGCGGTAGCCGACTCTTCCCCCACGGACTTGTCTTCGGACCCCCGGGTGGTGCGGTTGCAAGACGAGTTCGCCGACGTCTTAGAGTCACCTACCGGTGTGGTGCCGGATCGGCCGATCTTTCACGAGATCATCCTTGAGGCCGGTGTCGTACCGACGAAAGGTTGCATCTATCGGACGAGCGAGGAGGAGCTTGAGGTCCTCCACGCACAACTCGACGATTTGTTGACCAAGGGCTGGATCCGCCCTAGTAGCTCCCCATATGGAGCACCAGTTCTCTTCGTTCAAAAGAAGAACAAGGATCTGCGATTGTGTATCGACTACTGCAAGCTCAATGCACAAACCGTCAAGAATGCGGAGCCTCTTCTTCGCATCGACGATCTTCTTGAGCGATTGGGCAGCGCAAAGTATTTTTCTAAGTTGGATTTGAAATCGGGATATCATCAAATCTCGATTTGGCCGAATGATCGCTACAAGTCCGCGTTCAAGACGCGGTATGGACATTTTGAGTGGGTGGTCATGCCTTTTGGCCTCACCAACGCCCCGACGACCTTTCAAGCGGCAATGACCAACGAGTTTCGTGCAATGTTGGACCGTTTCGTGCTGGTCTAGTTAGACGATATCCTCGTCTATAGCACGAGATTGGAGGATCATCTTGGGCATCTTCGACGAGTGTTGGAGACGCTCCGCCGCGCCAAGTACAAGGCCAACCTCGACAAGTGCAAATTTGTCCGGCAAGAGCTGGAATACTTGGGCCATTTTGTCACACCAGAGGGCATCAGTCCGCTATCGGACAAGATTCAAGTCATCCAAGAGTGGACGGAGCCTCGGAACGTCACGGATGTCCGCTCGTTTCTTAGTCACGACGGCTACTATCAGCGTTTCATCAAAGGCTACTCGAAGATCGTGGCCCACTTGACCAAGCTTCAATGCGAGGATCGACCGTTTAACATTGGAGAGGAGGCGCAATAATCATTTTTGGCTCTCAAAGCCGCACTATTATCTGCGGAGGTCTTGCGCATATACGACCTGCTTTTGCCTACACGCGTCACTACGGATGCGTCCGGCTATGGCATTGGTGCCATCCTCGAGCAACATGATGGTGTGGACTGGCACCCGGTCGAGTATTTCAGCAAGAAAGTGCTTGTCGTGCTATCCATTGAAGATGCACGCAAGAAAGAGTTCCTCTCGTTTGTCCACACACTCAAGTGGTGGCGACACTTCCTTCTTGGTCGAAGCCAATTCCGATGGGTAACGGACAACAATCCGTTGGTCTTCTATAAGACCCAAGACATCGTCAACTGCACCATCGCTCGATGGATGACTTTCATCGACCGGTTCGACTTCTTTCCCGATCACATTCCCGGGAAGTCGAACCGTTTTGCGGATGCTCTTTCACGGCGTCCGGATCATTGTACCGCGGTCTACTCAACCTTCGAGATCGACGATGACCTGCGGAACAACTTCATCCGCGGCTACCAAGCCGACCATGAGTTCCGCGACAAGTACGGGAATTGCTCCTCTCCCAATCTGGTGCCTTCTTACTACCGGATCCAGGAGGGGTACTTCCTTGTCCACACGGAGGGGAAGGACCTTCTTTGCGTACCAAGTGATCCTCATTTGCATACACGGCTTCTTGGCGAGTTCCACGATGCTCCCGCCACCGGACACTTTGGAGTCAATCGCACAATTGGCCGACTTCGCGAGCGATTTTGGTGGTCCGACCTTCTCGGCGACATCACATGCTATTGCGAGTCATGCGAGGTTTGCGGACGCTGCAAATCCCGCAACCATCGTCCGTACGGCGAGTTACGACCATTACCGGTCCCGTTGAGGCGAAGGAAAGCGATTGCCATGGATATTACCGGGCCGTTCCCCAAGCATAAGACCAGAGTGGATGGGATTCTCACGGTGGTCGACCGACTCACCAAGTTTGCCATGTTTTTGCCTTGCCGCTATCATGCCAAGGCACCGTAGTTGGCCAAGGTTCTCTACGCCGGCTGAATTCGAACCAAGGGTTACCCCAAAGAAATCGTCTGCGACCGCGATACTCGGTTCATGTCCGATTTTTTGTTGGTCCTCATCAAGCGATGGGGCTCATTTCTCAAGCCCTGTTCAGCTCGCCACGCTCAGACCGATGGCCAAACGGAGAGGGCGCACCAGACCGCATAGGTTTTCCTTCGCACTCTCATCCGACCTGACCGGAAGGACTGGGTTGAGCGGTTGCTGGATGTCGAGTTGGCCTGCAACTCATCCATCCACCCGACTATCGGGATATCGCCTTTCGAGTTCGAGCACGACTCGCTGGTCACTTTGCCGTTGGACACCATCACTCCACGAGCGGCCGAGAGCGACGACCATCTTCTTTTCTTGCGTCGGATGCAAGAGCTTCTTGTCAAGGCACGCGACCAGATGGCTAAGACGCAGCAACGGATGAGCCAGCAGGCCAGTCGCCAGCGTCTTCCTTGCCCATGTCGTGTCGGCGATCTCGTTTGGGTTTCCGCATCGGAATTCAGCCTTGAACAAGACATCTCTCGCAAGCTCCTCCCGAAATGGATGGGGCCTTGGCCAATCGTAGCACCCGCTGGGGACGCACCCGAGGGACCTTCCTTCACGATTCAAGTGCCCGCCCACTTGCCCGTCTACCCGGTCTTTCATTGCTCCAAGTTGGTTCTTTACACGCCAGCGGATCATGACGATTTTCCCAGGAGACGTTCGCAAGACCCACCCTCTATGGACGGTTTTCAGGAGGTCGGCGACATCATCTCCCAGCGACGCTTTGGCAACAAGCCAACTGAGTATTTGGTGCATTTTGCATACTGCACACACCGAGCTGACCGTTGGTTAACCCGTGTGGAACTTCAAGCRACAGCTCCAGACGTTCTCGCACGTCACGAACGCAAGATGCAAGGCAAGTCGGTCTCTTCGGCTCCACGCCGCGCTCGCGTTCAGGTTCTACCTTCAGATCGTCGACTCCACCCTCGCCCCGGCTTGACTTCATAAGGAGGGGGGGGTGTTACATGCTCTGCCTGCACACGAGGGCCATTTTCCAGGCCCTGCGTCCTTCGGGCTGAAAGCCTGAAAACCAGGGCCTACAGGCCCCGTGACTGTTCAGCCCGAAAGCCTAAAAAAACAGGTGCCTACAGTCCCTGTGTCGTTTCAGACTAAAATTGGCAATAGCCTTTTTTCCTGAAACGAAGGGCCATTTTCGGTCGTTCATCAGAACAACCGGCCCTGAAACTCAGGCACCGAGCCAGGGTTTCGGGAACAGGCTATTCTTAGCCTGTTCCCACGCCAGCCTCGGGAGATGCTGCAGCGCCAGCCCCTGGCACACTTCGGCATTGGCAAGAGCAGCCTCCTCGGCCTGGCTCGCCCTTCAGGCAGTCAGGAGGCAGGCCGATGTAGTACATAGGGACTTCCCATGCACTTCACGGGTAGGCAGGAGGCAGTAGTGTTTAGGATTCGGCAGCAGCACTGTGGAGGGAGCGCTGCAGGAGTGGTAGTAGCGTTAGCCTTAGTCTTCAGCGCTGGGGGCAGTAGGTAGCTGTAGTCTTCCGCGCTGGGCGCCATAGCTAGGATAGCACTAGAGAGAGAGAAAGATTGGGTGGAGGTCAAAGGTACTTACCTGCAGCGCCGTTGCTCCAGCTTCGTCTTCGAGGTACATGCAGCACAGCGCCAACTTCACAGGTTAGTACCTGGCTCGTAACAGAGAGAGAGAGTTCTTCTTCTTCCTCTTCTCAGTCCATCTCCCTCTCACCCTCTCATCATCTGACTTCACTGCATCAGCAGACTACAAGAGAAGAGAGAGAGAGCTTGGTGACATTGAATCCAGACTCGACTTTTGGCTTCAGACATTGTTCGTCTGATCCCCTCCTCTTCGTCTGTGTATGTCTGGACCTGGCGCTTCCTTTCTGTGTACAGCGCCAGGCTCCTTCACACCGTGTGATGAGCATGATGTATGTTTGGTCTACGTTGAAACATTGATTGGGATAGTCATCAGTATTCTAGCATTCTGCTTTGGTATCTTATACTACGTGAATGAGGTCAGTCCCGGTCAGGTCAGGATTTGTATCTAAGTCTTCCCTGCGCTATTCAGCACCATTTTGTATGTATCAGAATGCACACTGCTAGTTGAGATTCCACTTGCACAGCATTATCCATTCAGTCCTTTTTGTCACATTGCGGATCCTCGGTTATTATGTACATCGCCCATCCAGGCATGTAACACATGTAACCTGTTGATAGCAGGAGAGTGAGGCCTGGTCGAGAGATTTGGGGATGCCCTGGGGTGGCATTCCAAGGGAAAACCAAGGGTTGCTGTCGGGACGACACTGGCCGGAGCTGGGGTGAGTCGTGTTGCCCTGTAACCTAGCAGGGTGGGGGCAAGAGGCCTAGGAGAGCTCGGCAGGGAATAAGATAGTGTAATAAAATTTTGGAGGGTTTTGTTAGGGATTCCAGGGTTCTGAGCATTCAAAGGACTTCTGTGGCTTTCCCTTTTGACTTAGTAACTGCTGCTTGAGTAGCTTAGCAATAGGTCAGCAGTTATCCAGGTCTTCCTAAATTTTCCTCAACTCCTTGAATAGTTCCCAGATTGTTCTCAGCCGAAGCCAGGTAATGGCCCTGGTGTTTCAAATGACTTGTTGAATCGTATATGGGACGCTGGGCCCAGTTCCCAGTACGTGCTGATCTCCACGAATAGAACCCCCCCCCCCAAAAAAAAAAACAAGCAAACAAGCTGATCCTTAACACTGGTAATGGGGACACAATTTCCTTACCATCATTCTGGGAGTACTTACCTACCCTTAGAGTGAACGCCTTTGTAGACCTTCCCTTTTTTCTTTTCTTTTTCGTCTCTACTTGTCCTTCCTCTGTCAGATCCCTTTGTCTATTGGAGCGTCAGAGGTCAGAGCTCCTTTATCCTCATCATGATGTCCAGCAGCAAATCTGCGTCAACAGATCCTGAGTTTGAGTAGTTTTCAATAATACCTATACAATGAGGGCATTTCTTCTCCCTTCACACAAAGGGAAAAGTTAGAACTATGGGCCTCTCTCTAGAGTGAATCTTCAGCTAGTACATGGAAAGATACACCGCCATGATTTTTGTCTTTTGTGCATGTCCAGAGTTGTGGAGGGACTCTCTATGGCCTCCATTCTCTGGCCAAAAGGTGAGAGCCAAAGTAACAGGGCACGTTGGATCTGTCAGAATCTAATGGACGCAGTACGGGCCTCCCCACACCAATGTCCAAACATCACCAAATTCGACATATGTCAGGAGATTTTTGACATTCCCTCTTTCGACAGAAAACCCCTCTTTGCCACACAGCATGTAGAAGTGAAGAACTCACAAGTCCTGTGAAGCGCTGGTGCGTTCTCTTTTTCGGGCAAGAATTCGACATCCCATCCGAGGACTGTTGAAAATGTCCAAGTTGCAGGCTGGGAAAAGAGCCCTTCTCAACAGGAGGTGCCGGAACCCTTTCCCTGACAGCTCCTGAATTTTTTTTGCAATCTCGGATTTCAACATGCTGTGTGGCGAGGAGAAAAGGTCGAAAATGCAGTTTTCGACATTGGTGTGGCGAGGCCCTAAGAGGCACGCCACTGAGTTTCCACAGCTCTTAGGGGCTCGCCACACAGGTTTGAGTTTCGACAGGTGTCAGAAAAAAATTGAAAGTCCGTGGTCGACAGTTTACCCCCCCTTCGCCACAGCGGCTGTAGAGGGGCAAGGTTTTTGGTCATGGCCAGGCGGACGATGGTGACTGAACAGTCCCAGACAATGCAAATTCGACCCTGACAACGCAAATTCGAACCCAATTTTCGTAAGGTCGGCGGGGCACTGTCGAATTTCCGTCACCTGCAGGCGGGAGGAAACAGCCGCCGGTTGCTGGAGGGCCGCTGTCGAAAGTACCATTCTGACACCTGTCGAAAGTTTTTTGAGCCTCAACTCTTCGGAAGTCTGTGTGGCTATGCAAAATTGTTGAAAACCGGGTTTTCGACAGCCTGTGTGGCGAGCCTCTTAGAAAGAAATTGGAGATCTACAGTTTACCCCCACTTGGCCACACAGGCTGTCGAGGGGCAAGGTTTTTGGTCATGGGACTCATGGCCAAATGGACTCCGCCTTTCCACAGGGCACGGCCGTCATGGAACAGTCCCTGACAATGCAAATTCGAAAGCTATTCTCGAAACGCAGGTGGTGCACTTTCGAGTTTCCGTCTCCTGGCACTCCTGCAGGCGGGGGAGGGAGGAAAGGAATGGGAGAGGGTGGCCGTCGATAGTACCATTCTGACACCTGTTGACACTTTTTGAGCCGCAATTCTTCGAGAGAGGTCTACAAAGGGAAGGGTCTTCCATATCAAACAGTGCGAATCTGGCTAATCAATTCGTCATGGGACGGGGCATTTGGTTACCTCTTTTTTGTTTTTTTTTCGGTTTTTTGGGACAGTGGAAAACTCGTGAGTCCATCATGTACACCACTAATCAAATGACGAGGCATTTGTAGACCCTTTCATTTTCTTTCGCCCCTTGTGACAGTTGGGATCTCGTCTGTTCATCTCTGCCCGTCACTACAGTAGTCGAATGACGAGGCCCTCTCTCTCTCTCTCTCTCTCTCTCTCTCTCTCTCTCTCTCTCTCTCTCTCTCTCTCTCGCTCTCGCTCTCGCCCCCCACCCACCAAAACCTCCCTCCCGCCCGAACGCAGACACAGGATCAAAGGAAAAACGAGAAGAGAACACGTGGTTCCAGTTCACGCCCGGCAGACCATTGCTTCAATACTCTGACTACAGAACGGAATGATCCAATCGACACAGTGATATTATGCTCGATACGATTGTCCTATCATTATGATAGCTTCAAGCGCAAACCTGTCACACAGTGGGCCTGTTCGTCGTTTCTAAAAGGACACAAAAGTCTACAGCAGTTAGAACTCCAAACTAGAACAGGCCATCGTTCCCTGTGATGCCAAAGCATGGCTTCCACTCCTCCTTATTCTTCTTCTTTTATTTCGAGAAAGCTCACGACTGATTTGAGCGCAGGTATTATACTCGCTAATGAATTTAGTTACCTTTTCCGCAATCAAGTGGCAACGTCCAAAGAATTTCGTTGCAGGCGGGGAACAGGGATTGCACAAATCAGCCATTTCGGGACACGTTGCATGATTCCCAGAATCCACGCGAAAACTCCGTACGGTCGAGGCAAAGGCTTCAGCTTATGACTTTCCGAAGGACATCTTCAGGCCTCCGCCGTTGCTGCGCGTATCGTATCTTTGTGCTAAAAACAGAAGACAGGTGGAGAGGACGGTGCACGATAGAGACGGACGCACACCCATGCACGCACACTTCTTTTTTTTTTTTTTTTTTTTTTTGTGTGTGTGTGT
>BFEA01000129.1:2608243-2618841 GCA_003427395.1 Chara braunii
GAGAGAGAGAGAGAGAGAGAGAGAGAGAGAGAGAGAGCGGCAGTCTTCAATAGCTGGTTTGATTAGGAAACATACTCGGAGCCGCTCTAAACTTGCTGTCATCGTCCCCTGAGACGTCGTGTGGCCGTTCTGCACCATCATCCACATCGTTTTCTAGGTCCCCCATCATCACCGTCAGGCCATCCCAGCCCACTTCCAGGAACATATTGTGAATGCGCTGAATGATTTCTCTCATGGCGGGTCTGGACCCATACTCGTCTTGGACACATTCCCAAGCCGGTTGAAATACGCTCATCACCATCTTCTTCATCGACTCTCCAGCCACCTGATCCCACAAGCGCCGATCAAGTATCGGGTACGGCATCTCCATGCTCCCGCTCGGGACGACTCCCCCTTGAAGGAAAGGCTTCACCCACTCGACGAGCGTCTGCCATCCCAACCCGGAAGGAGCCGGCGCGACCACCTTCCTGCCCGTCAAGAGCTCCAGAACGAGTACCCCGTAAGAGTACACATCGTTCTTTTCGGACAGCTCTCCTCTCAGCATGTACTCGGGCGACATATACCCGAAAGTGCCGCCGATGTGAGAGGTCAGCACGACGTGGTCATGTCCTGTGTCTAATACCCTCTCGCCGATGGCCGCTAATCCGAAATCCGCAACGACGATGTGAAGCTTCTCGCCAGATCCCTCGCCGAGCATAATGTTGCTGCTCTTGATGTCCCGATGGATAATCGGGGGCCTGGCGGCGACGTGAAGGTAGCAGAGCCCCTTGGCAACCTGGAAGGCGATGCTCATGCGCTCCTGAAGCGTCAGCGGACGGGATGGATTCTCGACAATTTGGTCTCTCTCCGGCGCTTTTGCATCGCCCCCACTGACGGCCTTGGAGCACAACCGCCCGTGCAGGCTGCCTCCTCGGAAGAAGGGTACACCAAGATGCAGTGATCGCCCGCAACGCAGTACTCGACTAGTTGTACAAGGTTAGCATGATTGAGGCCGCTGACGGTGTTCACCTCGGCCACAAACTGGCTCCGTTTGATGTCCGTCAGCTCGCCCGTCATCAGCTTTATCGCGACCTTCTTGCCGTCGAGCGAGCCTCTGTAAACCTTCCCAAACGCTCCTCTCTCCCCGATTCTTCGACCCTCGCTGAATTTGTCCGTACATTCCGACAGGATTGTGAAAGGCAACTGCTTGACCCGGGACGGCATAATTCCCCACGTGTCCAACGCTCCACCTCTCTCCATAGATGAAGGCCGTCGTTCATCGAGTAGGACGGCACGCTCCAGACCTGCTCGTCGTCGGCGCCAAAGGCGAATCAAGCTGCCAATGATTGCCACGGCTACCACGCCCACCGCAATTGCTAACAGAGCCGCGATGAGAGCCCCTCCAAGAGGGCCACCTCCAGAAGATGCAGGGGCGTTGTTCGGTTCTGCTACTGTAATTGGCTGTGCTACTTTGCTTGGTTGTGATACTGTGATTGGCTTTGCTGCTGTGCTTGGTTCTACTGCTGTGCTTGGTTCTACTACTGTGCTTGGCTCTGCTGCTGTGCTTCGTTCTGCCCCGGTGATTGGCTCTGCTACTGTGCTTGATTGTGATACTGTGATTGGCTCTGCTGCTGTGCTTGGTTCTACTACTGTGCTTGGTTCTGCTTCTAGTGCACAGTCTCTTGGAGACCTGTTCAACTGCACTTCGAAAAGCTTCCCGTCCTGAGAGCCCACGTATAGGCACGAGTCGACCCCCTCATTTTCCATCAATGCCAGTCCCGTCAGGGTACCCCCGTAATAGGACATCGCCACATTGGGGGCACGAGAGAGAGAACCACAGGGTCTGCGGACGTACGCGCTATAAACCAGGGGGCCCTTCGTCAAGAAGAGAGTACACCCATCCCGCGTGCCCACAACATCATTCCTGTATGCGAGTTCCCTTTCACCGCGGGAAAATATATAATCTAGCCTCGTGGGTTCATTATTACTATTATTATCGAACGGGTGAATCCCCCTGTTACATACTCCAATGAGTATGGGCAGAACCAAGAATCAACCAATATAGGATGAGTTTTTATGCAGTGGAAGTCTTATAACGAACTGACTCACATAGACTGACTCACATAGACTGACCTACATGGCATCGCTCCACACACATACAATCATGAGATGGTGGGGTCTGGGTCATGCATAGAAGATACCCAGATCCCGTACACACATGCACAGATGAAAGGTGGGAGGAGAGACGAAGGAGGTNCACAGATGAAAGGTGGGAGGAGAGACGAAGGAGGTAGGAGGTAGATCACACCGATAGGTCACAAGATAGGGTCCGGTAGGTCTCCGAAGTAGTAGTCCAAAATGTCATACAACAAGATCAAAATGTCGAAGACCCAAGGTCGCCAATGTCGGAGATAACCGAGTCCAGATGTAACCGGTGTCCAACTGTGATGCAGCCGAGTATCCACCTCAACAATCTCCAAGTCTCCAATCAGGTAAGTACCATAGTCTCATATCACCGAAGTCCAACTCTGATCTCTGTCCAACTGGATAGTCTCCAATCCGAAGAAGACGAAGAAGAAGAAGAAGAAGAGGAAGAAGAAGGAGGAGAAGAGGAGAGAGAGAGAGAGGGGACTGGCGAGGGAGAGGAGGAGAGATCCTCCAAGCTCCCGGTACCTCAGGCGGCAATGGCCGCYGTGCTGGCTAGTCGCCCCGCTGCTGCTCCGCTCGCTGCTGCGCTAAGCTGCGCTATGCTGCGCTCCTGCTTCAGCCCCTGCGCTAAGTTTAGCGCATCAAACAGCGCTCTGGCGCTGACCATAACGCACCGGTAGAGTGCCGGTGGTTCGATGCCTCAGAATGAGGCAGGTACCGGTACTTATACCGGTAGGCCATGGTCTGGCCTCAATGCTGCGAGGCCAAGCCAGACCCTGGACCGTCCAGATGGACGGTTCAGCCTCCATCGGCGGGTGGCAGCCTCAAGAGCGCCGCCAGGCCCAAACAAAGTGTCGTTTGGGCCTACCCGCTGGGCTGAGTGCAGAATCAGGCCTTTAGGGCCTGTGACCCTCAAGGTCGGACCTTTCGGCCCAAGTGTGTCCCTCCGGCCCTAAGTCGGGTCCGGTAGGACCTGTGTGACTCGAAGATGTAACACCCCCACAGCCGCTCCGTATCCGTCTCCCCGTAATAAAGGCAATTGTTCACAAAGCTTTGTGATTGGAATATGACTCTACCAGGTCCGGAGGTTAAGGAATAGGTTCCTTCCGGTGATGACGTCGTAAGTCCCGAGCGATCGACACGAGTCCAATAGATTACATAATGCAAAGAAAAAACTGCATAAAACAGGCGTTCTCCGGAAGGATCCAATGCGATTCTTCCAATCCAGGACCCGATGTAATGTCGCATAGGCTACGATTGTTAGAAACGGGGGAGGGAGGGTAGGCGACGCTCAAGATGAGATGGGAACCATCTTTCGAAAGGGCCATCCCCATCACGTAAGCCGTCGAATTCGGCCGCTCTGCAATTCTCGACCCGTTTCGCTGGTCGTAAGACCACAAGTAGGTTAATAATGTTGATTCGTCATCTGGCGAGTCAGATCCCAGGGGCGCACCCCTCGACAAGTTGACTTTTCTGATCGACGTTACGTCGCCGTTTGAGCAGTTCTGGCGGAGGACGTAGTACAGCTCTTTCTCAGGCGAAACCACCAGGTTGGCAATTACAGACAGACAATCCTTTGTTGGGGGCGGATGTGAAACAACGACCCGTATCGAGTTGTTGATCAAGGGTCCGTCTCCGAACCGTACCACTGGACGAGATGGTGGGGCTGCAGATGTGGGCGTCTTCAGAAGGCGACGGACCACATGTGCATCGGAATGGGAAAACACAGCCAAGGATGAGAATCTGTGAGACAGTCTGATGTCACAGAGTTGCCTGCAGTAGCCGCAGAGCATCGCGAATAAGGCCAGGAAAAAGGAGAAGATGAACGCGCGCACCAAGAGGAAGCGCACGTGACGACTTCTGATGCCACAGAACGCCGCACGGACATTCCTTCTCTCGCGAAAACGCATCCTCTTCATCGAGCCTCTAGGCGTCTTCACACTACCTGGAAGGGAGGGGGGGAAAAAAAAGAACTATACTAAAATGAGAAGAAACCGGGAAAGACACCCTATGCACGGGAATCCTTGGTCTAGCTCGCTTTACCTATTAGCTGGCGGGCATCAGACAAGTCACCAGATCAAATGACCTCACCATGCACACTCCTGAGCCGCCCCGCTTTCAGTGTTTTGCACATGCAGCTGGCAATGAACGGGCCGAGGGGCTGTTTTGCCCTGAGCCGTCCATAGCCACATCGGCCCATCAGGCCTTGATTGGCACGACCAACGAGAGGAAGTTGGAAGGGAACTATCCACCCGAGCTCTTTAATGAGGATTCGACGTTCTTGCCAGGTGCTAACAAATGAGGAATCAACGTTCTTCCCCACCCAGCCGCCCGTCTCCGTCCTGTCCCGCTGCTGTGTTAGTGACTTAAAGACGGCGTAGTAAACTATCGTCGCCGGCTTATTAGTGAGCAATGAACGTCCTTCCCCACCCAGCCGACACGGGCTGATTAATGAGTAATCAACGTTCTTCCCCACCCAGCTGACACGTGCTTAGCTGTGCGCCAACGACCTATCCTCGCGGCAGCAACGACCTATCTCTTGGTGGCAGGCACCGTGCATTATTTCTACCCGGTGCCTTCCTCCTTTTGGCTTGCGCTGCCGGTTATTTTGCTCCGCCCGCCGAGGCCCCAAAGTTGGGATGGATGCAAGACCCATTTAGTACGGCAAATAGTACGTGATCCGACGTTTGTACCATTTAGTAATGCGTGTCACCCTTGCGCAGCGGCCATGCTAATCGTCTGTGTATCGTTCCAATTTTAAAGGATGTCCCGAAGCTATGTTGGCCGTCCTGTCAGATTTGACAGGTAATTTTTGTTGGCCGTCCCGTCCAGATTTGACAGGTAATTGATGTGGTTGGGCGTACGGGGAACCCCGTAGTAGCCGGACTTCGCTCCACTACTGTCCACTACAAAAACGGACAGTGGTACTTCGCTCCACTACTGTCCACTGTACATGTGCGAAATGGCTTGGACAGTTTTTAGAAACCCCGTCGGAAATCTAGGGTCTCGCTCCACTACTGTCCACTGTACAATTTTTCAGACATTTATTGGACAGTTGTCAGAGCGAAAAATTGTACCGTGGACAGTGGAAAATGGGACATCCCTCCACTTACTGTCCAATGTACAATTGAGCAGATCTTCGCGAAAATTCGCACGTACAGTGGACAGTAGTGGAGCGATGACGCCGCTGTCCAAGCTCCAAGCGTAGTGGGACATGCTGGTCCCAATTTGTTTTGGCGGGAATACTGAAATTGATCTGGCCTCTGCCAAATCGGAATGGCCGTTCGATTTCAGTCATCGCAGGACTTCCTTTCTGTTGTGTGTGGGGCGGGGGGAGGGGGAGCCGGGGGGGAGGGGGAGGGGGGGCGCGCGGCGGCGGTGTAGGTCGCGCTGTTGCAGTGTACCGCTTCAAAGCGGTTCAGGGGATGAGATTCTCCGCGCCCGAATTCCTGCCGCGCAGTCGACCAGATGCATTCGGCTATTTTCAAGGCCATGTGGATGGACCGGGTCCAACCGGCAGGGACGTGCATCTCGCGGGAGGTAGCTGCCATTGTCTGCGGAGAACCACCTCAACCGTCCCCGCTACACCGTCGCCTCTATGCCCCGCAGTGCTGCGCACCACCCCGCCTTTCGTGAAACGGCCCCTCATCCGCAATAGCCACTCGGTTCCATGATGCGGGTGCAGCCACTTTCCTTCCCACTGGCCACTACTTTGCCGGCACACTGCGGTGTACCCCGCCCGCTGCGCAGCCTACTCTTTTCGGCGCTCGTGTGTGTGTATCCCAACTCTGTTAGTCAGCTAGATACATATATATGCGTATCGTGGGTGTGATAGATAGATAGAAAGATATCCTTAAGGGGTGTGCGTGTGTGTGTGTGTGTGTGTGTGTGTGTGTGTGTGTGTGTGTGTGTGAGAGAGAGAGAGAGCCGATCGGGCGAATGGGATCCCTGCCCTGCCATCGTCGTCGTTGGATTCTCTGAACCGCGCGCGCTTGAAGTTGGGATCGGCCTTCCAAATGAGAGCGTGATTTGGCGCTGCGCGCATCAAGTCGGAATCCGCCTTGCCGGCGGGCGGGCGGGTGTGTGTGTGTGTGTGTGTGTGTGTGTGTGTGTGTGTGTGTGAGAGAGAGAGAGAGAGAGCTTTTATTTATTTTCTTTTTTTTCTTTTGGAGAATTTCATTTCGAAGTTCCCGCTCCAGGTGGGGTTCTGTCGCCGCCCCCCTCTTCTTTGGATAAGAAGTCCACATCGAAGAGTCCTGCGGATGGACCCCGCAGCCCGTGCACAAGAGATGCGGCGATGGAGGAGGCGTTGTGCTCTGACCACGGCAGCTGTCACTGCTGCCATTACACAGCATCAGCAAGAGACGGAGGTGGTGGTGCGGACAGTCTGCGCACTCCTTCACTACAAGCTCATGGAAGAGTACGGCTACCCTGTGCCTAGGGTCCTGAACTTCGCTGGTTTCCTTACGGCTGTCATCATGGCTGCCGGCATCCTCCCGCGTCTTGCACCGCGTTGGTGGGTTAAGCCCAGAGCGGGGGGGGCGTGGAAGAACATGACAAGGGTGGGCACAGCGCGTGGCGACTATTACCACGACAACATCCGTATGGGGGAGGACATCTTCCGTGGCATTGTGGCGAATGTTCGCGTACATCTACACAGGATGTGCACCAAGTATCGTGCTCCGAAGCAGCCGGAAAAGCTGGTCGCATATGCATTGTATCGCTGGGCGACTGGAGAAACTTTCGAACATTCGGCTACATCGTTCCAGCTCGGGCGTGAGACGGGTCGTGTGGCTATCCAGGATGTCTCTAATGCTTTACTTAGAGCGTATCCTGACGAAGTCGCATTCCCCACGGGTCAGAGGTTGGTAGAAGCATCAGAGAGGTTTAGGGACAAGGGATTCCCTCACTGTTACGGAGCTATTGATTGTACACACATCTACATGGACAAGCCTGCCGGAGAGATGGCTCAATTATTCCATTATCGCCCAGGTTGTTGCCGGCGCAGACCTTCGTGTGTATGATGTCAATGTCGGCTGGCCGGGTTGCGTGCATGATGCCCGTGTGCTTCACCACTCGTCCCTCTTCCAGCGAGCCGAGTCTGGCAGGCTGTTCCGCCAAGATCCACTCCCGCTTCCCGGAGGGGTCACCACACGCGGTTACCTTCTCGGTGACAACGGGTACCCCAGCCTCCCTTGGCTAGTGGTTCCATATGGTTGGCGGCACAGGGTGGGCGAAGATACCGATTTGTTTGACGACACACAAAGGACTTGCAGAGGATGTGTAGAGCGGGCGTTCGGGCGACTGAAATGCATGTGGAGAATGTTCTTGCGCACTCACAAGCCCAACATAACACTGCTGTCGCTGCAGTTCCAGGCGGTTTGTATAATCAGTGGAGAATGTTCTTGCGCACTCACAAGCCCAACATAACACTGCTGTCGCTGCAGTTCCAGGCGGTTTGTATAATCCACAACCTCCTCATCTGGTTCGGCGTGGAACCGGACCCCGATCCCACCCCCTCCCGAAGAGCTGACGGTGGAGGGTGCTCGGAGAGCTGGACATCGACTGAGAAACGCCCTTTGTGTGCATGTGGGGGCGCATGTCCGTGCAGGTCGTCAATGATGCGGGTGTGCCCGCCATGCTCTGCATACCACTTTTGGATAGTTGATTCGACACATTTCTGCATGCTTGGATTTTCATGTGGATTTGGCAAAAGCGATCTTCACGTGTCCTTCACTGTTCAGATAGTTATTTCCCTAGTAGAGCATAGTAATTTCAACAGTGTTATGAGGAGAAGTTAAATTTTACAGCTTCGTGGCTGTGGCCGTAGGGCCACACACTTGGATTTTGCAAATTATCTGTGCGCGCAAGGTCACTACGGTAGTGCTGATCTCCCCGCTATGGAGTTGCAGGTGGTTCGTTGTGGGATGTAATGGGGTCGGGGCTGTGCACATCTTTCGTTAACTTGCAGGTGAACTGCGATTGCTGTGATGGCGTGCAAGCTGTTTTTTTTCTCCTAACATCAATGGTTAGCCGATTCTTTGGTCTACATGTAGTGGACAATGGCGGAAGTGAACAATTACGTGATGGTATCGCTGAGAGCATGGAGTGTCAGGACTGGTGTGTCAAAACCCTCAATCCATTGCAGTATCTGCAGCATGAATGAATGCATGTCGACTCACGTCCGTTTGCATATATCATCGTATGTTATGTACTCGAAGTTGATGTTGCTTTGGGAAAAAAAAATAAAAACAATTGCACACAGAGGATATGCCAAGCTACGCCTAGAAAAAAAAAAAAAATCCAACCTCACTGAACCGGCAGCACAAACCTACCTGCCTGATCCGGGAGCCTGAGAACCAGCAGCACACAGCTAGCTGGCCAAGCCAGCAGCCTCAGAACCAGTGGTCCTATTATTATACCCCTATAGACTTGTGTGAGGACGCCCTTGCCCACTTAGTGGTGGCCAGTCCGACCACCTGCTTCGAACTGCCATGCAATGACATTGCAACTCCTATTCACCACACTGCATCCTTTTGGGTTCTTTGTCTGGCCCACCAGCCGCGCCGCCGGGGTCCCCAAACCTGGCACGGAACCTGCATGGGACGACCCGCCGGGCAACTTGGTCGGGCGGGGTCCTGGGCCAAATCCCGCACCCGCCTCCGGAAAAAAAAAAAGAAAAAAAAATATGTTGTGCAGAATAGCAAACCAAACAACTTTTCGCAGAGGGTCACTTCCAAATCCTTCACATAATTGAAAAAAAAAAAAAAAAAAAGGAATGAAAAGTAACTTACACCTTTGGAAGGCCCAATCAACCCCTTTCAAACCCCTTTAGGGCCCTCAACCCACCCCCAACCGCCCCCCCCCACACACCCAACCCTCCAAAACTTACATCAACCTAAAATAACAACAGGACTGGATTTGGATACCTCTCGAAGGGTGAAAAAATGCCCCATCATCAAGGGGAAAAAAACGAGGACAGTTTTGACCGTGTTTTTTCGCGGGTGACCGGGGTGGGAGGCTCCCAATCGCACTGGTCCAACCGGGCGGCTGGGCCCGTGTGGATCTGGTGGACCAGTTCTTGGTTGTTTTCGTTTGTGACTTCAAAGAACCGACTGCTCTGTGACTTTCCAGGACTAAACTCCATTGTTCATCACCTGGGAGCCGTTCAATTCCCACAACGTCATCAGGGGGCGGGGGATAAAATAAAGGGTGTCAGCCACAGCTGGATGTTGTTGTAGTGCAACATGCATTGAGGTGAACTGCAGTAAATATTCACTTAGTTAACTGCAGGAAATGCGCATTGCCACTTGAATTAAATGTAGCCAACAAACACTGAAGTTATCTGTAGTACAGTGAGGTGTAACCTCCCAATCGCACTTTGATTTCCGGGCGTAGATGCACTGGGGGTGTTGGTTGCCCAAGGCTGCACCAGACGGAGACGCCCATTGCTTTGCAAACAAGACATGGACTACAGCTGCACTTTCATTGTTATCTGATGAGGTGACAGTTATTCCACACAGCTATTTTTTATTTTCCGTTCGGGTGTTTTGTTTAAGTTATCTCTGAACTTGCCATGTGATGATACTGGTTATGCCACTGATGAGGTGCCCGCCTCAAGGTTTCAGTTGGGACATGCAGTTGTTGATGCTTAACCACAACCGGGGTTAAGGTGGATTATCACCTACACTGTAATCAGTTAGGGGATTCTGCAGACTGTTGAGGGTTCAGCCTCCTGAATCCTGATGAGTCGGTGAAACTCTGACGAAACAGTTTGTCAAGCACCTCGTTTGTTGTCCTCTAATCCCTCTCTGCCTACGGTTTACCGGGCAGCTCTGTTTGACGATATATATATATATAGAGAGAGAGAGTCACCAGCCCGTACATACGGAGGTCCCCGGGCCAACCTCCACACGTACGGGCGTTCGGGGTCCCGTTCCGGGTCCGAACCTGAAGGCATTTGGCCCCTGCCAAAAAATGTTTCGGGACCTAAAATTACTTCTTTTTTATGAATTTTGTTTTGTGAGTTCTTTATGATGTGAGGTGCATGCCTATAAAATTTGAAGTCATTTTCCAAGCCAACAAAAAATAAAAAACGCCAAAGATGGCGGCGTCAAAAGGTGCTAGTTCTGTTGTTTTTTTTTTTTCACTTTTTGCTTTTTGTATTCACTTCATTTCGGTGCCTAAAACATTTATTATTTTCGGGACATTTTTTAATGAGTTTTCTATTATGTGAAGTACACGTCTGTAAATTTTCAGGGCATTTCACCATGCCAAACAAAAATGAAAAATCACCAAAGATGGCGGTGTCAAAAACGTGCTCGCGCACTCATTAATTTTAATTCTCTTTTCGGTTTTTCTTATTTTTATTATTAGTATTTATTTTCCGTATTTTATTTCTATTCCACAGTTGGTAAGGAGTTTGGATGTAATGCCCATAAATATATATATATATATATATATATATATAT
>BFEA01000129.1:2625401-2640907 GCA_003427395.1 Chara braunii
TAGATGGGGAATGAATCTTTAAAGATTTTTATTATTTATTCTACTGGCCCAAATGATCCAAAAATTTGGTGGCATACACCTAATGCAAGGTGGAAGCCACATGATTTTTTTCAAAAAAAAAACAAATGTTTTTTGTTTTAAAAAAAAAACATGTCCTGTCCGGTCCGACGTCCGACCAGACGTCCGGTCCGACATCCCGGACGGTCAGGGGGGTCCCGGACGTCCGGCCCGGTAACCTAGCTATTTATAGCAAACGGATGAAGCTGGCCATTTTCTGGGGGAGTATACATTCCTTTTTCGTTTCTCGTTTCGTGTGCGGTGCGGCGACGCCCAAAGATGTGTGGAAATGGGTCTCGCTGCACTACTATACGCTCTTCGCATTTGAAGAGTTCAGCATCACTCCACTTACTGTTCACTATACACGTGCCAAATAGCTTGGATAGCTGTCAGATATCGGTCGGAGATTGCACTCTCCGTCGGTGTATAGTTCCCAGCCTGCAAAAGTCGTTACTCGGATACTCCTCAAAGGAAACCACAGACCCCCTGTGTTTTTGTATGGTGAACCTCAAGTCTGGACGGACAAATTGTTGTCTTCTACTGCTGTTAGGGTGTTGCGTAGTGAACTCAGGAACTGGAGACTTTGGGTCTCGCTCCACTACTCTAGAAACCAGCCATTTCTTGAGCTTTGCACCACTCCACTAACTCTAGACGCTAGGTCTGGAATTCGGGTTCTTGAGCTGTCAGTATCTACTCAAGAAAATGGCAAGAATCCGTCGTCGCTCCACTACGTCATGAAACACACTCACGAAAACGATTTTTGTGAGTTGTCAGAACGTCCTCTCTCGTGGCACTCTTGACGTTTCCAGAGCGCCCGCCTGCAGCGGCGAGAATTTCAAGGGAGGCAGCGAGGACCTTCGAAAGTTTAGCATTTTTATGGAGTGCACCTGGAGTCTGGGCGGACAATAACCTGCTGGCCGTGTCGTGTAACTCTCTCACAGAGCGGTCAGACATCCGAGATACCTTCTCGAGTTCTACCTTCTAGAGTAAGTGGAGCGATGTTCTCTTTTTCAGTCTTTTCTAGAGTATGACAGCTCTTGAATCACTCTCGAAAATCTTCGAGAGTCTAGAGTAGTGGAGCGAGACCCTTTGTATAGCAAATAGTAAGTGGATCGACGCCGGGTTCTATACATTGGGTCTCGTTCCACCACTATCCGCTATACAGAATTTCGGAGAGTTCGTGTATAGCTGTCAGAGTACAAAAAAACGGAGATTTCGTGTATAGTCTGCGTCTTCGCTCCACTTACTATCCGCTATACAGCTCTCTAATTCCTCAGTTCACTACAACAGTTTGTCGGTCCAGACTCCAGGCGGACTATCTGATTTCGTGTTCGAACGGCGGCCTCCTTCGACCACCCTTCGAGGAGTATCCGAGTAACGACTTTTGCAGGCTTGGAACTATACACAAATGTAGAGTGCGATCCACGACCGATTTCTGACAACTATACAACGGAGTTTTCACGTGTGTAGTGTATAGTTAGTGCAGCGACACCGAACTATACAATTTTGTATAGTGTATAGTAGTGGAGCGAGACCCATTCTTTCGCGTTCTATTCTATACATTTTTTCGCAGTCTGACAACTATACGGCAACTATACGAAATTGTGTATAGAGGACAGTAGTGGAGAGAGACCTTTTGTATTTCATAGAGGAAAGTAGTGGAGCGAGACCCTTTGTATAGCAGATAGTAAGTGGAGCGACGCCGGGTTCTATACATTTTTTCGCAGTCTGACAGCTATACGGCAACTATACGAAATTGTGTATAGCGGACAGTAGTGGAGCGAGACCCTTAGGGCCTCGCCTCACCACTAGTGCTGTGTGGCTAAAGGGGGGCAAACTTTCGAATGGAGGTTGTCGAATTTGTTCTGACTGCCTTCAATTTTTTTTTTCTTTCGACTGTGGTGCGGCGAGGCCCTTATGCATCGCAACACTAACTTTACTTTCGAACCCCAAAAAAAAATTCGGAGAGCTGTCAAAAACCACAAAAAAATTGTACTCTCTGACACCGGAGAGTGCCCAACCTGCAAAATTCGTTACGCGAATAGACCTTCGAAGGAACCACCGATTTGCTCCAAATCTGGAGAGCGAACCTTGAGTCTGGGCAGACAAACAGGGACTTTGAGCTGTCGTTTTGTACCCTCGATAGTTGTAGAGTCTGCGTTTGTAGAGATAGTGCAGTGATGGCCCAAAATCCGGGAAATCGAAGAGTCTGACAACTCTCCGCGTACTCTCCGATTTCCCGGAGAGTGGAGAGTAGTGCAGCGAGACCCAATGCCTGTGCAGAATTGTTTGAAAGAAGAATGTCCTGACAGATGGGACGTTGTTTATTAGAAAAAAATGTTTATGCACATTTCTTAGTGGCCAGTGCGGAGTTTGTGCGTGGTGAAGATATGGATCCGGAAATGGGAAACTAGGGGTGACATTTCAGCATTAGCTTTGGTGCGTTAGCACTCGGCCCTAGCGCTGCTTGCCGGTTCACCAGGAACTACCATCGCAGGTGACACCTCACTGTCGTTCGAAGATCTATGGCCTAGCGATGGTGCCAGTGGTCAGACTTGGCCGTCGCCCACCTGTTGCCGAGAATAAGTTGAGTTAACAAGTTACAGGGTAGAGCAAGGAGGGCGAAGTAAGTAGCCCGTAGAAGTGTAGACTGGTAAGTTGGACCTCTGTCTCAGGATGGAAATGGAACCACCCCCCCTCCACAAGGGCCAGGCGATGCCAGAGCACAGGTTACAACGGATTATAGACTGGAAGAAGAAAGGGTGACGTTGATGGCAAGAGCATGTTATGAAGAGGGTATCATTCTAGAAGAGATTGACCGGGAGACGATGGATGTTTTGGGAAGAGAGGTGAAGTTTGTCCTAAATAACACGGTGGACGATATGAAAGTGAAATGGATGAAGCGATGGACGGTGACTGTTATCCTCAGGGATGGAGCTCGCATTCTACCAAAAAGAGTCAAGGAAGATGTTATCGGGGCGTATGAGGACGGCAGGATAAGTGACGATACCTTTGGCCCGAACGTGGTCGCAGGAAGTTACCGATTGGATGTTAACCAAGAGATCCGACTTCATCGACTTGGTAGGTATTAGTATCCCACATAATTTAAACCGTGGATGACGCGAGCGGAAGTGAGAGATTGGCGAAGGACCATCGATGACAGCATCTTCTGTAGTGAGAATTGGCAGAGTCCCCTTGGGGGAAATGGTCTTCCTGCATACGCATGTGGAGCGAGCAATTGGGAAGATTTKGAAGAGACATCAACCCGAAGCAGATGAACAAGATCCCAAGCTTGTCAACATCCGCTTCGATATTGACGCAAGTTGCAAGGAGAACATGAAGGATAAGATATGGGTAGAAACCCATCAAGGCGATGAGTTGGAAGTGAGAAAGGCGAATGCAGAAACGGAGTGGTGCAGAAGATGTCGAACCTTTTTTCACTCGGAGGATACATGTCGTAGACCTGAACAAAGGAACCAAGGACGAGCTACTTCCACTAGGCCACAAACATCGACAAACTTAGGGACGAGGGGATCGCATCAGCCCTACCAAGGAGTGCTTAGACCACTAGGAGCAGCTGCTCAACAAGTTGTAAATCAAGGGGTCAACGAAGCTGTAGTGTCAAGTGCCCCAAGGGGTTCTACCCTGCGGGTTAACCCAATTTTCTCCCCAGGCCAGCCACAAGGAGCGGGGGGGAATCTTCTTCCCAACCAGGGTGTCGCCAACCCAGCTATAAACTTCGCTTGGGCTTCATACTTCCACAATCTACCGCCGCACCCTTTTCTTTAGCATCAACAAGGCATGCCTCCACCATTTTCATCGCTAGGAGCAAGTCCATCATATGCGAATATGCATGCGTTTATGCCATGGGGATATGGCCAAGCTGGCCATCCCCCACTGCCAGGAGGAACTCTTCCACCCCCCGAGGTAGGTGCTGCCCATTCTCAAAGCCGCGTCAGGGGAGAGTCCCCCAGTAAGCAACGTCGAGTCAGCGAAGAGAGCGGGGTAGATATCTTGGTCGATGGTCTTCGAGCGGAAGCCTCCAGAAGTTCCACAGAACGCTCTCTTCCTTCCATAGCCAAACCCCATCAGGGGCAACAGGTAAGCGGAAAACCAGGCGAGGTCGGATGGAATCTCTGTCCAAAGGACAGAGTTGTATCAAAACCAAGCTCATTCCAATTGTATGTACTGCTGTGAGGGAGACCCTGTGGGTAATTACTTGGAATAGTCCGGAAGGCATCGTAGCCTTTTTAAGTATGTCTTGTCTAGAGTCGCCCATGCCCCGTGCTGCCGAGACCATCGCGCGCTCTCTCTTCCAAAACAAATTCGTCTTCTGTATTATTGAGGAAATATCTATGCCTCGCTTCATTATTGATATTTCTGCTAATCGTGCTAAATTTTTCGCTCCACTTTTTAACGCACGTTTTCTCCCTGGCCAACTCGACTTTTTGGAGAAGGAAGGCCTTCAGCTTATCCCTTTCTTCTGGTTCTTGGAAGGCAAGCGTGCTGACCTCCGCAGGATAAGGATCACCCCGAACCTTACGGCAGAGTTTTTGTACAAGCTGAACTCCAAGTTGGGCAAGGTGAAGAAACTGGATGGCCCCTTTGTGAAACAAGCTCTGACGGAGCCATGGCCATCGGAAAACAACCCAGGTGGGAGCTCCTCCCAGATCCAAATACCAGGGATAACCTGGATGAATGGGCAGGCTTAGGGTTGCGACGTGGAATATTCGTGGGTTAGGTGATTCAATTGGGAAGGATAAGAAAGGGCGTCTAAAAAGCTGGATGCACGAACTCAAGATTGATATTCTTTGCTTATAGGAAACAAAACTGTCCGAAGAGAAAGTTATGGAGTTGGGGCAGTGGTGGGATGGTCCTCAGATCCGGTCGTCAGCCACAGGCTTTAAAGGAGGGGTCGCCATTCTGATCCATAGATGCCTTGATGTTGAGATCGTGGATTGCGAAGACTTGTGGGAAAGGTGGGCCTGGATTAAAATTTGTATCAATTAACAAGATTGGGTAATTTTTACAGTCTATGCCCCCACAAGTTGTTCGGAGTGGGTAAGTTTTTATTTATGATATCCCTCTATTCACCCCAGAAGGCGATAACCCGATCCTGACTGGTGATTGGAATACCACCTAGGACAGACAGGAGGCTGTCAGAGCTCGTAATGACGTTATTAAGCTTACGGAGTTAATGTCTGAGTTGAACTTGGTCGAACCTTTCAGTTTACTTCACCCTGGCGAGCCAGGATATACATGGGTCTCCAACGTTCGCAAGGATAAAGGTTGTATAAGGAGAAGACCGGACTTTTTTCTTCTATCTCCCGAAGTTTGGCTTGCTACAGTGAACGTAGGAGAACTCTCGAACCCCATCTCGGACCATAAGCCTTTTGTCGCCTCTTTCACTGTGCAAGGGATCGATCGAGGGCCAAGATATTTCCGGGTAAATACCCGGATCTTGAAAGACCCAGGTATCATTTACTGGATGCACCGCTTCTGGTTAGATTGGAAAAATACGATCAACACCTTCGACTCCAAAGCAGCATGGTGGAAATCGGGCTCATGGATATTTTCGAAACACTTGAGTATTTTCTCAAGAATCCTTGCAGCGAAGAATAGGCAGTATGAAGACAGCCTGAGAAAAAAAGTAAAATATGCTGAACTCTGCATGGGCTTACGCCCCATATC
This sequence comes from Chara braunii, assembly GCA_003427395.1. Classification (NCBI taxonomy): domain Eukaryota; kingdom Viridiplantae; phylum Streptophyta; class Charophyceae; order Charales; family Characeae; genus Chara; species Chara braunii. Next base: position 2,631,150 of record BFEA01000129.1, read on the forward strand.
TAACCTGGTATGGAGTAACAAGAGAAAAAAACTAATGGCAAAATGGGATATGTTCCAACAGGAACAATCATACGCCTGGGCAGAGCGACTGAAAGTCAAGGGCATAGTGGTCTATGACAGCATGACCCGTGAATCCTTTCAAAAGCTACTGCCCAAACGCCTGTCCCAACCCATGAGCAAGTTAATGCATCCGTTCGATCAGGGACAGTCTCTAGCCCATGACGGTACACAACTGACTTCCTATGCGGCTCTATATTACCAAGATATTCTCACTACCAGGAGACCGGATAAGGACATTACTAAGGACCTATTAGAAGGTCCTAACCACTGGGCTCTGTTCAAAGCTAGATTGCGTGAGTATGGCAGACTTCACATGGACCGACCGATAACCTCAGCAGAGGCTGGGGAAACCCTTTGTTCAATGGCACATGGCAAAACACTGGGAGACGATGACCTCCCTGTGGAGGTTTACTTGGCAATTTGGGACTCGATTAAAGAAGAGTTGGTGGATCTATACAACCAGATCCTCGTGGGAGGGGATCTATCAAAGGGCATGCGAAATGAAATAATATCGTTATTATATAAGAAAGGGGATCGTTCAGAGATCAGGAACTGGAGACCCATTTCCGTACTTAACGTTTCGAATAAATTGCTAGCAAAAGTTTTGGCACGTCGGATGAGCAGGTACTTACCTGCCCTGGTCGACAAATATCAAGCGGCCTTTGTACAAGGACGGTCGATCTTCGACAATATCGTGACGGCAATCGAAGCCCTGGAGATAGAGGGGAACACAAATGTCAATACCTCGATCCTTATGCTCGACTTGGAAAAAGCATACGATCGGGTAAATTGGACGTATGTACTCACCACATTGAGACATGTGGGATTTGGGGAAAACTTATGTAACTGGGTCGTCGCTCTTTACGCCCTTTCCACGACATCAGTAATGGTAAATGACCACCTCTCTAAATTGCCTTAACTAGATCTTTGAGACAGGGCTGTCCTCTGGCTTCTCTTCTGTTTGTGCTTCAAATAGAGAATCTGTTATGCAATATCAGGGGGAACCCACATATAAAAGGTGTTATTACAGGAATGTCCCATTGCCTAGTTAACGCCCTAGCGGATGACCTATTTGCCATTTCTTAGAACACGCTATCTTCTATGTCAGCCTTAAAACAGTGCATTGATGAATATTCGTCGCTTTCTGAAGCGTCTGTCAATTGGTCACAGTCTGTGGTCCAGACTCCTTAACACCAGTGGTAAACTGGGGAATGAAGCGCATACTTGCGAGAGATTCTGAGAGATTTCTAGGGGTGCAGGTATCTCTACTTATGTGTACAGTGGATCAGGAAGGTATCTTGCTGCAAAGAATCCTGCAGAGAGCCTCCATTTGGGGAAAAGTTCAACACCTTTTTCTGATAGGCCGTGCAGTGGTGATCAATGGGGCCTTGTTCGCCTTAATGTGGTTTGTGACAGTAGTAAGGCCCCTAGGAAAAACTCTGTGTACAGCTATCCGCAAAAGAGCGGCCAGGTTTATATGGAACTCGTATGCTGGGGACAATGATGGTTTTTTATCAAAAGTACCTTGGGATCTGTTATGCTTTACCAAGGAAGAGGTGGGCCTGGGAATGATTGACCGATCCATGGCTGAATCCATTCTGGCAATGGAATGGAACTTGGCGAGATCATCGGATGTGTGGACTTGCTTAATACTCCCCTCATATCAGAACAAATTGATTGGTTCGGACCCGTGGAAAACTATCATACAAGCTTGGAAAAAGGTACACCCAAATACGTGGCTACAGCCTACAGCCTGTTACAAAAGCCGAAATCTTGTTGCAACCTCTGTTCGAAAATCCGCCCATTAGGAAACCCGACAACAGCTGGTTTGCAGCAGATTCAACAAACACTAGCTTCGGACGCTGCTGGATTGAGAGAGGAGTACTAAGGATAACCGATATTTGGAATGCTCTTGAGAACAGATGGCTGCTGCCATCGGAACTAAGAACCCAATTGGGGGTTGTACGGCATGTCGAAGAACGCAGGGAGGACCTTGTCAACGCGATTCCAGAGCAATGAAAATTTCTCTTAAGTCTGGAAGGGGTAGACCCTCCCGAGACTTGGTATACTAGCCAGGATCCAACCACCATAAATTCCTTCTGGAAACTTGAGCATATTGACTGTGACGGAAAGAGATCCTTCCAACTCTGGACCGGGGTACCAAGTGACCAGCCTAGTCAACTTGTGCTACAAGTAGATGTCACCCACCCCCCGTTTACTGCAGGCCTGACCCAAATCCGGGTGCGGGAACTCTAGGATGAGGAGGGAAATCGGACCTGTAATGTATGTGCATATGGACTCCCAATCTCCAGCCTCCACCTGGATCCTAAAATGTGGGGTTGGAAAGGGGAAGGCCAAAAAGGAGAGTTTCTCCCCCTTTCATCGCACTCTGCAAATTTAGGATATAAGCTTCATACCCCTGCTCGTACTCCGCTTAATGTAGCCACAACGAGATGGTGTCAGGTTCTGCTGTGAGTCTGTGACTATCCCACAGTAGAGAAAGCCTTGACCCGATGTTGGGGACAACTGGCCAAGGCTCCGAACCTAAGACTGGCAGTTAACCCATGGCTGCTCTCCTTACTGGTCACTCCCTCGACAGTAAACCTAGTGCAACGTGGAATGAATGTGGAAATGACTTGTAAGAGATGTAGTTGGGCACATGAGTCCACCACGCACCTGTGGTATAACTGCCCAGCCTCGAAGCGGGTTTGGGACTGGTGGTAGAATTTCTGGTCTGAACTCACTGATAACTATCTGGATTGGAATCGAGTCTGGGTACTGTTGGGTGGAATTCCAGACTATTTGAATCCCAGGCAAGGATGGGGTTACATTGCCCAAGTGGTTCGTGCGATTCGCTGTGAGTTCCTCAAGCGATTCCAATATTCTCGAGGATTGTTCATTTCGGGGTTCTCGCGTCATGAACACCCTCATGATGACTACAGTTAACAGCGGTGGTCGACTGCTGGTCCCCCTCTCCGATATCGATCTCACGGTGGAGTGCGAAACTCTGCTCTCAAAGATCCAGATCGGGAAGGGGGTCCAACAATCAACCACTGCTTGCTCACAAGGCCTCATGTGATCTGTCCTTCAAATCGGCATTCAGAACTGTTTGGTGAGCATCTGGTGCTACGCCAACAAATTTCGAACACGACCATGAGGTTCCCTAAGAGTGTTTGTGCCACTCAACATCACTTACCGCCGACTGTTTGGCACTTCGGGACGGTTGTCAATTTTTCGCGATGCGGAAGGCTCGTGATCGCTTCCGTCATTTATGAAGATCGGTGATTGGCATTGCATACATGACGTGATGGTGGTCTACGCTGCATTTGTCTTAATCTCACGGAACATAAGTGTCTCGGATGCATCCGACATAAGCACCTACGACGATGTGGACTTGCCAATATTTAGCTGAATCGTTGTGTCGGATTCATCCGACTCTAGAATCTGCTGCATACTTGCGCACCCGCGATTTCTACATGAAACCTATATCATCAGTGTCGGGCAAGGCTTGTCGTTCGGTTTAAGGGTGGCTATACACGTCAAATATCATGTGCTTCTCCACGCACTTTGGAACTGGTGCACTGTCCTGTTGTGTCATTGCGTTGCCCTGTGTCGTGCTCCGCAATGAGCCGGCGCATCTCTGTCGCCTTTTCATTGCCAAATTTCATCAACTGTCTCGGCTCTGATTTAGGTCGACGTTTGTTGTTTTGCTTATAGGGAAGAGACGAGTGCTTCTGAACACATGCTTCACGGGTGTGATATGACGACCGTCAATCAAGACTTCCCTCCCACGCTAGCTTGCCTTTCGTCATGTTTTCGGCGATAACTCATTGTGAAAGGATTGATTATAGGCGGCGGAGTTCCCAACAGTGCAGGTAGTACTTCGTCTCTCCTCGAGCCATATGCTTCCTCCGGGAAACGGTCACGTGACTCAAACACTCAGCATCGAAGGAAGAGAACACAGTTGTCCAACTCCACCGCGCATTCATACATCTGTTGTGACGTGCTCGAAGACCACATCGACATTGGAAGCGGAGGCATGTTTCTTAGTGTCGATTGTACATCCCGAGTCTCTTCAGCATGTTTTGAAATGACCAACATTAAGATGTCGAGCTCCATACCCGAGGGGTATCTCGGTGAGTGTAGTTATAGTAGAACGGAGTACGTGTATAGTGTGAACAACTGCACTACTGCTGCTTCATCCTTGGGAGTTGTCGATGGGGGTCATGGGGTTAAACTTTCCTCGTCTACCTCTCCGCAGTGTCAGGAGAGTCAAGGACAGTCCACAGACGAAATCACCGAGTACTGCGATTCACGAGATAGTCAGAGCTCGCGCTGTCTGTCCGAAGAAGACCGCCACATACGGTACATTTCGCTGGCGCCTATGCCCGGTGAAAGAAGACCCTATTCCATGGCAAACAGAGAACCGGCAAAAAAAACACAGCATCGGCGAGCTATGGCCAAACTCAAGATGCAGTCACTTCAGGCAGTGCGAGGGATGCTCTGTTGTAGGCGGATGTGTTGCGCTGAACTGACAGTCAAAGATGTCAGGCCGGTGCGGGAGGCATTCTACTCGAAAAGTTTTACGGAAAGGACGAAGTGGTGGTTGCAAACCATACATGACTTCACGGTTATGGAAGGTGGTGCTGAGCGGGTCAGGCCTATAGCTTCCAAACGAAAGATGTGCGTGCAGGCATACTGCAACATTCTCGACATTTCTCGTAACACTTTCTATGTCTACAAAATGATGTACAATAACAGTGTTGTCGTTAAGGACCATGGGCACTCGGGCTTGTCTAAACCATCCGAAAAAGTTGTCACAATGCTTGCACTGTTGAAACGATCCATCAACGACCACGCCGATAGTGTGCCGAATGACATGGTATGGAAAGACGGAGTGTGTCGTCCTCGCCGTAGGATTCCTGCGGCATTCACAAAACGAGCAATATACGAATCGTTGCGCTCTGATCTTCTGATGTGTCGCTCGGAAGTTGTATCGGAGTCAACTTTCTACGCTATGTGGAGTAAGCACTTCTGGCACGTGAGTCTCGCTATGTCCAACACATTCACGAAGTGCACGAAATGTATATTCTACAAGCAGTGCATCGTTAAGTCGAAGTACGTGAGGGACCGTAAGATATCCAAAGATAGGATGCGGAAACATCAAGAGCTGCAAGTCAACCACAGGCTGGACTATAGTCGCTGCAAAATGGATTCCATCTTACGGCAGTCCGAGTGTCTGTGCATCATTATCGACGGCATGGATCAGAACAAAACTACCATACCGCATATAGGACAGGCTAACTTCTCGAAGGACTTGCACCACGAGAGGATGATGAAGACTGGTCTCACGGCCGCTTAGGTCCATGGCCGGGATCCGTCTATATATGTTTACACATATTTTCCTTACTACGGACATGGCCCTAGCAGTACGGCGACTTGTCTTATGCGGACTCTGACGGAGATCCAATCCAGTGGGAAACCTCTCCCGCCGTTTCTTCGTATTCAAGCTGATAACTGCTTAAAAGAAAACAAGAATAGATTCATCTGCGCATTGGCAACACTCCTCGTGAAAGTCAGGATTTTCAAAGAAATAGAAATTGGTTTTATGATAGTTGGACACACGCACACATACGTGGATGCCACTTTTAGTGTTTTCTCTAAGAAACTCAAAGACAACGATGCCTATACAATGGATGAGTTGTTCCATTTGCTAGAGCGGTCTCATAAGTCTTCTCCGCGGTGTATTTTTCTTGATATGATAACTGACTGGAGAGGTCTTATTTACCCGCATGTTTTAAAGCGCATGACAGAGATTTCAAAGCCTCATTTGCTAAAATTCTACATGATAGGTGATAATCCCGTCATGTCCTACAAAGAGTATTGCACAGATGCCAAGTGGTTGTCTGAAGATGGTCCTCTTTACTGGTTCAAACAAACAGACACCGGTGGTTACGGTGGTCCGCAGCAACCTTTCGATCCTTTGTCGGTCTAACTGGCGTTCCTAGACGATTACAAAAACGGTTTGGAGGGTGTGAAGAGGTTTCAGGAAGTCTATGAAAAGAAAAGAGAAACTTGGATGACTTTCCAAGACGAAGAGGTGGCTAGAATAGACAGGGCATTTCGATATTGGGAAGATCACGTCAAACACGCGGGGAACCTTATCGATAACGGGGTGCCTACGGCACCCATGACCGGCTTCTGGCCACAGGCCGCCCATGTGGTTGAAGACAAGAGTTCCTGCTCTGATTCGGATGCATCCGAATTATAGAGAGAACCTTTGTTCGTCGGTCTTCAGAAGGACAAGCCTAAGATCATCTTCGATCCTTTCGAGGACGTGCATGTCGGCAGTTTTGTCATTATGCAACCGTCGGACGAGGACATGCTTCAAAAAGTGTCATTTTGGGTTGGCCAGGTGAGCAGCGATATTGACAAGAACGAAGACTCACCAACTTACAACCAATTCAAAGTGGAGTACTGGGTTCCAATTGGGAGAGCGAGCACACTAAGAGATTTATACGCCAAAGCATGGGAGAAAAAATGGAGGAAAGCTTCAGGGCACGGGGAGGAATATCAACATGTCACGACTGTTGCATTTGCTTGGATGAGACAAACAAGGACGAATGCCTGCGACTCCGCAAAAAAATTCACCACTGGTTTTGTTATTCCTGCGAAAGTGAGGAGAAATGCAATTCCCGCCCTGGATAACAACATCGGTGCCCAAACAAAAAGCGTTTCCGAAGAAGGGAGTGGGCCGGAGGCTACCTCCTCGAGAGTGTGATGCTCATTGTGTTACGCGCTTCAACCCAACAACATTTCTTCATCAATTTTGGACATTGAGCGTGGGGGCATTTTGGTCGTCGTAGCATGACCTCGGCCTTTGGATCCTGACCTTGGTGAAATACTTTCATTGTCCCAGTTGTCTTTTGCAGCGTGCAGACTTCCTCTTTTGACGTACTTCGAGAACATGGCTGAGAATTCGGGGTTTGTTGAAATCAAAGTGTCTGAACGACTGGCGATCCTCACAAAGGGAGGAGTGTTTCCTTTTCAATATGAGAGAATCTTCAGGATCGTGGCGGGGGGACGGACAATGTTTGTCATCATGGTGAGGTTTACTGATCTGAACATTTTCGACATGCGAATATATAAGCGTCCGGGAGAAAATTGGCTGCTAGGAGATTCGACAAGAGCTTATCTAAAAGCTGCAGATGTTCTTTTGTCCTTGAGACGTGTTGTACTTGGAGCAGGGGGTGACATTGGGGGTTTCTCGGTTGCCATTACGGAGTTTGAAGGTCTGCCTCAGCCTCCAATCCCGGCTTGCATGGTGGATGGTTCGATAGGGAACCGATAGTGAACGCTCTGCAAAGAGGCTTCTTCTGAACACTTCAACTTTTTAAGATTTTTGTTGACCAGTCTTACGTTTCTAGAGTTTTGGGTCATGATGTCGATTTTGTCAACATTTTTCGTAGTATAGGCATTCTCTGATTTTTTTACTTTTCACCACTTTGAGAGACGAGTCTCGACATTTCCTAAGTTTTGTGGTCGATTGTCAGAATAGTTGAAATTTGCAAACTGTAAAGTATTGACGAAAGCCACGAGTGCCGACCTAGTTCATGGTCGTTTGTGGTTCGGGTGCGTCCGAACCTGAGAATAAGGTAACTGTTACGACAAGCAAATACAAGAGCGTCAAGGTTAAAACTAGGTGCTGCGAGATTTTACAGCAGCTTATCTGCAAGCTGCAGATGTTCTTAGGTTGATGAGACGTGCTATTGTCATGGCTTTGGGAGACGTTCAAGGTTTCTCGGTTTTCATTACGGGGTTAGAATATCTCCCTCAACCTCCAATCCCGGCTTGCATGGTGGACAATTCAATACGGGAACCGCTAGTGAACGCTTTGCGAAGAGGCTTCTTTTGAAGATTTCAAGTTCGGGACACTTTGGCAACGAGTCTTACGTTTTTAGAGTTCCGTCAGGATGTGGGTTTTTTTCGGAGATAAATCTCGACATTTCGAAAGTTTTGTGTTCCAATGACCGATTAGTTCAAATTTTCGCATTGTACAGTACTTACGGTTTTTTATTCAACCGGCGTCCTCGCCTTGCAAACTGCTTAGTTGTATAGAACGTGGGACTCAATTTTGCAAGGTTTAGTTCACATTCCATGTCGTAGTAGGTGTTCTCGATTTGGATAGCCTTGTGAAATCTTTTGTTACTGGAAACTTTTGAGGTAACTGTTACGAATTTACAGTATTGGGACGAGAGGTTGGTCACGTTCAACTTCCCAGAAGGAACCAGTTTAGTAGTGGCGACGACTTTCTTATTTATCATCAATCACAATGCAATTTCTTTTTCTCGTGTCGTCATATCTCCAAAACATTTGAAGTTTGATGGAATGAGATATTTGAAGGACACCGTAGCGTTTGGTCCGCCGTCCCTAGCCGGTATGCAATGGAACACCTGCTTCTTCCCCTGCACCTCTTTAGTGTATCGACCCGGCACCCGGCCTTCCTGCTTCCCAGGCAAATCCTTTGGGCATTTGTTGTCGTGTAGCGGCAACTCCCCCGTCTCGAACTTCTAAAAAAACTTCTTTACCAATGTTCATATCCTGTCCTTGCATGTGGCGACATTCATGTATCCCCTCATTCTGTTTGTCCAGTCTTGTTGCCTTTTCGGAGTCAAATACTCGGTCCACAGTGACAACTAATGCACAGATGATACACAACTGTTTGAGAAAACCCTGGAGCTAGTTAGAAACCAAAACCAAGTTATTGTAGCAATGTTTAACAAAGCAATCGAGACTGCCTTTACCCCCATGTCCTCATGCCATGACTCACAATGAAGGAAATTTTACGTTGCCAGTTCTTTTTTGATTTTTCGAAAAACAATGAACTCCATTAAAATAAGTAAATAAATAATAGGGGCGAGTAGTACAGAGTTGCCCCCCCCTTGCAAAACCTTTTTTTTCTGTTATATTATTGTCTTTGTTATAAGCTAGGTAGCACATGTTATCTGGCCAGATATTCTGGTCGGATTATCTGGCCGAATGATCGGGGGGTAAGATTAGGATTATCCGGATATTCGGATAATAAAAAAATGGACAAAAAAAGCAAAAAAAAAAAAAAAAAAAAAGTGATATTGCAGATGCAAAGACCAATAGAACTGCATTCCTATTTCATGAAAAACTTGGTAGGTCATGGAAGGGTTCAAAGGGGGTAAGATAGGGAATAGAGGCGTTTAGACTCTAGAGGGGGTTGCTCAATTGATTTTATTAATTTATATCCTAGGTTACCGGTGTCCAATCTGGAGACATCCTGGCCGGACGTCTTCGACAGAGAACTTGGGCAGAGTTGTCCACAATCCCGGATAACTCATTTTCTCAATTAAAAAAAAGCAAAAAAAAATAAAAAATGCGGAGGGGCTGCGCTACATGAGGTGACCCCATAAAAAACATTCCAGTTTTTTTAGAGCAAAAAAAAAAAAAAATGCAAAATATGGGAAAAGGGGGATTTGGGGGGCTAGGTTGGGGTGAGTGATTGAAATTGACCCCCATAAGATAGACCTGTTTGATTGAAATTGACACACACATCGTAGGCAATTTTTTAACTTGTTTTCTATGCGCTCAAATGACCCATTTGTTTTGTGGCATATGCCTCATGTGAGAGATAACGTACAAAAGAAATCTTTTTTTTTTTTTTTTTTTTT
>BFEA01000129.1:2642535-2657213 GCA_003427395.1 Chara braunii
GCCAAGATGTCTCGGCCACAACCCAGTTTAAACCACCACTACCCTTCACAGGCAAACGCGAAGTCTCAAGAGTAGCCTTACTCCGACGAAGTGGGGGGCTCGGGGCAGGGATGGAGGCCAAAAGAAACGAGGAACTTCAAATCCACCTACGTCAGGAAGGTTCTCACGTCACCAGCGCTTTAAGGAATGTATCTGGCCAGGACGTGAGGAATATGAAACAAGTCATTTTTCTTTTTTGTTTCTTGTTGTGAGGTCCTTGTAGCGCCCTGCCAACCAGGCAGGGCGGATTCCACGCGAGGCAGCTAAGGGGCTCGCCACACAGGCTGTCGAAAGCCAAGTTTTTGACTGTTTTGCATCGCCACACAGGCTTTCGACGAATTCCGGTTCAGAAAATTTTCGACAAGTGTCAAATTTATGCTTTCGACATTCACCATCCCGCACGCGTTTCCTCCCGCCTGCAGCTCAAGGAAATTCGACAGTCCACCGCCGACCTTTCGAGAAACGCCTCCTATTTTCCATTGTCAGGGACTGCTCCCTGACAGTCGTGCCCTGTTTGTCCGTATGTCGTCGAAAGTGGATGTCGAAAATGGCGTGGACGTCTTGTTTCGGTTGGTCCCATCGCCATGGCTCGCTTGCGCGCACAATGGGCGGAGCAGCGGACAGCACGACCGAGTCTGGCTAGCAGGCCAATTTCAGGCAGTGGTTTTGGCCACGTTCTGGTGGTCGATTCATTGCATTGTGGTTGCCCGTGCTTGGCAGTCCTCGCGGACTGGGCGGGCCAGCAGAGCCTTGCGCGGGTGTGGCATGTAATTTTTTTTTGTATTTTATGTTTTTTTTTTTCCAGGGGGTTTCTGGTCCCCTTCCATGCGAGTGGTTCATTGGCGCGGTTGATGTGGTGGTGTATCTGGCCATGTTCTATCGTTGTGTCCATCGTCGACACATAGCATGTGTAGAGCAGTAGACGGGGTTATTGATCCGCATCCCTCGCGATGGTCGACAGGGACGAATGTTCCGCATCAACATGGCCACGTACACCGCCGGACTTGGGCAGGGCTGGTCGGTGGCCCCATGGCAATGCCTCCGTTGCCGCCATCTCTCTCTCTCTTTTCTCTCTCTCTGTCTCTCTCTCTCTCTCTCAACAGCGATTTCGTCAAAACGAACATTTTATATTTTTTGAACGAAATTGGAATCGTCATTTTGATTGTGATTTTGGTGACTTTTGATGTTTTGTTAAGTCAATTTTAGGGAGGTACCCCACTTTTGTCTGTATTTTGTGGTCTTGTTTACCGCAAATTTTACATCGCTTTCTTATAAAATTTGGGAGGTGTTATAATTTCATTGTTATTATGCGAAGCTATAGGGGTCTTTATGATCAATTTTGTTACTTTTGAAGCACAACATTTATTATCTTTCACAGTATAAAATCATGAATTTGATTTGTTTTCTCCGGCCAATACATGAAGATTAGAGAAACATATTGAGTACCAAACCAATAAACACGTATGATTAGCAGTACATATGTGGGTTGTTTCATGATTGCATTGGTTGGTTTGCTATTCTTATGTTTGTGTACATGTATTTAACACTTATCGAAGTGGTGTATTGTCCATGCAAATACCCTCCCCTTTTCCCCCTTGCCCTCCTGCCCTCCCTCGAAAACATATTCACCCTCCTGTTTTGTCCCCCCCCCCCCCCCCCCCCCAATATACGTGTTTTTAATATACATGGTCTACACTATAAAAAAAAAACGAAATCATTTGTTCGAAAATGATGGTGAACATGTAGCTACCTGAACGAAATTCGCCTTGTCAAAAAAAAAAAAAAACTAAATTAATCAATGAAAAAAATAAAAACGTCTACTCCAACTTCAATGCACGAAAAATTCCCTCACGTGCGAAAATTTTACTACCTCGTAAGCAAACGACTCATTAGCAATCTTCTGGATGCAACAACGTCGTAAGTGAATGAGGCTGGTGCGTTGCCCGTTTGCTCGGCGGAGTACACTCTCCATGATGTTGAAGTTGGTAGTTTGTTTTGTTTTTTTGTATTTTCGAGGAACCACTTACGCATTTTGCTCTTTTATGACGACTGGCAATATCCCGACTGTGATAGATGTTCCTCGAGCTACGAAGTCCAGCATTACATCCCAAGCGTTGATACAATATTGTTTGATGTGTTGCTTGTACACTCGCATCATCAAATCTTCATCATCCCTTCGCGGTATCTTGTGTGACGTTGTGTCTCCGCATCTGTGTTGCACATACTCTTTGCCCTTAACGATAACTTACAGCAACACATGCAACGGTTGCGTTGCATTTGTGTGGCACCATGGCAGACACAAGCTCGTAACCGTAAAACACTTGTTTGTACGTTGCGATCCCTTCGTTCTTGTAAGTAGTGTTGTGGTCGCATACCTTCATGAGATTGTAATTTTTTTCTCTTACACCACGAGGATATAAGTGCAGTGATGGTTCGTCATAAGCAAAATCCCACGTGATAAGTTCGGTCGCGTTACAGTGCCTTTTTAGTCGCTCGGATGTCATTTCCGCCCATTTTATCGACGTTCCCCACTTTTCCTGTTGTCGCTGCCTGAGCATTTATTCTGAGTCTATACTATACGGGGCAAAAAAAAAAAAACATAAACATCACAATTAGGGATGAACTATGGAATAGAACGCACCGCTTGCATAAGTCCTGAAAGTCACTGTCATTCCCTGCATGCATATACGGGTCATTAGAGAATGATTAGTCTGGTTGCAGAACGACAGTCAATGTGGAGACCGACGCAAGACAAACTGCAAGTTGTTTCGTTTGCCACTTTCACGCCGTCGAATATGATCGAAAATATTGAACTTTGTTATTAAGTTAGTTTTTTTCAATTTTTGTTTTTCCCGTCTTTGTTGTGGCATGTGATTAAAGTCAGCGTCAGGTGAATGGCGATCCTCGACCTTTCGTGGATGAAGCGCAATATTGCGTCTTTGATTTCGTTGCATACGTGTTTGACATACTTCAACGTCGCCATTTGCATGGTGGTGGTTTGCTCCATTGAGGACACATTCGTTCGTTCAATCCGTGTCGTGCACCGTGTCAGACCACCGTTTGAACAAAATGTCACGCATGTCACTGATCCGTCGCGCCCATTCTCCCCCCGCATGCGAACTAACCCCAACCCATAAAACGCTTTGGTCCATTTACCACTACCTTGCCTTTCGTTGTTTGCATCAGGCTCAATCGTCTTGGCGAGGTTGTAGAGTTGTAGGTACTCCTCGTCGTACCACAGCTCAATCAAGGGCTACAATTCACACCAGTCGACTGCCTCCACGCTGACAACCCTCATTTGCGTTCTTGTTTTCTATGATAGGAGGTCCTCTCATATCACTGGCGTCCCTCATTTCTCATTATGCTTCTACTCCTACGATGCAGACATTCTAAACACAACGAAAAAATGGAAAAAATACAGAAGATCTGGTACGGCGAGCAGCAGACACCAAGCTTAGAGAGTCGCCTATGAATGTTGTGGAAGACATCTTTCTTTGTGGCGTATACACTGACGAAAGCCGAAAGCGATTTCTGATCTCGAAGTTCGGGCCTGTCTCAGTTTGATCTGGCATGGGATCAGACTCGTCTAAGATTATGTCCTCGAACGCCGACCAATGAATGGCGTACGTGGTTGTTGTCCGCGGACGCCCGTCATGGCCGTGAAGAACATCGACGGTTCCGTCGTCGAGGTCATCGCTGTATTTTTTGAACGTGTTCCTGCCGACGCCCAGTATGAGACATCAAGCAGTGACACACAGAGGGTGCAACTGCACTATCGGTTTGACTGTCGGTTTATAGTCAACTAACGAAATGAAGTTATGAGTTTCGCTATCCACCACTTCCGCCTATCCTTCCCTTTGAGAACGCAGTAGTCACGTCTACACTTCACCACGTCCTCTACTCTCAGCTTAGAAAGACATCGGTACATCGTGCGACATGTTTTGTGGAGGACGGCCTCACACTCATGTACACTACATCTACGTTCGAAAGTAGAGGTGGATGCCGAAGCACTTCGTTTCCTGAATCTGTACGTGTATTTTCTCTTTCCTTCTGTACCGCACAACATATATAAGGCAGATATTGCGGTGTCTTCTCCGACTGGCAAGTTAACGTCCGACGAACGAACAACCTCAACCCCCCCCCCCTTCATTGTCTTCATGTGATGGCAACGATAGCATGTCCATGGGAACATACCGGTCGTCAGCGTCAGTTGCCGGTGGCAAAATCCCCCGAATAGAAGGTTCCAGAGACCCGCACGCTGGGCCTGTGCTGGCAGTAGAAGGCAAGCCGCAGGCAGTTACCGGTGGCAAAATTGTTGACACGAGCTGATTAATGAGGAATCCGCGTTCTTGTCGGGCGTTGTTTATTGAGGAATAAACGTTCTTCCCCGCCCGGCTGTTCCTCATGGTCCGACTGTAATGCGGCCCATTGCGGTGGGTCAGGGTGACGTGGAAAGATTCCGCGTCAGTTCCCTGCCGCGGGAAACTGGGCATGACAAGTGGCAGAGATAAGTTCTTCATCGATGCAAAAGCTTTCTGCATGGCCAAGGCTTCTCTGCGTCAGGCCATGCATTATTTCTCTGCGTCAGGCCGCGCATTTTTTCTACTGCAGAGATGGACTGCGGGTTCGCATGCAACCTATCAACGAGGCACGGACGTCAGCTCACATCCTCACGGGGTAGGGGCAAGGGAACGGAGTAACAGTAACAGAGTACCCTTGTGGAAGGTACTGTGGAAAACTGGAAATGCTTCACTCGAGGGCAGGGTCAGGAGGGGTCGGATGCGAATGAGGGGTCGTCCGCTGCTTTCTATCTAGAAGTAGATTGTGTTGATGCGAGGTTGGTCCGGCAGGTGGTGTGAAGTGGTAAAACCTAAAAGCTTGTGTTTCAGCTAGGTTGGTCTGGCTATGGACTCGAGACTCAGAACCGGGTTGAATTGTGACGTCCCCGAGCTCTTATATGTGTTTCTTTTAAATAGGATTTCATGTGGTTTTTCTATAACCTAATTGAGGGTCTCTCCCCCAGTGCCTTCACTGTGAACCTGACCGGCACCATCACTTGAACGTTACCGAGCGGTCATTTGGCCCCGCACCACCAAAGAATGGTGTTTTTTTTTCTTTTTTTTTTTCTTTTCCCTGGGTCACCCAGATACTGTCGCCCCAAGCCCCAGAACCTGATGACAGGAAAAAAAGAAAACGAAATACTCTACAAAACAACAAACAAAAATGCTCATTTTGGCTGGTTGCATTTTGTTCTTTGGTTTTTAATTAAACCACCGGTACCTCCCCCTGCTTGAAGAACTCCATGCAGCCGGGAGGGTACCCACTCTGTTCCCTACATGCACACTGTACGAAACCGGCGGCGGCCGGTGGGGTACCCACTCTGTTCCCTACATGCACAGTGTACGAAACCGGCGGCGGCGGCAGGGTCGACGACTCTAGTTGACCGGTCCCGAAGCAAGCAAGACAGAAAGTCCATTCGCCTGCCGAACCACTTACGGTCTTGTCCTTAAACTTGGCACTAAAGATCTCAGTTCCGACCTGGGACTCCACCCCCAATTTTTTAAAATCCTTGGCACACCCCCTCTTACGCACTTCCGGCCCCCCTCCCACTCTGAAAGCAGAAAGTCGCGCTGGGCATGAGGTTGGGCATCACAGCGTTGTTGTTGGATGCCTCCGGAGATGGAGTCTTCTGCTGTCCGAGTTGAGAAGCACGCCCAAGGTCAGATGGGGGGGGTGTGGGGTGGGGTTGTGAATTTGGTGGGTCAAGGGGCGCGGCAGGGCGTTGTTCGGTGGTAGGACATGTACGTGGTTCTTTCTCTGAATGGAGGATCAATGTTGCATGTTCACCCAGGTGTCTCGCCACCCATGTCGATGAGGTCTCATCCTTCATAAGATGCTCGGCGGTGTTGGCGGTGAAGTGTGCAAGGCTGAGCCTATAACAGTCGCCGGTGTGGATACTTGCGCCTTTTCAATCCGGGGCGGTGTGTAGGTCCTCTTTTGACAAGTTTTCAGCAGTCCAAGGGTAGCGATTCCAAGCAGCTCTCATAGTTTCTTTAGGGCAGGTGTCCCTTCCCACCAATAGATGGAGCAGGCCGTTAGACAAACCCGCAATTCTGCTTATTCTCTCACCAACACTGGGATAGAGGGGTTGCACAAGGGCTATTGGGAAAAGGAAAAAAAAAAGCCCCCGTCAGCATTTCGGCGACCTGCCTCCATACACTGTAGGGTGTGAAATTTATTTCCAAAAGGACTTTCCATACTGTGACGCCCCAACCTCACGCCCAACGCAACTTCCTGGTTGGAGTGGGATGGGGCCCCGGAAGTGCGAAAAAGGGGGTGTGCCAAGGATTTTAGGAAAGTGAGGGTGGAGTCCCAGGTCGGAACTGAGATCTCTCGTGGCAAGTTTTAGGGACAATGGTGCAAAATGGTGCGCACGGATCGTATCTGGCATCTCAGCCTTCGGGGAGGGGGCTATGGCCTCTGCCAGTGGCGTTGCCTCGGTCGGTCCCTTGTCTGGTGAATTGACGGGACACCGTGGCGGTCGTGCTGCGCTCGTAACAAGCTTCGGAATCCAACGGCGCAGGCCGTAAGCGGAGGCTGTGCAATCGCTGCTTAGCTTCAGTTCAAGTTCGGCGGATAAATCCCGAAGACTGGTGTGTGTGGTACTGCTGGCAATCCTTGCACGGTGGGCTGGGCCAATATCGAGCAATGGAATTCCACGGTACCACTGTGAGCTGGTGATATGAAAGGAGGAGGTGAAAGGGAGGGAAACTGGTAGTAATAACGAAGAAGCCCTGTGATATGTAAAATTGAGTATTGTCCGTATGTGGGTAGTATGGGTCCCTAGGGTCACGGGTTATAGCCCAGTGGAAATCCCCCGTGCACAGTCCGTCGTTCTCTATCAGACAGGGGAATTCCGGGTTTCTCAAGTTTCCCGTCGTCTGGGTTGTTCGCCTTCCCAGTACTCGCAGTACTCCGGATCCCTCAATCTTTCACGATCGGTGATCTTAAAGGGACTTTCCTCGGCCATATCTGGCTAATGAATTCGATTTCCCGTATCCTTCCGATAAATTCGGGGTCGGCTCATGCAAACGCGCGCGTACACTGCGACTTGGATTTTTGAGATCCAGGTCGTACGTGAGCGTGCGCCCGAGCGGTGGTGAATCAGGCTCGGTTTTCCTGTATCGCGATAGCGATCGTATCCTACATGCAACTATCCTACTCATGCTATGTACGGTGAGATCTTGATGTTTCATTCATGTCCATACCATTCACGTAACGAAAAGGAAAGAAAAAGGGGGGAAGAACAATCAACATCTCGCAACGTTCTTGGCGCTTTATGACGATGAAGGACTAATAATAAAAACCCAGACATCCATGGAGGATAGAATTAGACAAGCATCGCAAAACAAGATCGGGAATTCGAAAAGATCATTAATGAAGAAGAGTTCATACCCATTCATGCATACATACGAGGCAAAAGCGGCAAAGAAAATTCGAGACGATTTACAAAGAAGGGGGAAAAAAGGCCGCGACAGAAATCGGTCATAGCAGAAGTCAAAATTATGTAGACGAGCAAAAGAAAGAACCTCATCCCACACTCATGACGGCTCTCTCTCTCTGCTCCACACTCCCAATGGGGGCAGTCCGTCGCCTCGCATCAACACATCACCCCGCTTGGTTCGAGCATGCTAGCCCGGTTCGCCTGTGCGGCACAAGCCGTCCCGGCCCCGCATGTCAACCCCACATACCCGACACCAGCTCGTCGGATCGCCCAACTCTCGCACTTACTCACCTTCCAAACTTGCTTGTTAGCGGACCCTCACTGATCGCGCTAACCTCGAAATTCTTAGAGAGCGAACTAATCTCGCTTGCGAAATTTATAGCATGCATGCCTGCGCGAAAGGTGTGGGATTAAGCCTAGGTGGACAAGAGGAGAAGAGAGGACGTGCCTACGTCTGCATGGCCAAGCCGTGGCGTGGGGGTCGTAGCCACACTCCAGGCATCGATCCGGTCATGCAGGCACTCCGGCCAATTAGAACAGAGTATGCGCGGCGAGGAAGAAGGAGAAGGCGGGTAAACCTGATGAAACCAAGAAGGAAGAAGGATACATTTACAATCGTGCCCGCCAAAAACAACAGTTACACAAGATTAAGGGTGCGACGCAGTTAGAGCCATGTTCCCAGCGCGACAAGATGAGCGCAAGCGCGACGCAACAAAATTCAGAGTACCTAAATTCCTAGCCTAAGTCATAGTTGCAAAAGGAAATTCCGAAAAAGCAGAAGAGAAAAACAATTTCGCAAGCCCGTGCGGGCTCAACAACAGTTGATAATTTGAAAACGATATTCCCGTGCGACGATCGTGCCGAAACTCCCAGGAGAACAAGAAAGAAGTTATGGCACAGTTATTTCTCGCGCTTGCCACGACGCGACTACCCAACCGTTGGCACGGGAGCTTTCTGACACCGATCCGACAACTCTCAACAGAAAACGAAAAGAAACGAGGACATTTATGCAATTTGCCCACCCGACTTATCTTCCCACAGTTCACCCATTCGACCGGTCGTATTTGCCCAAGCAACTTCGCGCAGGAAATCGCGCGATTTCATAAAACAGTTCGTCACATATGTGACCCCCAGGGGGTTCCAATTTTGTGCAAGCTCCTGCTTGCACCCATATCTCTTCAAGGTCCAAGTGCCATTACCGTAGACGAAGAATGTGGAAGTCATCCTGCTCACACATCACGATCCTTGCACCCATCTCGAGTGTCCCGAGGGAGGGGGGTAAGGGAGTCGGTATACACAGGCAGGGGGTGGCGGATGTTCTCTCGGGAGTGTGGGTAAGAAACTCGCCATTCCTTCTACCGTCCGGGGAAGTTCAAGGTACTTGGCGGTGCGGTGTATGCGCGGGAAACGATGGCTGCCATAGGGAAGAGAAGCAAGGTAGTCGGGATAGAGAGTGGAGTAAGGTCGCGCGGAATTGCTCGTGATCTACCCACACAGGAATAGGTCCTGTGATAGTGCAGTAGACTTCGATTTCATTGTGATCCCGCCACGCGGCGCTAAAAAGAAGGACGTGAAGGCAAAAGGAGGGGAAGACGCACTGAGTAGTGGGATGTGGGTACACTTTAGCGGCGAGGCGGGTAGTGTAGAAATGGTAGAAGAGGGAAGAGGGGAAGGGATATTGGGGAAACGCAAGTGGGGTATCGATTTGGTAGAGTGTAAGGTAATCAAGGGGACGACGGGATAATGACCAGGGACGTAGCCCGATGCCCCGCATCGGGACGTGCTCGAACTGAGGGACGGGGGGAAGGGGAGGGGGAGCGGCTCCATTGCCTCCGCGTAGGCGCGCTCGAAGTCTCTGTAGCGCAGCGCTCATCTTCCTTTGTCGGCGGCTCCTGGTCTTTGGTCGGATCGTCCGGAACTGGCAATTCAGTTCCCGCCAATTGCTCTAGTGGCTGCTCTCCTTCCGCTATTTCTGCCCTCTGTCGTTCTGCTTCCGCAGGGTCCTCTTCCTGTGTCACCGCCTGTTCCGCCTCTTCCTCCTCGCTTGCTTCCTCTTCCTCTTCTTCGCTTATTGCCCGCGACTCATGCTCACTATGCTCGCTATAATACCCGTCCTCTTCGGAGGTATCTTTCGATTCGTCTCCCTCTTCCCTATCTTCTTCTTCTTCCGACGTCGGCTCACCTCGATCCAAGAAGAGAAGATCGATTATCTCTGCGGGGTTTAGGTAGTTACTGTGTGACGGGTAACTACGGTTGTCCCAATTACCCTCCAAGCACACCGACCACTGAAGATACAACGTCAGGCTGCACGAAAGAATATGCGGCGACGGACTCTCGTCGCAGTGCGAGACGACGTCGATTGGTAGATCGCCCAGCAACTGCGTCAGGAGGATTAGACGCCCCCTCATGATCGATTGTCAATGTCCCGCTTCCACAGATCCGAAGATGAATCCCAACAAATCTCCTTCTACCCCTGTTCTCCAAGTTTGAATGATAAGTAACTCTACGTCTTCGTTCACGGCGGGGTGCTCACTGTCCCTGGTCCACTTCAGTCTGATCTCGACTAAACACAGAGTCAGGTCGCATAAGTTTGTCACCACCCTTGCCACTGTTCGGGCTTAATGAGAGGAACCGTCAGCGGTCGTACGCAGAAAGAGAGGCGAGGATGGAGCACCGACTGCCAGAAGACAGGGAAGACAGAGGGGAGGCTGAAGGTGGAGATTTTGTGATGGTTCATTGAGGACGCAAGAAAGCGGTGAGCGCAGGGAGAGGTATTGCGGGATTGTGTCGGAGAACGTGGATGCCGTCCAGGTCAATACTGTTAGTATTGACGACGTTTTACCCCCGCCGTGCAAGCAACTCACTCCAAGAACTCGCCAACTCTTCCCCCCAATCTCGCAACGAGATGAGGATGCTTCGATGTGCCATCGGATCCACCGTAGTAATGTCCTCACTAAAGGAGACAACTCTCAAGATGTGGCTGGTCCCGGGCGCCGAGAAATCCGTAGAAAGGCCGATGCTTCGGCCAACACTTGCGCCTCGTTGTTGGGTATTACGAATCGAAACTCTGCTGCTGCATGCACGCTTGTCATGCAAAAAAAATGAGCAAATCGGATGACATCCGGGCTGGTACGTGGATGATGAACCTGTCTGATCACCGAGATGTGTCCGCGTGGCGCTAGCATCCGCTCATTGAGTACCTATTTCGTGGAGAAACTCATAGCGAAGAGGAGGGAGAAGCTGAATGGGGAAATGAATGAGAATGGGTAACGTTGCTTTCCCWCTCGGRTTCARATTCCGAGGGCAATCCAGTTGGAGAAGGAGGAGAGGAAGCCGAGAGATGGCGAAGATAGGACACGTGGCGGACTATGGGTCTAGCTGACCGACTGCCTGCCACTTCGGGAGCGAGGCGCATGGTGTTCACTCCGTTACGTCCGAGCTCGATCACTCAAAAGCACCCAAAGAATCGTGGCACTAATTTCCCTTGACGAGCACATTTCCTAAGTCCCCCAATTTATACTGGGGCCGCGGACCTGCATTCCCATTTCAGGTCTCGTAACTGSGGACCTGGCGGYYGTGGGCYAATTCGGTCATTCTCTATCTTTCTCGAGTCAATCTCAGATGAGCCCGCTCCATAAGCTCCAAATGACGTTTGCCTTTTCCTTGTCCGTTGCTCTTGTGGGACGTCGACCGAGTGTTGTTTCATTATTTAGGCTCGGTACCGAGATGCAAGCTAGGCTATTGGTTCGTAAATGAAACGGCGAAAGTCCCGTAGATTCATGTGGGGTTCCTCAATGTACAACCAATATATGATCCACAATATCAGGCCACGATCGTGTGTCCCTAGCCGCGATATTCCGTCGGAGTGTCGTTTTGATGACCCAGTTGGCGTTTTCTACGAGACCGTTCGATTGAGACATATGGGGGGCAGTGTTACGAATACGCACTCCATGTATGACTAAATTCCTCATAACTTTCCCTCAAAACTCTGCTACATTGTCTGTAAGTATTTCCTCGGTGTCCTGATGCATTCTGAGGAAATGGTTAACATACCGCGTTATTTCCGCCGTCTGTCTAGTCTGACATGGGTAGGCCTCGATCCATTTTGAAAAGTGGTGAACGAACACGAAGAGGATTGAATATTCATAGCTATTCCGCCCAGGGGGCACGACGATATCCGTCGTATCCATGCTAACCCTCTAAAATGGTCGTTCCACTTCAGTGGGCATTATCGATCTAGGCGGCTGAATCGACGCCTTGTCAGTGGCGTAGACCTAACAATTTCGGACGATGAATTTAACATCGTCACAAATATTGGACCAATATCATTCATTCTTGTCAATTGTCGTCTCTGTAATCCGTACGGCAAAGTGAGCTGCATTCTCTTCGTGTGCCGACTTAACCCAATCATACCTTACGAATGGATGGGGCACGGTCATCCAAATCCCACGACCGTCGGTCTTTCGTTTTTCCAACCGTCCGTCGTTCCATCGATAGTCTCGTGCCCTCTCATTAGCCCTTCTACAGTCCTCCTTGGTGAAGTCTCGGAGGGGGTTTCTGACCACAGTGGCTATTAGGACGACATTTGTCCATACCTCGGCCCTTCTAAACCTACGGGTCTTTTCTAAACCCTCTGACATGGCTTCTAAAAAGCGGTCTTCTGTAGGACTTTTGTCGGACCGGCACAAGAGACACATCCAGGCTTTGTCTAAGTTTCGATACTGAATGCAAGAATCATGGGCCCTAGAGACACAGTGCCGACAATCTACCCATTCGACGTACCATTCCCCACCAGGATGCATAGGGACCAAGTAGACACGCGAGATTGCCTCGCTGAAGTACCAAACTTGTCAGGCAAAGAGAGGAGAGACGAGGGCGAGAGGGGACAAAGGGGGACTCCAGAATTACCTCCACCACCCATTGTCACGTGTCATTTCTTAGTACGTGGAAGGATGGACACTTGTCCATACTGCGGCCCACTGGCTAGTTCCGGTTTTGTCCACGGGGTAATTTCTTCGCCCTTGGTAACCTTCGTCGGTCGGTGCAGTCGTGTTAGCCCGTCTGATTTCCCGTACCTTTCCGTCTTCCGATGGACGATGTCGAAATCGTACTCCTGTAGCCGCACTGCCCAACGTCCAATCATGCCTGTGTATTTAGTGAGTCTCTTTAGAACCAACAAGGGTTTGTGATCTGTAATGAGGAGGTACTTCTATCCGTACATATACGAATGGAAGTGTTGAATCCCCCACACCACCGCGTAACATTCTCCTTGAGGTGTCGAATCGTTTCTCCTTTCGTCAGGTACTATCCTGGACGCGTACTCGATGACATGCTCGCGGTCGTCTTTCCTCTTTTGCTCCAAAATAGCGGAGATTGCCTCCAGTTGCCAGTCCGTGATGAGAACAAATTGCTTCTCGGGGTCGGGCCGGATCAAAATAGGGGTCGTGGCGAAGACTTCCTTCAATGTGGCAAAGGCCTGCTCGCACTCAGCGTCCCACCTAAATGACTGGTCCTTTCGCAAGAGGTTCGTCAGGGGCCGTGCGATTGCCGCAAAACCATTGATAAATTGACGATAGTACAAGGTCAGTCCCAAGAAAGCTCGAACTTGCGTCAGCGACGTGGGTGTTAGAGTATCTCGAACTTCTGCGACTTTTCTCGAATTCGGCCGCAAGCCCCCTCGCGTCACGACGTACCCAAAGAACGAGATTTTCGACAGGAAAAACTCGCTCTTCTCCAGGGCAATTTTGAAGCCCGCATCTTGTAGCGCTCCAAGTGTCCATTCGATATGCTGCGCATGCCCGTGAAACGATTCCGAATACATCAGGATGTCGTCCATATACACGATAACGCAAAAGTTCACCATTCCCTGTATCAGCTGAGTCTTGTTAACGAAATACTGGAAAGTCATGTTCATCGCTCTTCGAAACGTAGCCGGAGCATTGCAAATGTCCATAGGACATCGAATCCATTTCCACGTTCCTTCGAATTGTACGAATGTTTTTTTTGGAAGGTTTTCTTCCTTCAACAATATGTGATGGAACCCATCGCGGATGTCGAACTTGCTAAAGTAGTTAGCATACCCAATTGCATCCAGCAGATCATCAATCCGCGGGAGGGGATACACATCTTTGATCGTGATATCATTCAGTTTCCGATAATCGATGCAAATGTGAATGGATCCGGTCTTTTTAGGGACTCAACTAACGAGTACCGGTATGATTTACAGTGAATCGGCGGGTGGGTGTCAGACTGTCAGTCGGAATCTCGTGCTGTATGACCAGGGATAGTCCTATATTTGTGTCCTCTGTACTAATCGCCCTTCGATACTCGGCTAGAATGTCTGCGATGAATTTGTGTATCTCGTCTGGTACATAGTCCGGCACATGCAGTTCGTAGTGGCAGTCTCGTATCGCTATAGGTAGCTGTTTTGTCCTAGCCGCGGGGTCCTTTTCGTGGGTGGGGATGAAATAAACCCTCACCTTATTCGTTCTGAAGTTGAAGTTGCTCTCAGACAAGGTCGGTCGGTCCGGGAAGCTGGGATATTTCGACATGACAATAGAAGAGAGCGAGGCGGAGGGGCTGTATGCTAACTTTGATCGGAGGTTGTGGGCGAAGATGGACTGGATTCTGCGAAAGCCGTCGAGGACCTGTGACAACACGCTGAACTCAAACTCTCTCAATGCCAAGGACTGGGAGAGTTCGGCGAGAGGGTCGAGTGACAGTGGTGGTTCGGACCGGGAGCGGTCTGATGGCAACGCCAGCGCTGGTAAGACGAGATGCACGTCCACTGGGAGGGTGAACGACGGGGATGGGCCTACGTCCATGTCGGGGATGAGTGTGGCACTTGCAGAATCGACGCAGGTGTATATGGACAGGTTGCACAAGGCGGTAGCGACAATAGCAGAAGCACAAACAAGCTATGAATCCCCCTCTGCGGCGGCCGAGCGCGGCGAAATCCGTGGACGCGGCCAGTCCGCCGACCCCGCGGACGCGTCCGCATGGCCGCGCGACTTCGAGGACGCGTGGCGGCCAGTGGCGAGGGGGGTTGGGGATTCGAGAAGCGCCATGGGGCAGCGCAACCCCAGCCCCACCCCCTCAAGCAAAAAAAATTGAAAAAAAAACGATTTTTGGGTGG
>BFEA01000129.1:2711402-2737092 GCA_003427395.1 Chara braunii
TAGGGCCTGTGCGGGATGTTTCAGGGTCTGCAATGATGTTTCCCTCCGAAAGCGGAGGCACACCGGTTGCTTGGGAGGCCGAGCGGCCTGGAAGTCACCGCCCAAGAGGCAACCAGGCCGCTATATCAGTGGGCGGAGCAAGGAGCTCCGCCTCATTTGTCGGTCCAGCGGTTGGAGGTCGGCATTTGGAGCGGCGCCCAGAGCAGCGCTAGGCAAGCTGCGCTAGAGAGAGGCAGCGGAGCAGCGCTGGTGGGAGGAAGAAGAAGGACAGCGGGGGAGGAGGAAGAAGAAGAAGGACAGCGGGGGAGGAGGAAGAAGAAGAAGGAGGAAGAAGAAGAGGAAGGAGGAAGAAGAAGAAGAAGGAGGAAGAAGAAGAAGAAGGAGGAAGAAGACGAAGAAGGAAGAAGAAGAAGAAGAAGGAGGAAGAAGAAGAAAGAAGAAGAAGAAGGAGGAGGGAGAAGGAGCCGGGGTACCTACCTGGCTATGGTGGCAGCCATCTTCATCTTGGTCAAGCGCAGCAGCAAGAAGACCCCTCCGAGGGAGGGGAGCCATACCGAGTAACTTCAAGGTGGTTCGGAGCATGGTGGTGTGTGCGGGACAGCCATAGCTGTTCTGTGATGTCCTCTGGACATCACGGTGGCCTGCAGTAGTCCGCCTCCAAGGAAGAAGGGAGAGGCGGCCATGGCTATGGAGGACCTCAATAGTAGTCAGCTGTAGAAGAGGACCTTGGACTTTGATTCTGGATCAGCTGGTCAGCATTGTTGTAATAATTCTTGTTTGAATATAAGAGAGGGGGACATATGGAGTTGAGAAGTTGAGCGAAGGAGAAGTGCTTTGACATTGGTTCTTTGCTGGTGTACTTCATCTTCTTCCTTCTTACTACTACTTCTTCTTCTTCTTATCCTCTCAATCCTCTCAAGTTCATTCATTTCTTTTGCAATTGGGCAGCATTGTGCTTTATTGGTGAATTTGTACTTCGCAATTGGTCCGGGTCATAACACTAGCAACAAACCTTCAGGAGCAAGCGCCCGGATCGCCGCTCCCACGTCCGTCAAATCTTCATTATTTACGACTGTAACAACAGCCAGAGATTGATAGCCAAACGATATGGGATCGTCACCCAATTCATCACTCGGCTGAGCAAAAAAACGCCGTTGCTGGACACAGAGTGAAGTATTTGGTGATGTCGTTGTTTTAGATGTTGTAATTGTCGATATTGCTCTTGTTGCCGCTGTTGATGGTATTGAGTTGATGATCTGGATTTTTTATGATGGCGGACCTTCTGATGTATCTTCACGTAAAGTCTGGCAAGACACATCGTGGAAAAAAATGTAAAAAGTTCAAGGTGGATCAGATGGCCCCGCCTCCCCAAGATGCGGGACCATCAATGGTCTCATGACGGGAGCCTGGAGGATAAAAAAATACTTAGAAATACTGTTTTTTTTTGTACGGTCAATTGTGTGAAATTAGTACAAAATGTCAATTTTTTAACGATTTTAACGAAATGGCTGTAAAACGGGCACTGGAAAAGGTGCCACTTTCTCAAAAAACGGAAGGGGTCTCTCGCCAATAGGTAAGCTCGGTAAGGACTGTCCATCACGAAACAGTCCCCTGCACCTCCAGCCCTTCGATGCCATCAGAGGACATGCTCCCTCCACCGCCACAAAAAGATGCCACTAAGTTCGATAATGATTGTCCATCACGAAACAGTCCCCTGCACCTCCAGCCCTCCGATGCCATCGGAGGACATGCCCCCCCCGCCCCCCTGCCCCCCCTTTACTCGACTAGACACCCTGTTTGGAAAATGTCTAGAAAGACTTCAAGGTGAATATCTCGACCGTCAACCGTGTAGAAACGCTCCATATATATTTCGACAACCTCCTTCCATTCACAGTGGGGTCCAAAATTCCTTATCAGGAGGACATTCCATACCAGTTTTCTACACAGGTGGGGTCTGGAAAATTGTTCAGCACCCAAAATTTTTCAGGCTGTTGGGCAGTGGGGTCACACACTTGTTTGGGAAATCGGTATTGTGACGAACTATTTTCTGAAAATGTGCGATTTCCTGCGCGAAGCTGCTTGGGGAAATACGAGGGGTCAAATGGGTGAGCTGTAGGAAGATGGGTCGGGCAGACAAATTGCATAAATGTCCTCGTTTCTTTTCATTTTTTAATGGGAGTTGTCGGATCGGTGTCAGGAAGCTCCTGTGCCAACGGTTGGCCTTGGCGAGCGCAAGAAATAACTATGCCATATCTTCTTTCTTGTTCTGCTGTGAGCACTGGGAATTTTGGCGCGATTATCACGCGGGAATATCGTTTTCAAATTTTCAATTGATGTCGAGCCCCCACGGGCTCGCGGAATTGTTTTTCTCCTCTGCTGTTTCGGAATTTTCTTTTGCAATTAGGACATAGACTAGGAATTTAGGTACTCTGAATTTTGTTGCGTCGCGCTTTCACGCATCTTGCAGTGCTGGGAACTGGACTCTAACTGGGTCGCGCCCTTAATCTTGTGTAAATGTCGTTTTTGGTGGGCGCGATTGTAACTGTATCCTTCATCCTTCTTGGTTTCCTCGGGTTTACCCGCCTTCTCCTTCTTCCTCGCCGCGCATACATTGTTCTAATTGGCCGGAACGCCTACATGATTGGATCGATGCGTGGAGTGTGGCCACGACCCCCACAATGCGGTCTGGCCAGGCAGACGTAGGCACTTCTTCTCTTCTCCTCTTGTCCACATGGGCTTAATCCCGTACCTTTCGCGCAAAGATGCATGCTATAAATTTCGCAAGCACGGTTAGTTCGCTCTCTAAGAATTTTTCGAGGTTAGCGTGATCAGTGAGGGTTGGCTAACAAGCAAGTTTGGAAAGTGAGTGAGTGCGAGAGTTAGGCGATCCGAGGAGCTGGTGTCGGGTATGTGGGGTTGACGTGTGGGGCCGCGACGGACTGTGGCGCACGGGCGAACCTAGCTTGCATGCTCGAACCAAGCGGGGTGACAACTCTTTGTTGATGAGAGGCGACAGACTGCCTGCATTGGGAGTGTGGAGCAGAGAGAGAGAGCAGTTGTGAGTGACGGATGAGGCTCTTTCTTTTGGTCATCTGTATAATTTTGACTTCTGCTATGGCGGATTTTTGTCGCAGCCTTTTTTGACCCTTCCTTGTAAATCGTCTTGAATTTTCTTTGCCGCTTTTGCCTCGTATATATGCATGAATGGGTGTGAACTCTTCTTCATTAATGATCTTTTCGGATTCCCGATTTTGTTTTATGATGCTTATCTAATTTTATCCTCCATCTGCATCTGATCAAAAGCACGCGCTATGGATGTCTGAGTTTTTATTGTTAGTCCTTGATCGTCACAAAGCGGCCAAGAACGTTGTGAGATGTTGATTGTCCTTCCCCCTTTTCTCTCTCCTTTTCGTCACGTGAATGGTATGGACATGAATGAAACATCTGGATCTCACCATACATAGCATGAGTAGGGTAGTTGCATGTAGGATACCATCGCTATCGTGGGACAAGAAACCCGTTTCTGATTCACCGCCGCTCGGGCGCACGCTCATGTACGACCGTGATCTTGAAAATCCAAAACGTGGCGTATGTGCGCATCTGCATGAGCCGACCATGAATTTATCGAAAGAATGCCGGAAATCGAATTCATTAGCCAGATATAGTCGAGGAAAGTCCCTTTTGGATCACCGATCGTGAAAGATTGAGGGATCCGGAGTACCGCGAGTACTGGGAAGGTGAACAACTCAAACGACGAAAAAACTTGAGAAACCCGGAATTCCCCTGTCTGACAAAGAACGACCAGCTGTGCGCGGGGGATTTCCACTAGGCTATAGCCTGTGGCCCTAGGGGCCCAGACTACCTAGATACGAACAATACTCAATATTACATATCCCCGGGCTTCGTCGTTATTACTACAAGTTTCTCTTCCTTTCACCTCCTCCTTCCATATCACCAGTTCACAGTGGTACCGTGGAATTCCATAGCTCGCTATTGGCCCACCCCGTTGTTCGATGATTGCCAACATTACCAGACACGCCAGGGTTGGGGATTTATTCGCCGAACTCGAACCGAAGTTGAGCAGCGATTGCACAGCCTCCGCTTACGGCGCGCCCCGTCGGATTCCGAAGCTTGTTACGAGCTGCGCCGACACCAGCACGACCGCCACGGTGTCCCGTCAATTCACCAGACAAGGGACCGACCGAGGCGACGCCACTGGCAGAGGCCATAGTCCCCTCCCCAAAGGCCGAGACACAAGATACGATCCGTGCGCACCATTTTGCACCATTGTCCCTAAAACTTGCCATAAGAGATCTCAATTCCTACCTGGGAATCCACCCTCACTTATCTAAATTCCTTGGCACACCCCCTTTTCCGCACTTCCGGGCCCCCATCCCACTCCGACCAAGAAGTCACGTTGGGCGTGAGGTTGGTATCGAAGGCGACACATGGCGAGCTTATAAGAGAAGTGTGTAGATAAGTTGCACAGTACAATCTGGCGAACAGAGGGCGGGCTAGACAGCGGAACGCCCCACGACACGATCCTATAGTACTTAGAAAGCGATCGGTCGGACGGTTGGCCGCCGATATGAACGCCAATCAAACACAAAATGTCAATGTACAACTAGGCGGGGCCCGTGTTCCCGCACCACCCGTCCGAGCTCACACCCCCACGGCTCCACCTAATCTGTATCTCTTCGACCCTGCACACCACCTGGTTGGGGAATGGTTAGCTATCTTAAGTGCACAACAATATGACAACGACGAAGATCGGATTAACATCCCCGCTAGACTGGGAGGGGATGCGCATCACTGGTTTAGCACTTACGCCTAGATAGATCTCCCGACCTTTGAAAGAGACTTATTGAACAAGTCGATTATATGCACCCCAAACAAGCCTGCTTTATGATTAAGGACCGAGTCCAGAAGCCCCTCGAGTCTGTCACAAAATATTGCAGTAGATTCTATAGACTGTTTGTCAAATCTGAGAGGGACGAAAAGGTTGGGAGGGATCTATTTATCGATGGGCTTCGTAGTCGGGCGATGAGAGCGAAATTACGGAAGCAGTTTTCCCCCATCAATCATACGATGCAACAGATTATGGACGGGGCAGAGGAAATGGAACAGAAATTCACGACTAGGTTTTTAAAACGTGAAGATCACGCAAAAGATGGAGACTCCGCAGAACTCTTCAAAGCAAAAGCCGAGCTGGCCGCACTCCAGAAAAAAATTGAGAATATGAGTTTTGTCTCTGGTCCAGTCACTTACCTAGAACATGTCGCAGCCAAAAGATCGATACCTGACATGGCTTCAGGATTACTGATTATGGCCACACCCCTGCCTTCTCCGGAAGCCCCTGCAAGGCTTACCGAATCAAATGGGATACTAGAACTAACTCGAACACTTGTCAGCCTGATGCAAGAAAGTAAGAAGGAACAATGCGAGCACAATGCTTGGATCGAATCATTGATAAAATCGATGTGGCCCATTGCAGTTAGAGCAGCACCAATTATGCAAGGCGCAGCCCCCGCTCCAGGAGTGGGCGAGGCGGCAGCTAATGTAAGTGTTTGTTACACGTGTCATCAACCCGGGCACATAGCCTAGGACTGTCCCCACCGTCTCACACAAACAAGAGTCGCGCCAACAGCTGCAGCACCAATTGCTAACGGACCTGGGCGGGTGGCCACAATGGTAGAAGAAAACGACAGCGGTGCAAGTTCGTCGGGAGTCATGGAAGAAGCGGCAGAGCTCATCCCGCTCATCAATACATGTCGTTGGGATACCCAGGCCAGCCTGCCCCCGACACTGACGAAGTCTCAGAATGGAGGTCCTCCCCGAGGGAAATGGAATCCGGGGGACCCGCGTTCGTTACCGGAGAAATTGATGTGCTTGATATAGTTCGTGCCTTGGATCACCGCATCCCCTTGCCCACCGGACACTTGTTGACCATCTCAAAACAGGCTAATGACCGGATGCTACAACACTGCAAGGCAAACCGGAAGCGATTTGCCTTCACCAAAATTGGCAGCCGCAAAAGGAAAAGCTCTCGCTAAAGACCCTAAGTCGGAGGAGCCAAGCACCTCCGAACCCGTCTCGATGGGCCTAATTCGAAAAGACGATCACTTTCTACGGATCAAAGCCCTACCCTGGCGATCCGCGGAGTGCAACGTGGAAGAATGGGAAAATCCCTACAGTGCGGTCCTTGACCCTGAAGCCGCGGTCCTCGCCATCTCCCTACGGGTAGTCGAGAGGGCCGACCGGCGGAAAAACGTGATTCTTCCCGCGGAGGGCGATCACTTTGTTTCCGCCGACGAAGGTAAGATCCGAGTCGCAGGGAGGATGGCGAACATCACCTTCCGAATAGGTAAGGTTCACGCCTTGGGTGACGTAGTGGTCCTAAACATGACCACGTACAATGTCCTCGTTGGATTACCAACCCTCACAACCTTGCGGACCACAATGGATTTCGAACGACAAACATCCTCGACAACACTGCAGGAACACCGCACACCATTCCGATGCGCCTCACCCTTCGGACGACTTCGATGCCCGAGCGACAACGACAGGAACCTGGCAAAATCCTACGAATGATAAGGTGGGAAGAATCCACGGACGAATCCGACGTCGAACCCATACTCTCATCATCCACCTCTGAGAGCGAGGAAGATGCCGATCCTCAAATTCTCGAGCTAACACGACAAAGAGTCTGCTACCCCCTTCGACATAAAGCGATGAAAACCTTCATTTTCACAAGGGACGCGAAGTGAACCAGAGCACTGATCATGGGAGAACCGCTGGTTCAGATATCCCGGTTGGCAGTTTTTTGGGAACCCCCTCGAACCATATACGAGGCAACCACCCCATTGTTATCCAGATATCGGGATATGCAGTTCTTCTGCGATATCTCAAGAATTCCTCCCACGCTCCCAGCTCGTTGCTCACCAGAGAAAAATAAATCTGACTGCTACAGGGAGGCGCCAAAAACTGGACTCCAGAACCCCCTGGGTTGCACGGCCTCGCCCCGTTCGATATTGGACTAAAAGTCGAGGAGAGGGTCCTCGACCTCCAGGATATCAAAGATGGTATCACCCCGGAGGAACACGTGGCAATCAGGGAAGAGGAAGCTCAGATGGTTGCCACGATCTTCTCCTGGCGATCCGACCATTCCTTTATTTCATCCCCACCCATGAAAAGGACCCCCACGACCAGGATAAAACAGCTACCCGTGGCGATACGAGACTGCCACTACAAACTGCATGTGTCGGTCTATGTATCGGACAAGATACACAAACTCATCGCAGACATTCTAGCGGAATATCAAAGGGCGATTAGTACAGAGGACACAGATATATGACTATTCCTGGTCATACAGCATGAGATTCAGACTGACAGTCTGACAGCCACCTGCCGATTCAGTGTAAACCATACCGGTACTCCTTAGTTGAAAGACGAACCGCTATGGAGCAGATCAGAGAATTTGAGGCCAATGGTTGGATCGAGCCTGCTACCGGACCGTGGTCCTTCCCCGTGGTTTTAGTCCCTAAAAAGACCGGATCCTTTCGCATTTGCATTGATTATCGGAAACTGAATGATATCACGATCAAAGATGTGTATCCCCTCCCGCGGATTGATGATTTGCTGGATGCAATTGGGTGTGCTAACTACTTTAGCAAGTTCGACATTCGCCATAGGTTCCATCATATATTGTTGAAGGAAGAAGATCGTCCAAAAAAAGCATTCGTAATGTTCGAAGGAATGTGGAAATGGATTCGATGTCCTATGAGCATTTGCAATGCTTCCGCTACGTTTCAAAGAGCGATGAACATGACTTTCAAGAATTTCGTTAACGAGAATCGGCTGATACAGGGAATGGTGAACTTTTGCGTTATCATGTACATGGACGACATCCTGATGTATTTCGAATCGTTTCACTGGCATGCGCAACATATCGAATGGACACTTGGAGCGCAGCGAGATGCGGGCTTCAAAATTGCGCTGGAGGACCGAGTTTTTCCTGTCGGAAATCTCGTTCTTAGGGTACGTGGTGACGCGAGGGGGCTTACGACCGGATTCGAGAAAAGTCGCAGAAGTTCGAGATGCTCCAACACCCACGTCGCTGACGCAAGTTCGAGCTTTCTTGGGACTGGCCTCGTACTATCGTCGAGTTATCAAGGGTTTTGCGACAATTGCACGGCCCCTGACAAACCTCTTGCGAAAGGACCAGCCATTTAGGTGGGACTCTGAGTGCAAGCAGGTCTTTGCCAGATTGAAGGAAGCCTTGGCCACGATCCCTATTTTGATCCGGCCCGACCCTGAGAAGCAATTTGTACTCATCACGGACTGGCAGCCGGAGGCAATCTCCGCTATTATGGCGCAAAAGGGGAAAGACTAATGTGAGCATGTCATCGAGTACGCGTCTAGGACAGTACGAGATGAAAGGAGAAATGATTCGGCACCTCAAGGAGAATGTTACGCGGTGGTCTGGGGGATTCAACACTTCCATTCGTATCTGTACGGGCAGAAGTTCCTCCTCGTTACAAATCACAAACCTTTGTTGGCTCTAAAGAGACTCACTAATTACACAGGCATGATTGGACGTTGGGAAGTGCGGCTGTAGGAGTACGATTCGGACATTGTCCATTGGAAGACGGAAAGGCACGGGAACGTGAACGGGCTAACACGACCGCACCGACCGACCAAGGTTACCAATGGCAAAGAAATTATCCCGTGGAGAGAACCGGAACCAGTCAGTGGGCCGCGATACGGACAAGTGGTCATCCTTCCACGTACTAAGAAGTGACACGTGACAATGAGCGGTGGAGGTAATTCTGGAGGCCCCCTTTCTCCCCTCTCGCCCTTGTCTCTCCTCTCTTTGTCTGACAAGTTTGTTACTTCTGCGAGGCAATCTCGCGTGTCTACTCGGTCCCTATGCGTCCTAGCGGGGAATGGTACGTCGAATGGGTAGATTGTCGGCACTTTGTCTCCAGGGCCCATAGTTCTTGCATTCAGTACCGAAACTCGGACAAAGCCTGGATGTGTCCCTTGTGTCGGTCCGACAAAATTCCTACGGAAGACCGCTTTCTAGAAGCCATGTTAGATGGTTTAGAAAATACCCGTATGTTTAGAAGGGACAAATGTCGTCCTAATAGCCACAGTGGTCGGAAACCCCCTCCGAGACTTCACCAAGGAGGACTGTAGAAGCGCTAATGAGAGGGTACAGGACTATCGATGGAACGACGGACGGTTGGAAAACGGTCGTGGGATTTGGATGGTCGTGCCTCATCCATTCGTAAGGTATGATTGGGTTAAGTCGGCACACGAAGAGACTGCACCTCACTTTGTCGTACGGATTACAGAGACGACAATTGACAAGAATGAATGATATTGGTCCAATATTCGCGATGATGTTAAATTCATCGTCCGAAATTGTTAGGTCTGCGTCGCTGACAAGGCGTCGATTCAACTGCCTAGATTGATATTGCCCACTGAAGTCCAACGGCCGTTTTAAAGGGTTAGCATGGATACAACGGATATCGTCCTGCCCCTTGGGCCGAATAGCTATGAATATTCAATCCTCTTGGTGTTCATTGACCACTCTTCAAAATGGATCGAGTCCTACCCATATTAGACTAAACAAACGGCGGAAATAGCGCGGTATGTCAACCGTTTCCTCGGAATGCATCAGGACACTGAGGAAATACTTACAGACAATAAAGTAGAGTTTTGAGGGGAAGTTATGAGGAATTTAGTCATACATGGAGTGTGTATTCGTAATACTGCCCCCCATATTTCTCAATCGAACGGTCTCATAGAAAACGCCAACTAGGTCATCAAAACGACACTCCGACAGAATATCGCGGCGAGGGACACGCGACCGTGGCCTGATATTGTGAATCATATATTGGTTGTACATCGAGGAACCCCAAATGAATCTACGGGACTTTTGCCGTTTCACTTACGAGCCAATAGCCTAGCTTGTGTCTCGGTACCGAGCCTGAATGATGAAACAACACTCGGCCGACGTCCCACAAGAACAATGACCAAGGAAAAGACAAACCGTCATTTGGAGCTTATGGAGCGGGCTCATCCGAGATTGACCCGAGAAAGACAGAGAATGACCGAATTGGCCCACGACCGTCAGGTCCGCAGTTACGAAGCCCGAAATGGGAATGCAGGTCCCCTGCCCCAGTATAAATTGAGGGACTTAGGAAATGTGCTTGTCAAGGGAAATTAGCGCCACAATTCTTCGGGTGCTTTGGAGTGATCGAGCTCGGACGTAACGGAGTGAACACAGTGCGCCTCGCTCCCGAAGTGGCAGGCAGTCGGTCAGCTAGACCCATAGTCTGCCACGTGTCCTATCTTCGCCGTCTCTCGGCTTCCTCTCCTCCTTCTCCAACTGGATTGCCCTTAGAATCTGAATTCGAGTGGGAAAGTTACGTTACCCATTGTCATTCGTCTCCCCATTCAACTTCTCCCTCCTCTTCGCCATGAGTTTCTCCACGGAATAGGTACTCAATGAGCGGATGCTAGCGCCAAGCGGACACATCTCGGTAATCAGACAGGTTCATAATCCGCGTACCAGCCCGGATGTCATCCGATTTCCTCAGTTTTTTAGCACGACAAGCGTGCATGCAGCAGCAGAGTTCCGATTCGTAATACCTTACAACAAGGCGCAAGTGTTGGCCGAAGCATCGGCCTTTCTACGGCTCTTGGCGCCCGGGACCAGCCACATCTCGACAGCTGTCTCCTTTAGTGGAGACATTACTACGGTGGATCCAAGGGCACATCCAAGCATCCTCATCTCGTTGCGAGATTGGGGGGAAGAGTTGGCGAGTTCTTGGAGTCGGCCGCTTGCGCGGAGGGGGAAAAACGTCGCCAATACTAACAGTATTGACCTGGACGACATACGCGTTCTCCAGCACAATCCCGCAATACCTCTCCCTGCGCTCACCGCTTTCTTGCGTCCTCAATAAACCATCACAGGTTCTCCACCTTCAGCCTCCCCTCTGTCTTCTCTTTCTTCTGGCAGTCGGCGTTCCATCCTAGCCTCTCTCTCTGCGTACGACCGTTGACGGCTCCTCTCATTAAGCCCGAACAGTGACAAGGGTGGTGACAAACTTATGCGACTATGTTTCTTTGTTTATTCGAGATAGGACGAGAGTGGACCAGGAACAACGAGCACCTCGCCGTGAACGAAGACGTAGAGTTACTTATCATTCAAGCTTGGAGAACGAGGGTAGAAAGAGATTTGTTGGGATTCGTTTTCGGATCGGTGGAAGCGGGACATCGACAATCGATCATGAGGGAGCTTCTAATCTTCCTGATGCAGCTGCTGGACGATCTACCAATCGACGTCGTCTCGCACTGCGACAAGAGTCCGGCACCACATATTCTTTCGTGTAGCTTGATGCCGAATCTTCAGTGGTCGGTGTGCTTGGAGGGTAATTGGGACAACCGTAGTTACCTGTCACACAGTAACTACCTAAACCCCGTAGAGATTATCGATCTTCTCTTCTTGGATCGAGTTGAGCCAACGTCATAAGAAGAAGAAGACAGGGAAGAGGGAGACGAATCGGAAGATACCTCTGAAGAGGACGGGTATTATAGCGAGCATAGTGAGCATGAGTCGGGGGCAATAAGCGAAGAAGAGGAAGAGGAAGCAAGCGAGGAGGAAGAGGCGGAACAGGCGGAGACACAGGGAGATGACCCTGCGGAAGCAGAACGGCGGAGGGCAGAAATAGAAGATGGAAAGCAGTCACTAGAGCAATCGGTGGGAACTGAATTGCCAGTTCCGAACGATCTGACCCAAGACCTGGAGCCGCCGACAAAGAAAGATGAGGTCTGCGCTGCAGAGACTTCGAGCGCGCCTACGAGGAGGCAACGGAGCAGCTCCCCCTCCACTTCCCCCCGTCCCTCAGTTCCAGCACGTCCCGATGCGGGGCATCGGGCTACGTGCCTGGTCATTATCTTGTCGTCCCCTTGATTACCTTACACTCTAGCAGATCGATACCCCACTTGTGTTTCCCCAAAATCCCTTTCCCTCTTCCGTCTTCTACCAATTCTACACTACCCGCCTCGCCGCCAAAGTGTACCCCTATCCCACTACTCAGTGCGTCTTCTCCTCCTTTTGCCTTCACGTCCTTCTTTTTAGTGCCGCGTGGTGGGATCACAATGAAATCGAAGTCTGATGCACTATCACAGGACCTATCCCTGTGTGGGCAGATCACGAGCAATTCCGCTCGACCTTTCTTCGCACCTTTTCCACTCTGTATCCGAACTACCTTACTTCTCTTCCCTATGGCAGCCATCGTTTCCCGCACATACACCGCACCGTCAGGTACCTTGAACTTCTCGGGAGGGTAGCAGGAATGGCGAGTTTCTTACCCACACTCCCGAGAGAACATCCCCCACCCCCCATCTTTGTATTCCGACTCCCTTATCCCCTTCCCTCGGGACACTAAAGATGGGTGCAAGGATCGTGACGTGTTAGCAGGATGACTTCCACACTCTTATCCTACGGTAATGGCACTTGCACCTTGAAGAGATATGGGTGCAAGCAGGAGCTTGCACAAAATTGCAACCCCCTGGGCATCACATATGTGACGAACTGTTTTATGAAATCACGCGATTTCCAGCGCGAAGCTGCTTGGGGAAATACGACGGGTCGAATGGGTGAGCTGCGGGAAGATGGGTCGGGCGGGCAAAGTGCATAAATGTCCTCGTTTCTTTTCGTTTTCTGTTGGGAGTTGTCGGATCGGTGCCAAGAAGCTCCCGTGCCAACGGTTGGGTAGCCACGCCTTGGCGAGCGCGAGAAATAACTGTGCCATAACTTCTTTCTTGTTCTAGTGTGAGCACTGGGAATTTTGGCACAATCATCACGCGGGAATATCGTTTTCAAGTTTTCAATTGATGTCGCCCCACGAGCTTGCGAAATTGTTTTTCTCTTCTGCTTTTTCATAATTTCCTTTTGCAATTAGGACTTAGGCTAGGAATTTAGGTACTTGGAATTTTGTTGCGTCGCGCTTGCGCGCATCTTGTCGCGCTGGGAACTGGGCTCTGACTGGGCCGCGCCCTTAATCTTGTGTAACTGACGTTTTTGGCAGGCGAGATTGTAATTGTATCCTTCTTCCTTCTTGGTTTCAGGCTTACACGCCTTCTCCTTCTTCCTCCCTGCGCATACTCTGTTCTAATTGGGCGGAGTGCCTGCATGACCAGATCGAATTTATGGAAGACAAGGAGAAACGGGGATAGTACAAGATTATGTGGAATATCATGAAGCAACTTTGCAAGTCCACGAGGAAAAAAAAACAACATTGTTGTGCAAGGGCAGAAAACTTGAAGGTCGATCTTCTTTCGTGACTGACTTTGAAAGCATATCTGTTCCACCTATCCCGATCTGCATGTTGGACGGCTCAAACAATTCGACCATGTGGATTCCCATCATGAGCGCAAAAAATAGGAGTCGTCGATAATATGAGAGTAGGAAAATTTGAGAGTATGAGCGGGGATATTTATTTAAAGATGATAAGCTGCGTAGCACGCCTAACGCGTTCGCGCCTCTTCACGTTCGGGCGAATGTGTTCGCCCGTTCGTGCGAATAGCTTGCAAACATGTTCGGGCAAACATGATTTTTTCCGTTAAAAAAAAAAAAAAAAAAAAAAAAACATCGTTTTTTAATTTTTAACTCATGATTGGCTATGACTTTGGACATGACTCCAAGGCAACAGTTGCTTGTATTGTTATTTTACATACCATATATTGTTTTCAAATTTTTATGAGAATATATATATATATATATATATATATATATATATATATATTTTTAAATATTTTTTATTTCACGTTCGGAAGGTCTTGGGCGTTTGTTCACGTTCGCCTCCGAAGGTGAACAAGGTGCTACGTAGATAATAAGTTGCTAAGTAGTGGACATAGAGCAACGATGACATCTATTATTCACATGTGGATAAATGTTCAGTTGTTTATTACATTTGCGGTGTTTTTATTATGACAAACTCGTAGAAATATGATAGGATTCTCAATTTCGTATGCAAAGCAAGAAAGAGAGGAAAAAAAAAAAAGTGCACCATTTATAGTTTGAAAATGGATATGCATTGAATGTTTTCAAGAATGGGGGGAGGAGGGGGGGGGGGGGGTTGCTACGTGTGGCAAAAAAAACAGATTGACGGATGTAAATCGGATTGACAATCTTATTATATTACCAGAAGGAGGTAAGTTTCATAATATATTAACAAAATTGTTTATGAATCAAAAGGAAAACAAAACCAAAATGCTTATTTGATGCCTTTTCCCATGCATTTATCACGTGCTAGTTGAAAATGTTCATAATATTATTCGGTTATGTTAAATACACGGGGATACATGCACTTGAAAAATAGTACATCATCCGAATAAACAGAGTTTCCAAGCAAATGTAGAGCAATTTAGGCGATAATATTCGATAATTCAAGCCATGGTATCCTATATACAATGGTAGTAAAAATGTTTGAAAAAAAAAAAATGAAAAAAAAATTGAGCTCCAATTTCGTTCAAAAAATAAAATAAGTTCGTTTTGACGAAATCACAGTTTGATGGTCCGGCGACTTGGGGAGGGCGGGCCATCTGATCCACCTTGATTTTTGTACATTTTTTAGGACGGTATATCTTGACAGACTTTACGTTAAGATGTATCAGATAACTTGCCATCGTGAAGAGTCTAGACCATCAATGGTCCGATGTTGTGAGATCAAAAAATTCTAAAAAATATTGATTTTATTTTTGGATGAGCGCTTATCCGCCCTACCGTTGCACAGCGCTGCGCTGCCCGGCCAGCCTCTCCGCCTCTCGCTTCCCACTTTGGCCTCCGAGCCTTCTACAGACCTCACACAATGCGCTGAAACAGCGCTTCCGCACAACTTACCGCAGGTACTGCTGAATGGCTGGGCGCTCCTCCTCAATTTATACTACAGGGACTCCTTGGTCCGCCCCTTTGTCATCGGCTTTTAGTGCCCTCGGCGCCCCGAGGCACTTGCTGGTCTTCTAGATGGATTACAGCTAGGCCTTTACCCTATGAGACTATAGATTGAATCCCTGTTGCCTACAACTACACAGGCCGCCGGTTCAAGATCCGGGGTTGGCACAACTTTTGTACGCTGGTAAGCTTAAGATCTAGGGACCAAGCCCCACAGGCTCAAAACGGGTCAGCGGTGAGCATGCTTAACCTGTGGCCCTCAGGAATACTGCCTTTCATCTACCCTCCCCTTTTTTTTTTTTTTTGTAGCACGTATCTAGCCTGTCCCGTCATCTAGATTCATTCACAGATTGCGACAGTAAGGAAAGCTCACTAGTACACACAGACCTTAAGAGGACAAGAAGGATTTTTATTCTCTCAACTGGAAACCGCTGCCAACCACTATGTCCATGAGTGTGCCCGACCTCTCATTATGTCATGGGGCAAGCTCAAAATATCATCATGAGCCTGTGCAGCCCTAGCCAATTCCAACCTCTGTTAGCAGTATTGCTATATTCATCTGTCCGTCGCTAGGTTCGAACTACAGCCTTTATCTTCAGTCTGTATTTTCGGTCTATATTTTCAGTGGGCAGCGGCCCTACCAACCGCATTAGGCCACTCTATGCTCGACCCGGTTACCTACTTAGTTGATCCCATTAGGATCAAAACTCGGCGTCACACTCCTATCCCAACCAGCGTAGCTATTTAGCCGGCCTGCCACCTTCAACCCCATTTGCTTATCAATTCTATTGATATTCAAACTCAGGCTGGCGCCTCAGTGGTTCATGAGCATGCCGGCTGAGGCCAGCTGCTGATTTGCTCATGGGCATTCTCAGTCCGCCGCCCTATTGGGGCTTAAACTCAACTCTGACTTCCCAAGAGCACTAGCCCGGCCAATCAGCAAGGAGGACTGAACCATCTCCTCAGGCCCCACATGCCGTCTGTATGTAGGGTCAAACTAGTCTTTTCCTACTCGGCACCCTTCTTACCGGGTATAAAGATCTGAAAACCACAAAACTTGTGAATGGAAGGCTTGTGAACAGAACCCCCCCCCCCCCTTGCTTTCCTGAGTTTTAACATCTGCGGGTCTGCATAAGCATGGGTTGGGTCGCATTGCTCAGCTCCACCTTTTTCGGATGGGACGAAGCCCTGCCCGTCTGCAGCAGTGAAGGTTTGATATTTTGCTGGTCCCACGGCGCCATGTACAAATGGTCAAAAAGTTGGTGACAACGCAATCCCTTGTCCCGCGGCCACACAAGTTGCCTACAAAAGGCACAGAAATGGTACATTTAGGACTTCAGCAACTCTGTATGACCCGTCCCGTGCTTCACGGGCACCGTCGGGCAAGCCCACACTCAAAATTCTCTCAGCAGGTCACGAGAGGCAGACTCCGCACCTGCTGCTGTGTCGTTCCAATTTTAACGAATGTCCCGAAGGACTCCGGCCAGGGTAATGCCCCGTGGTGGCTCCGAAGGCCACACGCCCCCTTCTTCTTGAGGCCAGGTTGAGGCGGGCGCGTCTGACATACATGGCCAGCTTTAACAGCTTGTGCCCCGACTCCTCCTTTGTCCCCTCAGCTACCCCCCCCCCTCGATAGTAGCGGACCCATAGTCCGCTGCTCGGGGATATACCGTTGGTCCCGCCCCCTCCGGGTGGACCCTGCCAGCTCTCTTTTTGTCGCCCCAATCCCCCCTGATGCCCCGAAGGATTTCTTTCCAGCGGCAGGTACCCCACGGTGTTTCCAAAGGCCGCCCGACAATTCATAAATAGTTGGTTCTACTCACCAAGTCCCACCATCTCAACTCGGCCATAGGTCCGTATTCCAACAGTTCATCGGTATCCGTACTGAGTCGGGCCTTTAAGTGTCAGCCACATCTATGGCACTGCGGCACAGCCCCGAAAACAAATGGCATTTGCACTACAGGCAATCCTGCGACCAGAACATACCCCCTGCGCGATTTCGCGCCCACCTACGGGTGTGAGATGAATGATAATAGCAAAAAAACTTCGAAATAAATAATATACATATAAGAACCGCAAAGCATGCGGTGATTAGGCGAAAGCTGCGGTCCCCATGATAGCAAAAGGCGAGGGGGATAGTCCTACCGGCCCATCAACCCCTCAAGCCTTTCCGCCATGCTCCTCCACTCCCTTGCCGCACGCCGTTGGCCTCGATCCCTGCGTCTGCTGGGTACCAGTCCGGTGTTGTAACCTATAGGGCTAAGCCCAAGCCTTGTACTAGTAGGCCTGACACGCCTTATAGAGAGGTAGCGCACGGCCCTTGGGGCCAATGAAACGCCCTATACCACTTTCCCAACCCATACTTGCACAAGGGACTACCCAAAAACTCACGTCGGCCTACCGGCCTTGCCGCGTCTACCCGTCCTTAGCCAAATCCATCAGGTCCCATTACAGGCTAACCAGTTTCATCAAAACAAAAATGACATATGCTGACCAAAATCCACGCCACGTCTGCCAGTGTAACCAAAAGAAGGGAAAATCACGTTCGCCTCAAACTTGCGCGCCCACGTACTCTTTACTCTGGTCAACCACCTAGTCAACATAAATTACAGACGCGGCCGTGCCTAGCATGGCATACTGAAGCTTTAAACCAAACTATTTTTCCATTGTTTGCAAAGACCAGGGCGGATACCCTTGTAAGGATATTCGCACCGACAACGGAACTCAGACTGGCCTGAGCGACTTATACCCCTACCCTTACCCCAGTGTCTAGCCACTAGACAGTTCTACCCGAATATCAGTAGGAACTCTGGTGGCCCATGCCTGTCCCTACCGCAGATACTAGACCCCACCCCGTGACTAGAGCCCCCCAGTCTGATAGTTGTGTAGTTCGAAATGTATGTGTATGCCCGAAGGCTGTGAATGCTTCGTGTATTTATGTATGAAGATGTACAGACAGCACTATGTGTGGAAACTTGTGTATGTAGCCCGTAGGCCATGTATAATTCGCAAGCTATGTATATCCCCGAACGCTGTGTGTGCTCTGTGAATCAATGTATCGAGTTGTATAGGCAGCATCATGTGTGTATATCGAAGAGAGAACGGGGTAAGCTGGACAAGGCCCCCCCCAAGATCCGAGCCAAGCTGGAACCCGTGACCGTGAAACATGTAATCGTATGTCTCTACCATGTGAACGGCAGGTGGAAATGGCACGAACGTGTCATATGGCAGACTGGGGATATCAACAGAACACCCAAGACCACCCCCAGGCAACCCATGTGAAACCCAGAACCAAAATACAACAATATGAACAACCCTTGGGTGGTGCACAAGCAGTTTCTGTAATAGTAACATGCGTTTGCCCAAGGGAGTGTGTCCAGCCGTCCGTCAATCTAACGCCCTGCCGGTGTCCATGCGCAAGGTTTCCATTGAGTTTTGGACCCGCAACCTCATAGTACCACAATGCGCATTTCCAGCGGGTGCTCTAACCACTGAGCCACATCAACTGGACGGTGATCTGTCATTTCGGTACCAGGTGATGTGCATATGACAACACCATTTGAGTCTTCTTCAAGGGTCTGACAACGTATGCTTCGCAACCATTTTGCAGAGACTACCATGCAGGCTCATCGGGTCAGATGCACCCGTGTGCCATTTCACACAAAATCCATCCAGGCAAAACGGGTCTAGAGTCTCATTCGATACTTGTTTTTTCCAGATGCATTCTAAGCGAACTGGTACAAACCGCATGACGCGCTTGCATATAGAACACATTTGTGCAAAATGGATGGGAAAGGTACTGTCCCGCACGTGTGACGTACCAGCTTCTATACCTGAATGAACTTCTGAAGCCCTACTTTTGCTATTCATGCTTTTTCGATTTCTAACGCGCTTTAGGGGTACCCTCCTATTAGGCGAAAAGCAGGCACAAAATCAATGGCCGCCAAGGCCCTCCCACCTTTTCAAGATTTGTTGTTTTTCTCGAACTTTTTCGTAATTTTTTTTCGGCAATTCATGAATTTGCAAAGGAACTACGCACGCCTTCGTGAGCGGGCTAGGAATTTTGTACGAGAGTTGGGAACTTCATAATTTGTGGGTGCATTCCTCGATGACATGTCCTTTATGCAAGTGAATGTTCCCAAAATCGTCCTTGGAAGCTCTGTGAATTTCTAATAGGAATCCGAATACGCTTGGGATTTTCACGTGTCTGATTCGGCGCGCAGGTATTGCTTTTGAATTTTCAATCTTGAATTAGTTTTGGAGCTAGAATGGACAAAACGTAACTGTTTCGGTGCCCCATTGTCTTTGTGTTGGCGCCATGCATACAAGCTTCACCCCGCTTCTCGCTGCTCCCCACGACATCTTCACCCTTTTCGTCTTTGTGCCATCTCCCCTTGATCCGTAATTGTTCTCCATCCCGTCTCCTCTCGAGCTTCTCTCTGCCCTCTTACGTTTGAATCTTGGTCCCGTTTCGTACTTCTCTTCCCGACCTCCTTCTTCCCCCCTGTATCCCTGTACAAGAAGTCCCTACCATTCCCGCCCCCCCGTCGGAGCCTTCGGGCCATCTAACAACATCGTATGAGGAGTATTAATCCCCTCACGCTTTTGAGGATTGATATGACTTTCCCCGAGCTGTTAACTCATGTTCTCTCGTCTCTCCATTCTGCCTTTGCCCCGTTCTCTCCCATCTTCTACCTCACTCTTAAAAACTACAAAATACGTAATCGCATCTGAAAAACTCTCTCACAACCCATATTTCAGCTTCCGGGA
Source organism: Chara braunii (assembly GCA_003427395.1). NCBI lineage: Eukaryota > Viridiplantae > Streptophyta > Charophyceae > Charales > Characeae > Chara > Chara braunii. The sequence continues at coordinate 2,731,141 of BFEA01000129.1, forward strand.
AGTATAGGCTAGATGATGTGGTGATTAGCAAGTTCGAAAGTCCTCACAGGATAACTATAGTTTTGCACGGTTGTGAGTCGGATGACCGCGACGCATGGCGGGAACCGGGCAAGTCGGTGAAGAAGTTGAGTTGGCGGGGTGACGATTGTTGCAATGTGGAGGTCGGTATGTGGTGGTCCGGATCCCGGTACCTGGGTAAGGAAGGTGTATGTGTGTACGTGTGGTTACATAGCCCGGGGTCATTATTAGAGAGTAGAAGGCTTGTGCACTTTAATTTTTGGGTTCTCTTCTTGTTTTGGAAGCAAAGTCCATGGCGGAATGCCGGTTTTTCTCAAATCTATTTGCGTGTTTGTAACTCCTTCCTGTTCCTTAGTCCCCTTCTTCGGTCGAGCACGAGCTCCGAAAACATCTTTTGAATGTACTTTCCTCTCCCTCTCTCTCTCTCTTCCTCTCACCATTTCCTTTATGAGTACTTGAGTGTTCTGATAACTCTCTTTCCCCATTATGTGTATGAGATCTCGTCTGACTCGTTTTGTTAAATTCAACCACATCTCGTGGGAACGAGCATCGTTGAATTTGGGAGATCAGTTAGCTCGAGGGAGCATGTCGGCTCCTCCCTTTGGTTTCATGTACATGACGAATGTTGCGCACCTATGTGGTAGAAGTGATTTTTTTATCCTTACTCGTCTTGGAAATTCACAATGCATTGACTGAGTTGTTGCTTTTATTCAGATTCTGCTGTGATTATTTCAATGTACATCTGGGTGTATTTTCGTACTCATACAAATGAATGTTAAGTGTTTCAACCAAAGACCGAACCTCGATATCCACTTATCTTTAACGATCGGAGTTTCACTGGGTGAACTCATCTGAATGCAAATATCTGTTCAGAGATAAGCCTGTATGTGTGTGGTTGACTATTGTTTCAATGTATCCGATTCTTGAACGAGATTTACTCTTATGAATAATGATCGCCTTCCTTGTTGGATTGAATCACATGGACTCATGCCTGTAACTAGTCTGTATTATGAACGGAAGAAGCCTGTCTGTCCGTGGTTGCCGGTTGTTTCGATGTATCTGATTCTTAAACGAGATTTACTCTTATAAATAATGATTGTCTTTCTGGTTAGATCGAGTCACATGGACTCATGCCTATAACTAGTCTGTATTATGAACGAAAGATAATGAGCACCTGGTCTTATGTCTGTTGATCATCTGCTTTTCATTGAATAACTGATCGAGTAGACGATCCCAAGCAGCCTACTGATGCCGTGTGGATCGCTAATGCCGATCCAAGTGGGCACTGACTTACTGTATCCCCACAGCGCCTGTTTTCGTAAAATGAGGAAAGGACACGAGAAATCTTTGCAAAGATCGAAGATTGTTATTACTTTCCTCCCATAACAAGCTAATCTCGGTTCGTAGGTGCGGGTGTTTTCATTGTTGACACTCACATTCTGTCGTATTCTCTATTATTGCCTCTTAATGATTTGATTGTCATCTTGTGGACGGCGGTGGCACCTCATTGATCCAACACTATATGTTGTCGCACCGAGCGTTATCGGAAAAAGGGGTTTCACTCCTGGACACGTGGTGAGGACGAAAACAAGGAAACAGCGACCAGACTGATGTCATCCACGTCGGATTCTAAGCTCTGTAATAAGCGGCGCTAGGACCTAATCTGAAAATGAGATCCAACGTGCGTACCCCCACCTTTCCATTCGAAAAGACATCGAGTAGTCTGCATGGAAGTTCATAGATACTTTTCGGATTGAACGAACATTTGAAAGGTGCGCACGTTATTTTTTTTCGGCGTGGGAACGACCATTTCTTGCTAAAACCGAAACCACATGAAAGATGTCAGTTCTGCCTGTGTCCCTACACTCAATTTTTCAAAAAAGTTTAGCACACGCCACTGTGCTGCTCTTGAAGGGCCTGTTCCACATTTTTAATCACGCCGATCGGAAGACAGCACAAGTCTCGTGAACGTCACCGACGGGACCTATCCCTACACTTCATTGTAACTGTAGACGCATGTCAGTATGCCATAGGCATAGTACTCCAATATAATAACGTGTACGATTATCAACCCATATAGTTTAAGTCTCAGAGATCACCACACGAGACAGTCACTGTAACTAGGTAAAAAAAAAAAATTATTTGCAACTTTGCTCTAAAAGAAGCCCTATCCCATTGGCGAGATTACCGACTAGGACTTCACTTCAAAATGAACTGAGATCATAAGACACTTCATTGGCTAAAGATGCAAGTACGCATGTCAACCAAGTTGGTTAGGTGGGCAACCAAAATAGGCGAGTTTGATTTCGAGTTGAAGCGAGTCAACGGGGAGTATAAACTTCTCGTCGACGCATTAAGTAGGAGGGTATTTTTATTTTGAGCAATCATAACTTTCCTTGACATAGGAATCCAACTTTAACAAAGGATTAGAGGTGCGTACCCAGATGTGTGACCATTAATAAGGTGAAGGAGGCCCCTTCCGAAATACCGGAATATAGAATTGTCGACGGACTGTTTTTTAAGAAAATCATTGTAGATGATCGATTCTACATCCCGAACAATGAGGATATTCACAGTTTAGTCCTATGTGAGGGTCAAAATTATGAGGGGCACTTCATTGGTGGAAGACCTAAGTGAACATGCTACAATCATATACATGGATGAAAGTTGGAGTTTTCAGGAAAAATTATGGTTATGGGGGTTAGGTTAGAATAATTGTTTTTTGTTCTTGTGTTTTTCACTAACAAACACAAAGATTCTATGGAGGCCAATTGAAAGTGTTTGCCAAAGACAGATTACCTTCCGACAAAAAAAAAATTTCAAATACGCTTCAGCCTAATTTGAGAAAGATGAACTTTTGCAATTTCATCTGCCGACATTTAAGCAATGCTAGTTACACATTTACTCTGGGTCGAGACAAGTCTTTACCCACTTAAACCACCAGTACTTCCTAAAGTCATGCCCATTAACAAACCACGATTTAAGGAAACGTACCGGCCACTACAGAAGCACAAAAATTCATCCGACTAGAAACGTTTCTACGCTATTTTTTACTGCGGCCGATAGTTTGGTCAAGTACTTGTGATTTGAACATTTTGATTGGTTGTATGCCCACGGAGAGTGCACATGTTGCCTCTATATGGATACTAGAGGGGAACTGCTTTCTTTTTCATGTTTCTTTTTATTTGTCATTCTATGGAACTTCGTCATAAAAGTTTGATGGCCGACTATAGGATAATTAGAAGTTTGTAGTAGGGTAAATATAAGAAACAGGGACTATGTGTCTATTCAACGTGCAACGAAAAAGTTTCAACGGCGTTGTACTCGTTGAATAGCCCTCGGGGTCCCATTGAATCCCCGTTTAACAGTACAACGGACCCTCCCTATTGAATACTGTTTAATGGGGAGGGCGCATTGGGCCTCAGACACATCGCTGGACGCGCTTGGAGCAAAAAAAAAAAATTCATCCCATTGAATCCCGTTGAATGCCGTTAAATCTCATTGAATACCCGTTGAATCCCCAATCAAACCCGTTTAATCCTCGTTGAATCCCCGTTGAATCCCCGTTGAATCCCCGTTGAATCCCATTGAATCCCGTCGTTTTTTGTTTTTTTGTTTTTTTGTTTTTTTAACCTCTAGACAAAAAAGTCCAAGAGCATGGTCCCATTAGCAGTCGGATAGGAATGTGGCCGATCCAGTGTGACACTTAGAGGCAGCGGGCTAACAGGTTCATTACGAATTCTTGAGCTGAGAAAATAGGAGGATAAAAAAAAAAAAAAAAACAGAGACCTCCCACCTTAAATCATGGCAGAATGTTTCCCAGCCATCAGATCACAAATGATCTGATGCTGGTGGTTGCAACAACAGTGAACAAAGTAACTGCCACATTTTCTGGAACAAAATCAACTTCTGTCAGCAGTGATCTTAACGCCCTCCATATACTCCGTGATTGAAGGAGGGCCCTGCCCAATGAGATAATTGCACAATAGCAAGCAAAGTACTTAAAATATTTTATCCAGAGGGCGTATGGTCGACCCCACTCTCTTTTGGGGTTGGCCATACCCCCAACGGATTGAAAAAAAATTGGCGGCAAGCTTCCTTTGCACCGTACAAACCCAGTGTTAAAAAGAGAAGGAGGGGAAGCAAGATCTCCATACTTTTTCGGGTAATACATGTAAAATACTGACCGTCGGATCACGCGTACTGCACGACAGGATTTAGGTCACTCAACTGCCACACAAACTCTTTTCTATCCTATCCCATTGCCAGTGGGACCGTGCTCCAGGGTGTTGTAGAGGTCAGTCAGTGTGTGCACAGTGATCACCTGGAACTGTGAGTCGTGGGTGTCCTGGAATATGAGATGACCTTCCAACCCATCCTCATGTGAATACTCCTAGCGCACACCCTATCCCACTATTCTATCGCAGTGTGACCAGTACTCAGAAGCATTGCCCTACCAATGGGCAGGCAACTTGGACCGAACAACCGTAATAGGCACCAAGGCTGATAGATTGCCCAGCCCTGGTGGATGCGGAATGGGACGAACCTTATCGAACGGGAACTTCGGACGCAAGGCGCAGACAATGAACTACAGGTCCCATTTATATATAGCCACCAGACAGTTCTATCCGGATGTCAGTAGGAACTGCACCCAACGGCACCCAATGGCCTCACTCATATCCACGTGGGTTTATCCAAAGTGAAAAATGAAATGGAAACAGCGATGAGAATAATAATCACATCTCATTCATCACGCCACAAGATGCCCGACGAAACTTCAATCAGAAAAAAAAAAGGTAGGGGCAAAAAACCATAAGACCATTGATATATCAATCATCACCATAAAAAGAAGAAAAGCAAGGGTGCGTGACCTCGTTAGCCTTTTAAGTTCGACGATGCTCGTCCATGTGAGATCCGATCGAAAAAATAGGTGCAGGCGGGGTGGTGATAGATACTGATAAAACAAGGACACCGTGACATCATTCAGTTAACCATTCACATGGAGGCAGGAAAGGCGAGAGAGAGAGAGAGAGCATTGATGGAGTCATTGCTTGACCGAAAAAGTGGAGTAAGGAGAGAGGCAAAGTGATAGGCACACGAGCAGATCTGAAAGAAAAAGGCATTTTGTTATGACCTTAGCTTCCAAAACGACAGAGTGAAGAATAAAGAATTAAGCGCGCAGGCCTTCTGCTCGCACATCATGGCCCCGGGCCATGCAACCGCTCATCAACACAAACCTTACTTCTCAGGCGCAGAAAACCCTGACCGCCACGCACCGTGCACCAACCCACAAAGATTGTCGTCCCGCCAAATCAATCTCTACGCGGACTCGCTCGGATCCCGCAGTCCGTCGCGGCCATCCAGCACAGAACCTCGCAAGACTATATTCAGCTCGTCGGGACTTTTCGAATTGCCAATCACCACGTCATCTAGCTAGTACTTCCCTGCAGCTGGCAGGTGGGTTTAGAGAGAGCTTTCCATGTGCGCTTGCGGATTTTATAGTTGCGGAGGGAGGAGTAGAAGACAGGAGAGGAAGAAGAAGGGGTAAAGGAGAGGAGGAAGGGGAGAAGGATTGATCGCCTTGGGAAAGCCATATCAATCCACACAAATTTTTTTCCGTAGCCAATACAATCTTGAGAGGATTACTGCCTCCTTACACACTACCGTCTGATGTCTCTAAGGCTTGGGGAGGGGATTGATAGGGCCTTCCTTACGAAGACGAAGGCGGGAAAGGAGATGGGGCAGAATACGGTGCGGAGCAGGACCAAGATTCAAATGAAGGGAGGGAGAAAGGAGCGTAAAGAAACAGGAATGGAAAAAAGGAAGAAGGCGCGAAGGAAGAAGAGTGATGATAGTCGGAGATGTAGCGGGGACGGAGGAAGCTTGCATGCATGGCACCCATGGGTGCGGGGGATGGCGTGCGGGGGCTGGGGT
>BFEA01000129.1:2754264-2775267 GCA_003427395.1 Chara braunii
CTTTGGGCATAGCTCCACTACTATCCCCATGCACAAACAACAAAAATCATGGTGGTGTATCTTTCCATGTTCTTGCTGAAGATTCAGTTTCATTCGCACATTCAGAGAGTAGTGGGGTTATGGCCCGTATATCAATCATCAAAGAGTGACATTGTTTCTCAGACAGTAGGCCACATTGGTTACAATAGATCATAGACCTGATCGCCCTGTCAGCTTTGTACGTTTTCGGAGAGATTAATGAGCCTTTTTGATAGGTCTTCTACTTAATGGACTATAGAGGTGGGGAAGATTCGATCGACTCTTGAGCAGGTCTTACACGTAATGGATTTGGATTTCGATTTGGATGTGAAACTCTGGGCACAGGGATGGGCGCTATGCAGGTGGAGCTCTGGACTGCTACGGACTCATCGGCCTCTTAAGCATTTCCTTGCTGTTCAGCCTTGGGCACTCCACCCTACGGAATCGAATTCTATTTTTATGAAGAAAAAAAAAAGCCGAAATAGAGAAAAAAACAAAACCCCACCATTTTTTATTTTTCTAATAAAGGTCTGGGATACTCTTCGAGATGATACAGCATTCCCCAGCAGTAACCCCCCAGGGCTCATGTCTATTGGTGGGGAGGATCACCTGCTGGAAACCGGCTCCAGCGTCCCGTAGAATAACTTGCAAAACACAGCTGCATTCGAAGTTTTCACAGTTAATACCTCTGACTGCTCCTACCAGACCTGGTGGTATCTCCCAGGATGTTATTAGAAAAGAAAAAAGACAACAAATGAAGAAGAAGAAGAAGAAGAAGAAGAARAAGAAGAAGAAGAAGGAGAAGAAAATCATTTTCAGAGTTGTCTGCCCTGTTACCAGGGGATTAAACCGCCAGTACATTTCTCCGCTTCAATGGGCACCTTCTGGAGAATGGGCCGCCGTTGAGCAGCGGCCCGTCATTTCGAGCCTCCAAAAGTTGCAGTGAGGGGGCCTATATATGGGAAAGTGTCTGGTGGTCTAACTGCTACAGCCTCAAGAAGGGTGCCTGTGCCAGTGCGGTTCTCTCTTCCACCCCACTTGGGTTCCGGATGAAGGTTGACGGGACCTGCTCGTTGAATGCGTAGTCTCCAGTCACTGACAGTTTTGAATTGATAAGACCCTTGTCAGCTTGATGAAAAATCGCCAGTTCGAAATGAGTGCCTCTGGCTGCACCCGATATGTCTTTTTTTTTTCCTTCTTTTTTTTTTTTTCGGTGCAGCCTCGGAGGCAGCCTGAGGTGCTGGTAGGAGCAGTCCGCACAGACACTGCAAGCTGGTTGGGGGATCCATCTATTGGTGTGGAGTAGCACCTGCTGGGAAAAGGGCCCAGTGTCCCCATTACAGATATCAAAGACTTCACAGAAATTGTGCATTAGAAGGCCGCCTGATGCGGGCATACAGTCCCTAGTGTGTGTGGTTTTTAGTATATGGTGCGATGCAGTCCGTGGCTGCATTTAGCAGTGTTGTGTTGAGTCCTAGCTTCTAAGGCATGATCTCTTTCTCCGCTGGCCGCCCTTCTGAAGAGAGCAGTGAGGTAGCCAGTCCCTGCCCGTCTTCTAGATGGAGGGAAAAGGTAGTGGGGGTGGTGACGGTGTGGTGGTGAGGGTGTGTGCAGGTCAGTGGCAAGACTGGGTGTTTGGTGGGTGTGTGGTCTGTGAGGGGAAGATAGACAGAGGGGAGGGAGGGAGGGAGGGAGGGGGGAGTGGGAGGGGTAGATGCAGAGCATGGGGAGGGGTAGATGCAGAGCATGGGGAGGGGGGAGTGCATTGTTTAAGACAGTAGCGGATAATCAGTCATAGATGGGGACAAAGTCTGTCGGTTGATAGATGACTTGGAACTGGTGCGTCGGCAGTCGTTCCCACAACCTCTCAGAAGGAAGCCAGAGATGCCATGTGCGGGTGTTATCGTCGTTGAGACTGCAGAGTCTCTGGTTTGAGTCCGTCCATGTCTCGGCGAAGTTGTTCCGTAGTCTTTGCCTTTTCTCAATGTCCGGCTAGGTGATCATCCTGTTCTGCAGTTCTTTCCAAGCTCCCTGAATATTGTACCTCCCAAGTTGACAAAGGCGCAGCGGAAGGCAAAGAACCTCGCTCAGGGCAGTCAAGGCACCAAAAAGGGGCAGAGTTCGCGGCAGGTAGTAATTACCCCGCGAAAGTTGGAAAGCGAGGCAAGACCAGGGGGGCCTCCTCCGATCGAGCCAGCTTTACATGGGCAGTGGGCGCCGTGTAACCAAATGAGCTTGTGGCCGACATATAATCCTTACATGCCCTCGGCGCAAGGTAATTATATAGGCCCTTTGATGAACATTATGCCCCGTGGGCCCCCGCCAGTCCAAATCCAACCTGTCGGACCGTTATGGCCGCTGATGCAGCAAGTGCCGCAGGATGGTATGGCAGGTGGAAGGGGTCAAAGGCCAGCAGTTGGAAGGGGCCGAGGAGATGGCGGGCGTGGCAACACGGGCCGAGGAGATGGCGGGCGTGGCAACACGGGCCGAGGAGATGGCGGACGTAGCAACACGGGGTCGTGGAGATGGTGGACGCGACAATGGAGGTCGCGAGATTGGCGGGCAAGGCGCCAAAGGTCGCGATGGAAGCCAGCGAAACCATAAATGGGGCCCAAAGAAGAAAGGGGCATGATGGTGCTGGATGAGATGATCACTGGAGTGAGCCAGGTGATCAAGAGCGCGAAGAAGGCAGATGAGACAACTGGGGTAGAGAAAGTGTAGTAGGATGTAATGAGGGCTCACTTTAGCCGCTTAGTCGAGAAGTCTCTGTCAGTCGCCTGCCCTGGATCCCTGGATTCATATTGGTAAAGTCTAGTGGTACATGTACTGATCAGGAAATTGGGGTAGCAAGCTAACCTGTTGTGTGACCCTAACCCCATACTAATTGGTAAAGGCTTGTTGCATAATATCCGGGTCAAGAGAGACGTGTACTTGGGTGTCTATATGCGCCTAGGTTAGATCCGGGGAGGGGTTTCACAATAATGGTCCGGTAAGGTAACTTAGGTTGTAGATAGCTCAGTAATATAGGTGAGACCAGGGGCAAGGAGTGAGTGAGGACTGGTTCGCCTATACATCAGTAGGATCAAAGCTTCTTGTATATAGGGACGGAGCTAGATATGTGCGTATCTAGATGTAGGCACGACTAGCTCGCCTATCTGTACATATGCAGATTGTAGTACTGGACGAACCATTAGTTTCCGCTTTGGCGTGATTAAGGTGGTTGAATCCAGATATGTGATATGTTGATGTGTTGGGATAGATTTGCGCGCTTTGAGCTTCTGTGTATGTGTGAATGTATTCTGAAGTACTCGTATGTTCAAGACATGGGTTACTCAGTAGAGTGTGGCGTCAGGGCTGGGTACCTATGTCGTTTTTGAGAGAGGCGTTTTATTGTGGTGTACATATAGAGTTGAGACCCTATGAGGCTTGGTTTTTTAGTCGATCACTATCACGCTCACTTGTGTGGCTTTATCCTGATGAATGTTGGCTTGTGTGAAAAATGTGTGAATGTATGACAAGTAAAGCTGTCTACTCCTCGGTATACTCGTTCGACCTGCCCACGGGCAACTGATAGGGCAGAGTATGAGGGGAGGAAGCGCAACCTGTTTGTGAAAAACTGTGATGAGTTTTAGAAGATTTATGAGTCCTTGAGACTCGAATGCTTCACCATGCAGGTTGTTGATTGCTTAAGTTGTGACGAGGACCCATAAGGTGGTCTCTCAGTGATGTTTTGTTCTATAAAGAGACCCCTGGATTTTTGGAAAATGGGATGTTGTGTGTTATGATGAGACCCCCTCGAATTTTTTGAGGAGGGGAAGTTTGGTTTTATGATGAGACCCCTCGTGATTTTTGGAAGAGGGGGTGTTTTGTTCTGTGGCGACACCCCTCGTGAATTTTGGAAGAGGGGGTGTTTTGTTTTATGGTGAGAGCCCCTTGGATTTTTGGAAAGGGGGATGTTGATATTGTTGGAAGACTCACCTTCAAAGGTGAGTAAACAGATTTATTGCATGGTAAGTTGTCTGATGAGTGATAAAGTCTAACGAAGAGGGTCACTTTTGCTTGGAATATTTGAGAAAGTCGCAATGAGTGCAGGGCGAGAGACGTCTCAGGACGGGTGGCTGCTGACTGTGATCAAGTCAGGGGTTACGGCGTGGTGGAGCTAGCGGTGATTTTGTTTGTGAGCGTGCGAAGGATGTCATGCCTACTGTGGAAGGGCAGGGAAATGCCTTCGGACCCCTGCGTATCGCGCAGTGGGCCCGTGATTTTGTTTTGCGACGCCCCGTCTAACCACCTGTGCTAGTTCTGGGACATATTGAAGAAAGGTCAAGCTAACGGAAAAGAAGTTAGTACCTCTAGAGCGTAACCCCATTGGATGGCTGCTAGCCGGCGCAACCTGGCTGCGGGACCGCGGGGTAAGAGTTTAAGGGGAGTTTCCTACCCCAGTGAAGTTACTCCGTGGGATGGTGATGATTGAGAATTTTTGGGGGAATCCTGATTGAATGATTGTCAAGAGAAAACCTATCGTTACGTAACCAACGAGGGGTGCTGCCGTTAAATAACAATGTGGTGGGCCGTAATCCTAGGCCGATCAGCCAGACTATGGTGGGCCAAGATGAAGACCTAGCCTTTCTGTACTAGACTGCAGAAAGAGCTGAGCGGATATTAAGTATACGTATATACTTATGCGAACTTGAGTGCGAGAGATTTTAAGAAGGAAGGCGAGAGTGCCTTCAGAGGTCTCGATTAAGCCTCGCGTCCCTAGTCTTTGCTAGGACTAGGGACACCCAACGAGAAGCCGAAGGTTGTCAAGGACCGGGGAGAGGACGATTGGGAAAGTCTTTGGAACTTATGCGGTCCGCGTTCTAATTTCTGGGCGGTGAGAGACCCGGGTTAGAAGCCTGGCAGCATATAGTTGTGAAGGTATGGTTTGATGGAGGCCTCTACCCTGTGTTTGTCGGCTAATCGGATTAGTCATTCCTTTCGTTAGCATTTGGAGTGCGGGTGGACGTAAATGACATATAATCCTAGAGGGAGTTGGAGTAGCAATGGAAGAGCTAACACTTAGACTAATTTGTCCACCTTTAATGGAGTCGTAGGTAGTAATTAATGTTAGCCAACCTAGTTTATGTCTAAATGTGAAGGCATATTTTTAAGTAGATATCATAGGTTATGTCTAAGTATATGAGGATACGTGGCTGAGTAGATATCCTGTTCAGGGGTATTTCGTGTGGGGTACTCTATCGGGATTATATTTGGGATCTTATCAGTCTGTCAAAGTTTATATGAATGTCTCCAGTCCAGCACTTGTCTCATGGCTGGCCATTGAGTTTGTATGGCTGGGTCGCTCTTCCCAGAGGAACAGGGATAGTCAGTCTAATAGCGGCGAAGCGACGGGAACGTTGCTTAAGATGGTCCGGTAAGCTGTCGGTGCGAATATCTTTACAAGGGTATCCGCCCTGGTGTTTGCAAGTGACAGAAAATAAGTCTTGTTGAAGTTTGAGTACACCGCACGAGTCGCGACAAAGTCGGTCATTTACGTTGACTGAGTGGTCAACTAGAGTAGAGAGTGTGTGGGCGCGCAGACTTGAGGCGCGCGTGATTCTTATCTATTGATGATTGAAGAGCCGGCGTGACCGCTGGTCAAAAAAAAATTCTTATTTAGTTATTTTTGATTTGAAATTAGGATTAAAAAGATTGTACCTCTTGATTGGCGCGCATGTTTACGACCTATGCGCACGAGCGGGGGGGGGGGGCAACACTAAAAAGGGTTTGTTTATTATTTATGCCATTATTATTTTTCTACGCGTCGGCGTTTCTTGATTTGGACGCGAAGCCGGATTTTTATGGTCGACGCGGCAGTCGAGGACCTTGAGTATGCGCCTCTTTCGATGGGACCGACAAGTTCCTGCCTATCTAGGATGCTACCGAAATTCCTCTATCCGGCCCGTTTTAAATTACGGACCAAGGGGGTTTAACGTGTATGTAAACCGGGGGGTGATCAGCCCATGGGGCGGAAGAGATTTGGCTGGTGGGGGCGCTCTGCAGGGGCACCGTCCGCCGCCCGCGGTTTGCCGTGAGAGGTTTGAGGGTGAGCATGCCCGTTGAGGCCTGAATAAACGGGGACTGTGCTTGGCACAGCGGGACTGAGGGTGTCGGGGCCGAAGCCGTCCTGCCCGGGCGGAGTGGCCACTTAGGATCCCGCCCCCACTTCGGTCTTCAAAGTGCTCGTTTGATTTTTTTTGCGACTGCCGCCTGGGCCTAGTTCACCAAGGCCCCCGCATAGGCCTATAGCGGGCCGCGGCCTTAGCGGCGCGGCCAGCTGTCTGAGTATAAGCAGCGGGTGTTAAGTTTGCCCATGGGAAAAATGCCTCCCGACAGTAATCAGGAGGCGGGGTGCCACGGCAGGGCCGGCAAGGCGGAGGCCGGCAACACATGGATGTGCAAAACCGGTTGTCGGGCTGGGGTATAGGAACGGGCCACCTAGGTGTCGGCCGGGGTTTGAGCCGCTCTAACGCAGTCCCCAGCTGTGGAACCGCTGCACAGTCTTCAAAGAGGCCAGGCAGTGCCCAGTCAGTCGCTGTTGAGAACATCGTTGGCCAGACAACGGAGTAGGCAGGCCGCGGGGAAAGCCAAGGCGCAAACAGGGAATAAGAGAGGATCGTGCCTGGGCGGAGAGCGAAAGGGGATGATGAAGAGAAGGAAATGAACTGGGATGCGGGCGGTGTCAGGTGCATTCAACGTTGAAGGGGGAAAATATGGACATGGCGGAGGGGAGAAGCACTTTCCTAGCTCGATTCTTGATAGAATCGGGCGGGGAAAAGTGCTAGATCGCGGTTTTTGGTGCTCGCGACCCCGATTCTGCGGTCGGATTTGGGAGAGAGGGATTAGAATAGGAGGGGCAAAGAGAAGTGGGTGCGTCAGGCTATGGTGGGAGTGACAAAGACAACAAAGAGGAAACGAGTATCTCGCTCGTTTCCAAACGGAATCGAGCGAGGAAAGGTTCGAAATGTAGGTTTTAGAGTAGGGCGAGCGTAGTGATTATGTCAGTTTTGGCATTGGATTAGTAGGACAAGGGCGGTTAGAGAAAGCTGGTGCTCCGGGATATGGCGGATGAGGGAAACGACGGGGAGGAGAAATTGAGGTATCACTCGATTCTTAATGGAATTGAGTGAACTAATGGTCAAAATAGAGGTTCGAGGACAAGGCAATTTAGATAGTAGTATTAGTTTTGGTAAAAGGTTAGTAAGACTAGAGGTTAGTGAAAAAAGTGGTGCGCGGGAGCAGGTCGATGGCGGGAGCAGGGATGGGCCATATCGTCGGAGAGCAAAAATGACATGCCTCGGTCATTTCTCGACCGATTTGGATGAGCCGGGATGGTAAGTAGGGGGTTTGGGCCATTTCGAGTTGAATGGCCGCGCCAGATTCTCGATTCGAGCGATGGTTTGGCGAGAGTGAGTGGTGGGGGTTGCGCGGGAAGACAGGCTTTAGGGGGAAAGTGTATTTTTTTCGTGGGAAAATTCATTTTTTTCTTATATATATATAGGTATATTGCTATCCCCCCCCGTTGTCATATGTGAGGGGAAGAGGTGATTCGAAGGTCAATAGTAACTTTAGTTGTAGCCATGGGTCAGCAGACAGAGAAGATCTGAAGTAAGCTTATGGCTATAGTCGAAGGAGAGTTGGGGGATGCAACAAAGGAGGAGTGATTGGGGACCCGGTTTTGCACCAGGTACAGCTTCAGAATAAGCAGGAAGGAACTACGAGCAACGAGTGACAGAGGGGAGAGAGGACGCGAGGGACGTACTTGGAGTGCATGTGAGTGAGGAAGTGGCCTTGTATTTGTCCCAGTTTTTGGGGACGTTCGTTCTTGCCTATAGACGAGCTGATCGTGCTCGATGTTCTGAACGGGTTGCAGCCTGGTTGTCTGAACCTGGCTGAACTTATGGCCAGATACCGTCATATTTCATTCAGGAGAAGCAATATGAACCTTACCTAGGGGGCCCGGCCGGGTGCATTAGCCGGCAAAGACAGAGAGAGAGGGAGAGGACAATACTCGCCTAGGAAACGACGATGTGGGGTGAACTAAGAGCTGGGCAAATATGGCAAGCGATAGTGTGCCCGACCCCTGTTTGGGTTTTTGCAGAAGTTCGCTTCGACTCTGTTCATCCCAAATACTTGGAGCGGTAGGAGGAACAGGCGCCTACATCGACGGATCTACCCTGTTGCTTGTAGTAGCGAGGAGTGAAGCTGTGGGCAAAGCTGCGACTCAGAATTTACTTGGCGGATTGCAGAGCCGCTTGTCTGGGAAACTGCAGGCCCTATCTGTTAGAACTGTGAGTCGCCCGAATACGAACTTGCTTGCTGGCTGGCATATTGTACTTACGTAACCAGCCAGACCTGGTTGTTGAGTCTCTATAGAGACTGTTGCTGCTGTCTGGAGTGGGCGAACTATGTTGAGGGGTCGTGGTTTCGGTTGTGAGGGGAGTGAGAGGAGCGATTGAGTACTCACCTGATTTGCGTAGGTTGCTCACCTCGTTGAGATGGTGGGAACAACCAGCCAGTTACACAGACTGCAAATCTACTGGTCGGCGGTGGTGGAGGTATTATTGAGACTGATAAACGGGGTAATGAGGGAGCAGCTACAACATTGCAGATTCGGCAAATTGACCAAAGCGTTGTTTGCTCCGGCAAGTGGATTAATAGAAAGCGAGCCGCAAGAATGCAAGACTCGTTTATAGTTCACGCTTAGAGTTACAAGGTTGCGGAAGTTGCTGGTGACTACTGGTGTTGGCCATCGCTGAGTACTGCTGCTGGGCCAATAGGTTGTGTGCGGACTGCAGCGGCGGGCAACTACTGCTGTTGCCATTGATCACCGCTAAATACTGTTGTTGTCTGTCGTTAGTGCTGCGTGTTCCGACATACTACGGCAAAGGAGGGTGGTTGTTACAGTCTGCGGGGCAGCGAGGATTGGGTAAAGGAGGTTATTGCTGTGAGTTGGGAGTTCTTCAGGAGGCTTGGACTTGACGGCTTGACTGCTATTTGACCAAGCTGTTATGCTTTGGCCGCCATTGCGGGGCCCTCAGGCGCACCAAGATAACAAGGCCCTCTCCCACGAGTTTGTGTGCACCATCCTTGTATCAGAGAGTCTCAAACCATCTTTTTGCCCTTCTAAGTCCCAGTCTAGTCCTTGGTTACGAGAGGAAGGCGGCAGGCGGGATTGCAACCCGTAGGTCCGCGTCAAGACTCTGTGGGGAGTCCACCCACCGATTGCGGGAGCTCTGCCGAAACTCAGGAGGACTTCTGGAGGCAGGGAATCGTCAGGTAAACCATATCCATTTGTACAACCTACTACCACCCATGTTTGTTTATCCCCCTTCAGTATAACTGTTGTATGCATGAGTTTGTCCGTATGGTTTTTGCTTTCTCTTCAGGACCCAATCAGACTGAATGGAAGGAACGTGTGAGAGAGAAGCCTAAGTTTCTTCTTTATTTTGGTTGAAAGCAGACAAAGGGATAAACTGGGGGAAGGTGGGGGGAAGACAGTTTTGCATGCGTTTGGAAGGGTCAACCAAAGCTGTGAATGGCTTAGGGCTATGTTTATTTGGCTGTTTTCTGAAGGACCAGGCATTGTTTCTACTGTGAATAGTCTGGTTGCTATATTTATGTAGTTGTTTTCTCGAGGACCAGGCATTGTTTCTACTGTGAATGGCCTGTTTACTCTAGTTAACTCTGGGTTTTGCCAGATTGAAGGGGTTTAAATTCTTGTTTTATTCTGAGGGAGTATTTATGGTCTAAGGCTAAGCATTGTTTCTACTGTGAATGGTTTACCCTGAAAACCACGCACGTGAACTAAAGTAAGTATAAATGAAAGTACTTTATGTATATTTGCATGTGAACTAGCAGCTCGACATAGTTTCTACTGTGAATGGTCCAGCGCTAAGCCATATCGTTAATAAGAAAAAAAGAAAAAATATAAAGTATAAATGGAAGTAACTAAGGCAAGATGAACATTGTTTCTACTGTGAATGGTTCAGTCCCCTGCCCATATTTGCCTTTTTTTGAAGACAAAGTCAGAAAAATTATTCAATTTTTGTATTAAACAGTTCAGGGCAGCTAGGCATTGTTTCTACTTTGAATGGCCTAGTCATATGCCCAAAAGAAGAGAGAAGTAGTTGTGCAACCTGTGCGCGTATATCTTGAAGGCAAGTTGGGCATTGTTTCTACGGTGAATGGTCCAGCTCTATGCCTTATGTAAGATGGGTATAAGGATTCAAGGACTTCAAGATTCATGATTTATTTATATGGAATGAACTTGGGATGGTGAGAGTACTTACATTCGTGGTTTGGCCTGCATGTGGTTGAATAAGGTTACTACTTGGTCTGAATTTTAGTTAAATAGGTAGTTGATTTAGTTGCTCGCCACCTGCTAGAGTCATAGGAGTTAGTTTCAATTCCTGCATTTTCTGTGATATATTTTTTTTTACTTAGAACAGTTCTTGCATTTTCTGGGATTATTTTTCCTATTTGGCTTTGTATAAATCTTGACAAGCTACTTTCTCTACGGGAAGCGCTGCCGAAATTTTACAAATGCAAGGAGTTAGTCGAATTTTGACTTGTCAGAAGTTCAACTTTGTCTTTTCTCTTATCCGACTTAGTTAAAATCTGGGAAGTCTCATTTTCTAAAGGGAGTGCTGCCCAAATTTTTGTTAATTCAGGGAGCTAGACAAAATCGATATTTGGGAAGTCAAAATAACTTTCAAATTCTGGACGTAGCCTTATATAAATTTTGAGATAGCACTTTTCTAGGGGGAGTGCTGCCAAAATTTCTGCAAAACTAAGAAGTTAGTTAAATCTTGTCTAAAATTGAACTCAACTTGTCTTTGAAGTTCATATCACACTTAGTATAGATCTGGGAAGTCTCCCTTTCTAAAGGGAGTGCTGCTAAAATTTCTGCTATTTCAGGAAGTTAGACATAATTTTGACTTTCCAGACTTAGAAATTATTTATGCTTCCATATCTGACTTCGTATAAATTTGGGAAGTCTCCCTTTCTAAAGGGAGTGCTGCCCAAATTTCTGCTATTTCAGGAAGTTAGACCTAATTTTGACTTTCTGGAGTTGAAAATTATTTCTGCTTTCATATCCAGACTTATATAAATTATGGAAAAACACTTTTCCTAGGGGAAGCGCTGCCGAAATTTTCTTAGTTTAAAGGAGATAGATTATATTTTGACAGGTGGCTATTCTGGCGATCCACCTTGAATGAGGGAGATTCTGCCATGAGTCTACCTTTCTTTGGGTACTTGCCTAGAGGTAGGCTTAGATATAGTTAACTAGGATGATTCTTGAGTGAGATCGTGATATGGGGATTATTCTCCATGGACTTATAGGTTTAGCCTGGGGCATTGACCTGTCATGTGTTGCAGGTCCTCTTGATCGTTTGGTTCAAGTTAAAGACTAGATTTAGCTTGATCCCTTGAGGATCATTTTCTGTTATCACTGATAACAGGTCGGTTGCCGATTCGTCGGTTTGCGATTCAACTCCAATTCACTCCTGCCACTCAACCTAAAGGTTTTAGCCATGTGGTTTATTTGTTTTGTTGTGTTTTTACCCAGACTTTATTGAATGGTCATTTTACAAAGATACTCAGCATTTTTATTGCTGGGAGGTAGCGCTGAGGTTGAGGTTTGCATGGCTAAAGCAAGGGGTATGAATATACAGAGAATGATTGAAGTTCACCCCGTGTAGAGTGTGGGCCTTTGGTTGAATCTTTGATGTGATTGCAGGTATGTTTGTGGTTCGGACTCTGGATGTGATTGTCTGTGATGACATGCATATAAGATTGAGAGGAGCCTCACTGGGAATGTGAGAAGTGATTGTTCTATATAACCAACCCCCATTATATTCATGAGTGCCCTGAGTGTTTGAGAGGCCAACGGTAATTATGCATAAGGGTCAAACAGATTATGTGTTTGAGAAAAAAGGGAGATTCCCTTTTATCCTTTGCTTCTTAGAGATTTTATGGTTGGACGTTGTAGTTCGTGGCAGCCGTCAAAGTCAAACCCCTTGACTTCTGTCCAGGCCTGAATGGGGCTCATCTCCAGGGCAGTAAGAAATGACTGTCACCACAGGTATGGACCTGTGTACCACCCACTTTGCACAGAGTGCAGAAGAGGGTGTGTGGTCTTCAACCACCCTTGGCGGTTGTCCAGCGTCGAGAGATTAACCCTCAATGCGCGTGTCAGCCGACACTTGAGTGTCGAATGCGAACCTCGAGATTAACGAGGACCGCATGATTATGGACACTACATAGCACGCCATCATTGTGATTGCTTGCGTACGTTTGCATTGCGAGTCGATATGAGTTAGCCCTACGTCCACGAGGTTTTATACAAAGTCTCGCGCGCGACGCTTACTTGATTTTCGCATTGGAAAGTTGTAGGTTGGCTACCGAGGGGCTAAGAGCGTTGTAGAGTTGTTTCTGTTGTGTCGTGTTGTATGTGTATGTGTGTGTGTGTGTGTGTGTGTGTGTGTTCGTAAAGTGGAGTGCGCGTGGTGTGTGGGATGCGTCCTAATCGAGCGACGACGAGTCGCGCGTAGGACCTCAGCCCTTCAAGATGTTGGTTCGCGTGCGGATCTGATAGAGGCGTATTACCGCGCGTACCCCCTATGCTACAGCGAACGAGAAACACCCTCGGCTGGTCCACCTCTGCGATTGCAACTAATTAACTTTCGTACCGTGGACTGGTAGCTCGGTGGGGATACGCCCACCGAAAGGAGTTGATAACTCCCGTAAGGTGGAGGTAAGTTGTGCCTTACGTAGGCCCCATCCTGTCGTAGGGACTCGTGAGAGGTATGGCTGGCGCACTCGGCCGGAGCGGCTTAGGGAAGCTCCATTTGTGTGTTCGCGACGAGGTAGATCTAACTCCTGCGTGACGCGGCCGAGAGGGTCCCGTGCTGCAGCGTGCGGTGCCGGACCGATGCGCTCGACAACGTGGTGTGTGGGATGCGTCCTAGTCGACTGACGACGAGCCGCACTTGGGACTTCAACCCCCCAAGATGTCGGTTCGTGTGCGGGTCCGATAGGCGTATTACCGCGCGTGCCCCCTATGCTAGAGCGAACGAGAAACGCCCTCGGCTGGTCCACCTCTGCGATTGCAACCGAGTAGCTTTCGTACTGTGGACTACTAGCTCGGCGGGGATAAGCCCACCGAAGGAAGGTGACAACTCCCGTAAGGTGGAGGTAAGTTGTGCCTCGCATAGGCCCTATCCTGTCGTAGGGGCTCGCGAGAGGTATGGCTGGCGCACTCGGCCGGAGCGGCCTAAGGAAGCTCCTTTTGCGTGTTCGTGTCGAGGTTGGTCCAACTCCTGCATGACGCGGCCGAGAGGGTCCCGTGCTGCCACGTGCGGTGCTGGACCGATGCGCCCGACAGGTGGCGCCGTTGCCGGGGATAATGAAAGCCTATTGTTGTCCCTGGTGGAACGACATCCGGGTATGGGAATGAGGGAGAACTAGGCATATGAGCAGAAAAGGAAAAGACTATGAGGTGGAATGTGTGGTGGTCTATATGGCTGTGTGTGCGAATAATGATTGATTGGTGGTTTGGCTGATGGTGTGGACGAGGCAAATGTGCAAGGAAATTTCATGGTGAGGATGGGCCTTACCTAGGTGAGCTTAAGGGAAATAGGAAGAGAAATGTCTGCCAGGTCTAGAGCGCTGGGTGTTTAAGTGATCAGCCCGATAGGATCGTGATGGATTGGATTGCGGAGTGAAACCTTTCGTCCTATTGTTTCTTATAACAGGGGGATTGAAACCGAAGGCAGTCAATCAAAATGCCAGAGGAGATGGTGGACGGTGGGAGAAGGCTCGTGACGCTCGACGACCTCATCGATGCCTTGGATAAGCGCGAGAGAGCGCTGAGCAATGTCCCAAAGGTCGATACATTTCATTTCAAGGGAGATCGGGTGTCCGACTGGCTAAACCTGGTTGAGCAGGCATCGGTGGGATTGGCGGATGAAGTAAGATTTCAGCGGATTATGAGATACCTCCTTAATAGCCACCATCAGGAGGTGGGTAGGGTGGTGGATGCTGCCAATGGCAGCTGGGCAAGGTTCAGGGACCTAATGCTAAGAAAGTACCGGCTGGGAGATGGGTTGCTGACCATAGCGGACCTGGAGGCCATGAACAAAGATGACTTCTCCACAATTGGGGCGTTTGTGCACGAGTTCAAAAAGAAGGCAAGGAAGGTGCACGGGATTTCTGAGGAGACGCAGTGTGCTATATTTTTGGGCCTCCTTACTGGCTCGGAGGCCGCGGAATCGACGAACCATGGAGGATGAAGTGAGAAGCTCACCTGAGCCACTATTGACAAGGGAGTGGAAGAGGGGAGTCTGGACCAGGTGGAGCAGCACCAGATGCGGTTGCAGAGGCGTAAGAGGAAGGAAAGGGACACCACCGCATCTGGGATCCCAGGGGTGAAGAGGATCGTCACGGACGTGCTTGCAGTGCTGGGGTATGATAATGAGGCGGAAGTGCAAAAGAGAGGGGTGCGTGTGGCCCAAGGACGCGCATCCGGGGCAGTGGATGAAGAGGCGGAACGAGAGGACTACGGCGGAGAGGGAACGGGCGATCCTGACCAAAGCCCAGAGGAAGCAACGTAATTTACTAATGGGGGGTCAAGGATCAGGGAAGGGGGAAGCCCCGCAAACGGTTGCCGCGCCACCATCTGCCGCGACAACAACGCCAGCGTCAGCCGGACCGTCGTGCATGGGGCCGCTGCCGGCTTGTGGGCATTGGATGCCGCGTTGTCAGCTTGCGCCCTGGCCCAGCTGTAACCACTGTAACTCCTGTGGAGGGAGTCAGGCCCATGCTGGACAGATGGTCCCCTATTCGGGCCGTCGGCAAGTATGGGCCCCCCGAGCTACCCTGCGACTCAAGGTCAGTTTGCGGCCCAACCGCCACCCTCCCAACAAGCCTCGCAGGCTAGTGTGGCCGGAGGAGGAAACCAGGGGCAAGGCGGCCAAGGCAATGGAGGCCGAGGCCAAGGGGGTCAAGGATGCGGTGGCCGGGGACGAGGAAGAAATGATGGAGGTCGTGGAGGAGGTTGGAATGGTCAGGGAGGCCAGAACCAAGGTGGCCAGGAGGGGGGCCAAGGATATGGGAGGCCCCGCTTTGATTGGCGGAACGCTACCTGTTGGCATTGTGGCGATGTAGGCCACACCATACGATTCTGCCAGCAGCGGCGGGATGATGAGCTAGCAGGGTTGATCTCCTCCTGTATGGACGGAGATATATTTGATAAATGGGGAAAGCATATTGACCCCAAGGTCCCAGGAGGAATCAAGCAAGAGGCCCTAAGGCGAGCAGCGGCAGGGCCACTAGTAACCCCAGCCATGTTTAGGATGTGGCAGGAAAGAGAAGATCCGGCCATAAGGGTCGAGGAAATTGTGGGTGATAGCGAAGAGGTTACTCAGCGACCAAAGACAGGGACTATGAAGGAGGAACCCATGGTCGTCGAGCAAGAGGGTGACAAGGGAGCCAGCCATAGTCATCCTGGAGAAGATGGAGGATCTGCTGGAGAAGGTGGGGAGGTACCAGCAGAAGTTGCAGACCCTGTGTGAAGAGGCCCTAGGATGGGAAGCCAACCTTCCTAAGGTCTTCCTTTACGACTCCGGACCTGAGCCTTCGTCAGGACAACAGGGGTACCCAAGAATGGCGACTGTAGGGATGGGCCCTAGGTCGGGTATGAACAGAGGCCATAGCCCCGTTCATGGTTCATGGGGTTGGTGAACAGAGGCCGGTCGTAGTTCAAGGAGTTCACAGAGAGCGGGATTGTTTTTTTTTTTTTTTTGGGCTACGGGGTCGTTTTTTTTTTTTTTTATAGGAGGGTGGTAGTCATTGGAGGGTACCCCCCATAATTTTTCAAAAAAACAAATTTGACGAATAATGTTTTGTTTTAATTAAAAACGAAAAAAACAAAATGCAACCAGGAGCCGGGACCCACTAGCATAGATTTACGCTTCGGCAGTTTGGTTTTCAACCATAGATTTACGCTTCGGCAGTTTGGTTTTCAACCACGTGCGGCAAGAGGTGACATCGGCTACCATTGATCCTTTTGTATATCTTCTGCGCAGGGCGATAAGGACCGATTCCGTAGAGGTATCTGTCCGCCGGCCAATAGAAAAGTTTCCTTTTCATCTTTTTGTTCATTTAGGTAGACACTTTGCGTTGGCGCAAAGCTGCAATACTACAGTTTTTTTAAGGGGGGGTGTTTTTGAAGCTTCGCGCCTTGCTATTTTTTTCCGCAGAAATTGAGAATATTGAGATTTTTGTGGAAGACTGCGAACAGGCCGGCGGGAAGGTCGCATGCAGATGTACCGGGTTGGTGGAAGTGTGGATGCATAGCGTTGGCCTTGTTTTCTTTGCATTTCTGAAAAGAAAAGAAAAAAGGATTCTTTACCGCCGCCACACACCGATTTAGCTAGTGGGTCCCAGCTCCAGCCAAAATGAGCATTTTTGTTTGTTGTTTTGTAGGGTATTTCGATTTTTCTTTTTTTTAATGTCATCATGCTCTGGGCATTGAGGTGACTGTACCTATCAAGGGGCCTAGCTCAGTTGGTAAGGCACGCAAGTGGCATTCAGGAGGTCTTGGGTTCAATCCCCATTGGCCTCAGGCACCTTCCTGGGCATGTTTGGCGCCTGCCACCTAAAGATAGCCCGTTGGTCCCCCCAATTGGCAGTCTCTGCTGATGTTCATAGGTGGGGGGATAATCGGGGAGGCACAGAGACTGGCCACTAGATGATGCTCGGTCCCTACCAGCTATCCCCTGGCTGGTGTCCCCATTGAGGGTTCCCTGAAGGCAATCAACGCCACCCGATGTCAGATTATACACAATATTGAATTTACCTGGGCTGGTTAGTCCGATGATAATACCTCAAGGCCCCGGAAAAAAAAAAAAAAAAGAGTGTCCGCTCACAGGTACAGGGCCAAATGACCGGCCTGTCACGTTCACCGTCACGGCACTGGTGGCGAGGCCCTCAATTAGGTTTATAGAAAAGCTGCAAGAAACAGATGTAAGAGGCCGGGGACCTCAGAATTCAACCCGCGGCAAGGTCCCACTTGTGCAAATTAGGAGATTTCGGCCGTCGATCTTTGCTATCTACGGTCAGTATCTCTTAATTCGTGCAAGTGGGACCTAGCCCTCGGTTCTGAGTCTCTAGTCCATAGCCAGACCAACCTCTCTGAAACACAAGCCTTGAGGCTTTACCACTTCACACCACCTGCCAGACCAACCTGGCATCAACACGCAATCTACTTCTAGATAGAAAGCAACCGACGACCAGTCATTCGCATCCAACCCCTCCTGACCCTACCGTGGGTCCCCAGGTCCAAAACGCTCCCCCCAGGCCGTATGAGCCACCGCGTGACCAGGTTGAAGCATTTCCAGTTTCCCACAGTACCTTCCACAAGGGTACTCTGTTACTGTTACTCCGTTCCCTTGCCCCTCCCCCGTGAGGCTGTGACCTGACGTCCGAGCCTCGTTGATGGGTTGCATGCGAAGCCGCAGTCTATCCCTGCCGGTAGAAATAATGCACGGCCTGACGCAGAGAAGCCCTGGCCAACTTATACCGGGAAGCTTTTGTATCGACGAAGAACTTATCTCTGCCACTTGTCATGCCCAGTTTCCCGCGGCAGGGAGCTGAGGTGTAATCTTCCTACGTCACCGTGACCTGCCGCATTGCAGACGAACCGTGATCAACGGCAGGGCGGGGAAGAACGTTTATTTCTCAATAACCAGCGCTCGGCAAGAACGCGGATCCCTAATTAATCAGCTCGTGTCAACAATTTACTTTTCGTTTTTTTGGCGATTTTTTTTTTTTTTTTACAAACAGTTTACTTCCATCCAGGGGCCAGTTTTGCAATTAACGGCTCAGGGCAAAACAGCCCCTCAGCTCGTTTATCGCTACCATGTGTGCACCACTGATAGCGGGACGGCTCAGGAGTGCGCATGATGATGTGATTTGTGATCTGGTGACTTATCTCCCATTCGAGGCCAGCGAGGGATGCCTCGATCTCCCGCCAACAATTACGTAATAGAGCCCCCCTGCGTAAGGTGGGTTTTCCCCCTTTTTTTCTCATTTTAGTAGACTTTTTTTTTTTTCCCCGCCCATGTCCTAGTGTGATGGCGCCTGGCTGGTTGATGAAGACGATGCGTTTTCGCGAGAGAAGTAACGTCCGTGCGGCATTCTGTGACATCAGAAGTCGGCACGTGCGCTTCCTCTTGGTGCGTGTATTCGTCTTCTCCTTTTTCCTGATCTTAGCTGCCATGCTCCGAAACTACAGTCCGGTCGACGGACTGTCCCGCAAATTCTCATCGTTGGCTGTGATTTCGAATTCCGATGCACACGTGGTTGGTAGCCTTCTGCAGGCGCCCACTTCGGCAGCCCCGCCATCTCTTCTGTCGGTATCTTCACTTGCAGGCAGACTCTTTATCAACACCTCGATACGGGTCGTTGCTTCACATCCATCCCCGACACCGGATGACTGCCAGTCTGTAATCGCGAACCTGGTGGTCTCGCCTCAGAAATGGCTGTACTATGTCCGAGAGCAGACCTGCTCAAACAGCAGCTCATTCAGCAGCGTTACGTCGATAAGGAAAGCCAACTTATCGAGGGCAACCCAGGGACCGGACTCCCTGGGTGACGAATCGACATTATTAACCTACTTGTGGTCTTACGAGGAGCGGAACGGGTCGAGAATTGCAGAGCGGCCGAATTCGACGGCTTCCGTGATGGGAATGGCCCTTTCGAACGATGATTCCCATCTCATCTTGAGCGTAGCCTACCCTTCCTTCAATTCTAATTTTGGTCTGTCCGACAATGGCAGCATCACGTCCTTGTCTGTTTCTGACTCCTCCCGTCTTTCTACCTCCTCGTTTTCCTTTCAGCGTATTAACAAAATCGGTTTGGACCCTTCCGGACAGAGTCTGGTTTATAATAGGCGCTTTCGCGGTGCACTCGAATATATTCGGGTCGATCGCTCCGGACGTCCGAAGTCCGATTTATCATTAGAATTACAGAGCGATTCGGAATCCGTTCATGAGGCCATATTCCAATCTCAAAGCTTTGTGAACGATTGCCTTTATTTTTCGCAGACAAATGCAAGCCAGCTGTTCGGGTTTCACCCCTTCATCCCGGGGACCAGGCCCACAGCGCTAGTGACCTTTTCTCCATTCACAACGGAACGTACGGATGATGTTGTGGTCACTCGAGACGGGTGTCACCTCTTTTTTACCGTAGGGAGTTCTGTTCTTAGTGCGGACGTCCGCACACAATGCTATCAGGTAGAGAAACGCATTTATAACGAAATTTACTACATATCGGGTACACTTAGGGGACTGGCATTGATGGAGAATGAAGTGGGGGACGACGCATACTTGTACTTGGGCTCTGGCGACGGGAAACTTTTTGAAGTGCAGTTGAACAGGTCTGGCAGAGACTGTGTATTAGAAGCGAAACCAAGTATTCCCCCCCCACCTGAAGGTGCCGTAGAATCAAAACCAAGCAATCCCGCTGTTCCCGGTGCATCTGGATATGTCATCACTGTTCTGGTAACAGCTGTGGTGACTGGCACAGTGGTCGCCATGGTAATCATTGCCAGCTTGATGTGCCTATGGCGGAGAGCGCGCCGCCGACCAGCTGGTCCGGAACGTGCCCTCCAAGCCGGTGAGCAAGCGACGTCATCCTTACCAGAAGATGAAGCGTTGGATGCGTGGGGAATTAAGCCGTCGCGGGTCAAGCAGTTCGCTTTCAGAGTCCTGTGGGAATGTACGGACAAATTCAGCGAGGGTCGAAGAATTGGGGAGAAGGGAGCGTTTGGGAAGGTTTACAGGGGCTCGCTCGACGGCAAGGAGGTCGCGGTAAAGGTGATGACGGGCGAGCTAACAGACATCAAACGGAGCCAGTTTGTGACCGAAGTGAACACTCTCAGCGGGCTCAATCATGCTAATCTCATACAACTAGTCGGGTACTGCCTCGCGGGCGATCACTGCATCTTGGTGTACCCGTTCTTCAGAGGAGGCAGCCTGCACGGGCGGCTGTTCCCCAAGGCCGTCGGTGCGAAGGATGGCAAAGCGCCGGACACGGACCAAAGTGTCGAGAATCCACCCCCTCCGCTGACGCTTCTGGAGCGCATGAGCATCGCCTTCCAGGTTGCCAAGGGGCTCGGCTACCTTCACGACGCCGCCAGGCCCCCCATTATCCATCGGGACGTCAAGAGCAGCAACATTCTGCTCGGCGAGGGATCTGGAGAGAAGCTTCACGTCGTCGTAGCGGATTTCGGATTAGCAGCCATCGGCGAGAGGGTATTAGACACAGGACATGACCACGTCGTGCTGACCTCTCACATCGGCGGCACATTCGGGTACATGTCGCCCGAGTACATGCTGAGAGGAGAGCTGTCCGAAAAGAACGATGTGTACTCTTATGGGGTACTCGTTCTGGAGCTGTTCACAGGCAGGAAGGTGGTCGGGCCGGCTCCTTCCGGGCTGGGATGGCAGACGCTCGTCGAGTGGGTGAAGCCTTTCCTTCGAGGGGCAGTCGTCCAGAGCGGGAGCATAGAGATGCCGTACCCGATACTTGATCCGTGCTTGTGGGATCAGGTGGCTGGAGATTCGGTCAAGAAGATGGTGATGAACACATTCGGACTGGCTTGGGAATGCGTCCAAGAGGAGTATGGGTCGAGACCAGCCATGAGAGAAATCATTCAGCGCATGCACAGCATGTTCCTGGAAGTGGGTTGGGATGGCCTGACGGTGATGATGGTGGACCTAGAAAACGTTGTGGATGATGGTGCAGAACCSYCACACGACGTCTCAGGGGAAGATGAGTGCATGTTTAGAGCGGCTTCAAGTACCTTTCCTGATCAAACCAGCTACTGAAGACAGCCGGTTTCTCTCTCTCTCTCTCTCTCTCTCTCTCTCTCTC
>BFEA01000129.1:2823592-2842023 GCA_003427395.1 Chara braunii
AGAGAGAGAGAGAGAGAGAGAGAGAGAAAGAGAGAGAGAGAGAGAGAGAGAGAGAGAGAGAGAGAGAGAGAGAGAGAGAGAGAGAGAGAGAGGGGCATGTTTTGCAACAGCTGAAACACAAACACGGGGGGTTTGCCGGGGAGAGAGAGAGAGAGAGAGAGAGAGAGAGAGAGAGGGGCATGTTTTGCAACAGCTGTGGCTCCACTGTAACAAGACCTTGTCAGTGAGGGCATACTCACGCCCTGAGGCCCTACTCACATTAGCGGTCTCTTAAATGTATTTGACCGCATTACTGCCCCACCTGGATGCATCTGGCCCCACTTCAGTCCCGAAATAACTAGTGTGAGGATGTCCTGAGAGTCTTTTCTCTCTGGGTGCTTTCACATGGAGAATAGGTTGAGCCACGTGTCCTCTCTCCTTGTTGTCTGCTCTCTACAGACCGCCCTCTCAGATTTTTCGAAAGCCAAAGCTTGTTTCTGAGAACTGCCACTCAAAGGCTTAGGCCTGGACCCCACTAGCCCGTGGGTGGAAAAGTTGGTTGGCAAGAAAAGACAGGCAAGAGAGTTTGGATATAGGGCGTCTCTGCACTACTCTAGATTCGAGCTTTTTTTTTTTTTTTTTTTTTTTTTTTCCAAAAGGATATCACTTTTATTTCAACAACTCAACGGAGGCCGGGAATCCCTCCACAAACAACCCGGAAAAGGCTGCGACCATTACCCAGTTTAGGTTTAGGTGGTGGACCAAAATGTCCAGAGGTAGAAATTGGCCAAAGCAAGACCGCTACCCTGAGTCCCTGACTAAGAGTCCACCCCTCAGAAAATTAAATGAAAGCCACAAGGCTTAAAAAGCCACACAAACCGAAAGATACTAACTATAATAGGACCCCATGCCTAAGAACTCAGAGAAAAGGAAGAAAAAAAAAAAGAAAAAAAAGGAGACAACAAACAGAGAAACTAAAGAAACAGAAAAAAACCATCTTAGACTAATGCTACGTACCGCTAAATCCAAACTCCACCTAAAAACGGTGGAGCATAAGGTCTGGAAGAGACTTGCCCTATCAACTGACGCTCCCTCCACATAGCAAGGTCCCTCTGCCTGCCTACTGTGGCTGATACGCAACGGAGCAATCCAGGTTGCTAAAAAACAAAAACCGGGCGCCTTAATACAGAAGAGCTTACCCTCCCTATTCTACTTGTCAAAGACCATTGATCTAACTCCAACTTACCAGCGGACGTTATCCGAGCCACCCTGTCTCCAATACACCAGGTGCGGGCAAACCACCTCCTTCCCACCAAACTTGTCCCACAGCTCTTCCGTCTCCAGTCGGCCTGAATAGCCCTACGCAGTAGCGTACGGAAGGAGAAGCGGATTTCTTTGTTAGTGAGTTCTCTGTTGTT
The DNA here is from genome assembly GCA_003427395.1 of Chara braunii. NCBI lineage: Eukaryota > Viridiplantae > Streptophyta > Charophyceae > Charales > Characeae > Chara > Chara braunii. The sequence continues at coordinate 2,824,990 of BFEA01000129.1, forward strand.
GAAGAGCCTATTGTTCCTCTCCTTCCAGATCACTTCCATACCTACTGCTATGACTGTTTGGGCAACGTATCCTCAGCCCACTTCTATCTGCAAAGAGTGTGGGATCCCTCCCAGCGAAACCCATTCCCTGGTCCATGACAGACTCTTATCTGCTGTCTTGGACCAAAATCTGTTCCACCACAGCCAAATACGGTGGGAGCTCGAACAGTCCCACCATAGGTGGGGAGTGGATTCGAACGCCCACTGGCATCTGTGACATGTTAACTCCACCTGAAACACTCTTTGTATTAGCCATACTGCTGACGGGGTCGCAAGAAAGGAGAGAAGCCACAGCAGCGCTGCTTATCGCTGGTTGGGAATTAGTTGAAGCTGTTCCCAGCATCTTGAAATGGCCGTTCTGATTGCTTCTGGTGGGAGTTGGAGGACCCGCATCCATCTGCTTACTGCTACTGCCAAGGGCTGGCGTGGAGGAGCTAAGAGCTTGTACCCCAGTTGAGACTGATACTTAATCAGAGGTAAGTTCTCTCCGTTTTTGCCTTTAGCTCTCCAGGACCACAGTGCCGGGTCCAATCTCAAAGCTGAGATTGGTAATCCATTCTAAAAGACCGTACATATTAGATTGTCATTCCCGTCCTGCTCCTCCATCACTCACACCTTCGTAAGCTTCTCCCCCAGCTCCGGTTGTCTGTCCTCCACCAGGCATAGGGGCTGAGACTCTGTTATGTCAAGCCGTGGTTGTCAGCATTGGAACAGTCTCTTTCCCTCCGAGTAGGAGATGAGTTTCCAGAATTCTGTTAAAGACTGACCAGTAGAGTTCTGATACCAAGTACCCGGGGGGTCTAACCCTGCCGGATCGATTAAACTCTTCTAAGCTTCCGGAATAGCGGCGACAACAACACCTAACTTTTCCTCCAGGTTTCTGACTGTTCCCAGAGATTCTTGCAGTTCTGACTTTAAGTTAGTTTTCCAACAGTTGAGTGTGTGGTTCCACAGGTCTCTGATAGTGGAGACCCCCCGTTCCATCCACGTTCTGCCAAAGCTTCCTGGAGCTGAGTCTGCTTTCAACCAGTTCCCCGAGATATCACAAACGTGAGGGTTTTCAAAAATTGGTTCGTTGAAGACCTCCTGTTTTGTAACTGGCTGTTACTAGACGTCTGGTCGTAGTTTCCTCCAAGCCTTGACTATAAGGGCCCAGAAAGGGGACTGGATAACTCTCCTCTGATAAGAGTACATTAAGAAGGCCGTCTAGACATCCCGAGGTCCGTTTAGGTGTCATTCTTCCATGAGTATTTTTCCCCTAATAGTACTCAATGTTCCGCTTCCTTGGATGAAGCTGCGACTGTAATCCATCTTACCAGCATCGCTGCGTTTTGTCTATCTGGGTCTATCATGCCGAGGCCTCCCTCTTCCCGCGAGTTGCAAATTAAATCCCATGCTATCTTGGAGATAAAGGCATCATTCTCGGTCGAAAAGGGCTTCCATAAGAACTTGGTTGCCCGCCGTCTCAACATAGGGAGCAGTTGTTGGTCCAATCTTCTTACTGCGCTAACAAACCAGAGCAAGGCAAACAATGAGGTTTTCATAACCATGGCCCTGCCGAAAATCGATAGATGGGGAGCTTTCCCCCACGTGGCTAGTCTGTGCACTACCTAATGGAAAAGTAATCCGTCCTGATTCGCAGAGCAATCCATCAGTGCGACTTGAACCCCTTAGAATCTCTCTGACTCGTTCAGACCTACTTGTCTCGTTCCCCATCTCGCACTCGGAGTGAAGCGGCCCTGGAGTAAGAACACTTACTTATGCCAGTTAACTGAAGCTTCGGAGAGACTGCAATACTCCTCTAGACAAGCTTTGAGTGCACCTAGTGACTCTGGAGTGTTTTTGGAAATAGCCAGCAGATCGTCCGCCAGCACCTTGGCCCGACAATCCAAGATTCCAAGCGGGATTTTTCGAAAGCCAAAGCTTGTTTCTGAGAACTGTCACTCAAAGGCTTAGGCCTGGACCCCTCTGCACTACTCTAGATTCGAGCTTTTCCTCGAGTGCGGGGGATGCACTCAGGAATGGACCCCACAAGGAGAAATTGTGGAAAAACTTTTCTCGGACTCCACTGGACACATCAAGCCCTCCGAAAAGCCCATTTTAGTAGGGCGGGGATCCACCCCCTGAAAAACCGTAGCTGGAAATTTGAGATTTTGTGTTTTCATATTAAAAAAAAAAGAAAACATTGGTTTCTGGTCTGAAAAGTGCCACCGGAGTTTCTACCGGAGTTTCTACCGGATTTTTTTTTTTTTTTTTTAATTTGGACCATTTTTTTATTTTTTTTATTTTTAAGGCTAATTCTTTAAGCCCAAGCAATTCAATTACCTGTCAAATCTGTACAGGATGACTTTTTAGGCCTTTTTTATTGTCATTATAGTATTACGGGGAACCCCGTGGTCAAGCATCCAACGAGGGAACATGCGGGAGCTGCACCCACCAGCAGGTGTGATACCTGCTACAGCAGGTGGGCGATACCGGCCAGGGGTCAGCCGGTAGCATCAGGACTGAGCTTCTTCGATGGGCCAGTCATTGTGCCTCCCCTCCGGTCCCCTCCCCCTATGAACATCTGCAGTCTCTGCTCAATGCCACTCGGGGGGACCAACGACATATGCGTGTCATCCTTGCGCAGGGGCCATGCTAATTTTGTGCCCTTCCCAGAGAGTAAAAGAAGGGGGTTGGAAACTCTTCGCCCAATCCAGCGGCCTAGCTCAATTGGTTAGGCATGCAAGTGTCATTCAGGAGGTTGCGGGTTCAAGCCCTATGGCCGCCTGCGGCGCACTTAGTGCCAACGGACTGTGATAGTCCTCTGGATACCCCTGATCGATATTAGCGGGATCTATGACCAACATGGGTTTGAGTGTGAGCGCGAGTGAGTTGTGTGTGGTGTGTGGAAGAGTGTGTGGGAGAGTGTTGGCCATAGCCTCTACTGCTACTCGATGAGGGGTGGGGGACGATGAGAAAGGGAGGTGCAACTACTGGCAGGTCTCGATCTTTGTGTTAGCCAGACCCCCACTGGCGGCCCCAACCCTATACCCTAACCATTAGGGGCAAGGGACAAAATGAAATCTCCCCTTCACAGAGAGAGGAAAACTATGCTTGCAGGGGTCCCCTCTAGATAGCCTTAGGAGTAGGTAGTGAAAGGCAATAAAAATAAAAGTTGAGAGAAGAATATAAAAAAAATAAAAAAAATAAAATAAATTTCGCCGACACGGTGGTCCATCCATAGTCGGAGCCGAGCAGATCCCTGGTTCAATGACTAGGGCGACGGACATCCTGGTTTCACCCAATAGGGGGGGACAAGAAAAACAGGCGCAAGGCCCTTTGAAAGGACATCCAGTCCATCTCCAATTTCCAGCCTTGCCAACCTCATGGAAACTAGCTATTCCAGCCACTCCAGTGGGGTCCTGTTATTCCGCATCCAAGCTCTTTCGAACACTTTTCCACAGAAACCTGAAACTCGTCACTTTTCCAACACTTTTTTATGGGGTCCAGGCCTTTGTGTTTTCTTGCCCACTGAGGTTTGTATCTTTTTTTAGTCCCGAAAAGCAAATGCAAATTCGCGAGGACCTCTAGAGGTCCTCTCAAATGGCTGCACCCAGCGGCCCAACAGGCAGCTAACATATACTACACGGTTTACAATTTTGCTAGGGGCATGGGCCTTGTGTGACTGCAATAGAGTAGCAGTTTTCGTGATTTTGTGAAAAGGATGCCTAGTGCGCGTATGCCCTAACTCTAGACAACCCGACCCTAGAAATAAACCACAAGAACTTTTCTTGCAGAAGAGTAGCATAAAAGAGTTATAATTGCACTGTGGGGCAAGATAAAGTTTGCAATTGTTCTTGAGGCACCCTACCTGGCCAAAAAGTTGGGTTGTATACATTGCGCGAACGGCAATTCGAAACTGTATCTTGGCCCATAATACAATTATAACTCATTTTTGTGACTCCTGCATAGTTTCCCCTTTTCTTTTTTAAGTAACAGAGAAGAGACAAGCTTTGTGTTGTCACGGTAGAGGTGGTTGTCGGCCGAGACACCATACCTGCTCTTGATTCTTAGTGTGGCATCAAGGGTAAAGGCGACCACACTTGAAAAGCCCACAGTCACAGACCAAATATGCAAATAGCAATTTGATTGTTAAGTGTGCAACCATGGGTTAGTCTGACAGCTCTAGCAAACAATTTTCTAGGGATCCGTTCTAGTGCTTGTGAAGCTACAACTCTTGAAGAAAATTTGCACGGCAGATTTCTAGAGTAGCGGTGCCGTACTCAAGATTTTTCTTGAGTCTACAGTAGTGGTGTGACGAACTATTTTCTGTAATCGCGCAATTTTCTGCGAGAAGCTGCTCGGGGAAATACGATGGGACGGATGGGTGAACTATGGGAAGATGGGTCGGGCGAGCAAGTTGCATGGATCTCCTCGTTTCTTTTTCATTTTCTGCTGGAAGTTGCCGGATCGGTGTCGGGAAAACCCCGTACCAACGGTTGAATAGTCGCGCCTTAGCGAGCACGAGAAATAACTGTACCATAGTTTATTTCTTGTTCTGCTATGAGCACTAGGAATTTTGGCGCGATCGGGCGCACGAGAATATCGTTTTTGAATTTTCAACTGATGTCGAGCCCCCACGGGCTCGCGGAATTGTTTTTCTTTTCTGTTTTTTCAGAATTAGGACTTAGGCTAGGAATTTAGGTACTCCGAGTTTTGTTGCCCCACGCTTGCCTGAAATTTGCTGCGCTGGGAATAGGGCTCTGACTAGATCGCGCCCTTAATCTTCTGTAACTGTCGGGCGCGATTGTAACTGTATCTTTCTTCTTTCTTGGTTTCCTCGTGTTTTCTCGCCTTCTCCTTTTTCCTCACCTTGCATACTCTGTTCTAATTGGCCGGAGCGCCTGCATGACCGGATCGATGCGTGGAGTGTGGCTACGACCCCCACACCGCGGCCTGGCCATGCAGACGTAGGCACTCCCTCTCTTCTCATCTTGTCCATCTGGGCTTAATCCCGTTCCTTTCACGCAGGCATGCATGCTATAAATTTTGCAAGCGCGATTAGTTTACTCTCTAAGAATTTCGAGGTTAGCATGATCAGTGAGGGTCGGCTAACGAGCAAGTTGAAAGGTGAGTGAGTACGAGAGTTGGGCGATCCGACGAGTTTGTGCTGAGTATGTGGGGTTGACGTGTGGGCCGCGGCGGACTGTGGCACACGGGCGAACCTGGCTTGCATATTCGAACTAAGCGGGGTGACAACTCTGTGTGGATGCGAGGCGACGAGTTGCAAGCATCGGGGGAAGAGAGAGAGAAAGAGCGAGAGAGAGAGCAATTGTGGGTGTGGGATGAGGTTGTTTCCTTTGTTCGTCTGTATAATTTTGGATCCTGATATGACTGATTTTATCACGACCTTTTTTTTGGACTTCTCTTGTAAATCGTCTCAGATTTTCCTTCTCGTTTTTACTTCGCGTGTATGCATGGAATGAATGTGAATTTCCTTTTATTAGTAATCTTTTCGGATTTCCAGTCTTGTTTTGCGATGTCTGTTTCGCCTCTGTCTACTATTCATTCGTGTGAGTTATACGCTCAGATCTAATTGAAAACGCTTGTTATGGATGTTTGGGTTTAGTCGCTAACTTTCGATCACCAAGAATGTTGTGAGAAGTTGATGATCCCTTCCCCTCTTTCCTCCTTTTCATCACATGTATCGCATGTAATGACCGGATCTCACCCAACGTAGCATGAGTAGGATATTTGCATGTACGTCGAACGTGATCACTGTCTGACAGAGAACGACCAATTGTGCGCAAGGGACTTTCACTGTGCCGTAACTAACGATCCCAGGGGTCTGGACTACCCGAACACCTACAACATGCAATATTTCATATCCCCCGGCTTCGTCGTTATTACCACCAGTTTCCCTCCCTTTCACCTTCTCCTTCCATATCACCAGCTCACAGTGGTGTCATGGATTTCCATAGCCCGTTATTGGCCCCGCACACCGTGCGAAAAGTGTCGGCGGCACCAGGCATATCGAGCCTCGGAATTCGCTCCGTGAGCCCGAACCGAAGCCGAGCGGCGCCGACAACTAGTCGAACCGCACGACCAACCACGAAGGCGAAACCAGAGGAGATGGTGATTCTCATTTGTTGGCTTGAAGGCTTACAGAAATTGAGTTCATCGACAGGGGCAATGTTGTTGGGATTTTGTTCGAGAATGCAAGAGTGTTTAAATCTGTTGGTGTTGTGATTGGGAAAAAGTACCCCGGGATCTTTAGTCTGAGATGCACTGCGCATGCCATCTGCCTTATATTGCACGACATCCGCGACTTTCCTTTTGTGCACAAACCACGAGAGGTGGCCTACCCTCCGTCTTATGAAAATTAAAAGCGCCAAATACGACCTGCGCATACCCTCTTGCCCTTATACCCCTGAAACTTGCCATATGAGATCTAGTTCTGACCTGGGACTCCCACCCACCCCCCCTTTCCTAAAATCCTTGGCACACCCTTTTTCGCACTTCTGGACCCCCATCCTACTCCGAACAGGAAGTCGCGCTGGGCGTGAGGTTGGGCGTCACAGTGGAGCGAGACCCATTGGAACCACATGACTTACATTTCCTTAAAATTGAAATTTTTTACTAATTTCATGAAATTGGCCGTCCAAAAATAAAATCAGTATTTTTTAGCATTTTTTAGCATTTTTTTACCCCACAACATAGGACCATTGATGATTTTGAGTCTTGACGACGGCTGACCATATGATGTATCTTGAAGTAAAGTCTGTCAAGAAACATCGTCGAAAAAAATGTAAAAATTTAAAGGTGGATCAGATGGTCCCGCCTTCCCAAACACCGGACCATCAATGGTCCGATGACGTGAGGATAAAAAAATGCTTAGAAATATTTTTTTTTTTTGTACGGTCAATTGTGTGAAATTAGTAAAAAATGTCAAATTTTTAACGATTTTAACGAAATGGCTGTAAAACGGGCACTGAAAAAGGTGCCACTTTCTCGAAAACAGGAAGGGGTTTCTTACCGACTGTCAATCACGAAACAGTCCCTTGCACCTCCAGCCCTCTGATGCCATCAGAGGACATGCCCCCCCCCCCTCCCCCCCTCCCCCCCTTACACGGTTGGACACCCTGTTTGGAAAATGTCTAGAAAGACTTCAGGGTGAATATCCCGACCGCCGACCGTGTAGAAATGCCCCGTTAGTATTTCAGCAACCTCCTTCCATTCATGGTGGGGTAAAAAAATCCTTTCCAAAAGGACCTTCCATTGTGACGCCCAACCTCACGCCCAACACGACTTCCTGCATTTGGCGTGTTACTGGGCCTCGAAGTGCAAAAAGGGGTATGCCAAGGATTTTAGGAAAGTGGGGGCGGAGTTTCAAGTCGGAAGTGGAATCTCATGTGTCAGGTTCCGGCGGTAAAAGGGCAAGTGTCGCTTTCGGCTCAGAGTTTGGGTGATGGCCGATCTCACAGCCTAATCCGCGTATGGTGCTCGGGTGGGGCGCCGCGGGTGTCTTGGTGGGAGCGCTCGTACCGTTGTCGAGCAACGCACGTCTCCGCGGCTGGGGAAGATGAGCTACGCTCCCGTCGTTCCGTTTCGGGACGGGTTCGTCGAGTGATCCCCGCCGGATGGTACTCGTCGTGCTACTGGCACTCTGAGCACGGCGGGCGGGGCCAAAACCGGGCTATGGACTCCCAGGGGATGACAAGTAGTTGGTGGTACGGGAGGACGACGTAATAGGGAGGGAAACTAGTGGTGATGGCCACGAAGCCTAAGGTCAGAAGGTAGTGCTGGCTTCGGTTGTCGGGATAATCCGAGATCCACGAGTCTCGATTTATGGCCAACTAGAAATCGCCTCTGCACAGTTCCTCGTTTCTAGTTCAGCAGGGGTACTAGGGTTTACGTGAGTTTTGTTGCCGTCTGGCTTGTTGCCGTCTGACTTGTTCCCTTTCCCAATATGCTTGGTATTCCGAATCTTTCAGACTCTCACGGTCGGTAATCCAAAAAGGAGTTCCGATCTCCATATCCTATTTAGCGGAGTTCGGCGCAAGCATCTTTGACGAGTGGGATCGGGCTCCAGCACGCATGCACGCAGACTGAAGGTCCGGCTGCCTTACGCGTGCGTGCACATGAGCCAGTCCGATTGGATCCGAGGCTGCGTGCGAGTTCGTCGCCAATGAGTGATTTGCCTTTATGTTGGCTTATCCAACATGCATGCAACTAGTCCTTCCATACGACTATTTTCCGAAATTTCAGGCAGACTAATCTCTGCACCCATGCTCACACCATCATATAAAAGAGAGGGTAAAGTTAGTTTAGCATCCAAAACCAACGCAACCCATGATCCTCGCAATCATACTTGACTCAAGAAAATCAAGTAATTGGACAAGATGCGCGCGAGATCATACGCGCAACACAGATGGGTACTCGAAAGTGACGAAATTGAAATTCAGCAGCACAAAGTTGGAGATTAAAAACAACTCAAAAAAGAGGATTCACTCTCATGCATACGTACACACAAAGCAGATAGTTTGAAATGACTCACACAGGAAGTTCGAAGGTGCCGAAGCAAAAATTAACCAACGTTGGAATCAAAACTTTACATAAAAGACTTAGGAGAAAAAAACAATGTTCCACCATATCCCCGTCTCGCTCTCTCGCTCTTTTTTTTTTTTCTCAATGCAGGCAGTCTGTCACCCCACATCTCCAAGTCACCCGGAGTTGTCACCCCGCTGCCGAGTGCATCGGTTCGGCACTGCACGTGGCAGCACAGGACCCTCTCGGCCACATCACGCAGGAGTTGGACCAATCTCGTCACGAGCATACAAATGGAGCTTCCTTAGACCGCTCTGGCCGAGTTCGCCAGCCATACCTCTCGCGAGCCCCTACGAGAGGATATGGCCTACGCGAGGCACAACCTACCTTCACCTTACGGGAGCTGTCACCTCCCTTCGGTGGGCGTATCCCCGTCGAGCTACCAGTCCACAATACGAAAGTTAATCAGTTGCAATCGCAGAGGTTGACCAGCGGAGGGTGTTTCTCGTTCGCTGTAGCATAGGGGGTACGCGCGGTAACACGCCTATTAGACCCGTACGCGAACCGATAACTCGGGGGGATGAACTCCCAAGCGCGGCTCGGCGTCGGTCGGTTAGGACGCATCCCACTCGCCACGTGCACACCGCTCTAACAACGCAAAGACAACACAACATACGCACACACACGCGTCCATAACAAAACAACGCATATGCACGATACACGACGCGAACAACGCGATAACGCTCCTAGCCCCTTAGTAGTCGTCCCATAACTTTCTGACACGAAGATTGGATAGGTGCTGCACGCGAGGCTTACCATAACAGCCGCGCGGGCGCAGAGCTAACTCATATCGACTCGCAATGCAAGCGTGCACAAGCTGTCGCAAAGATGGCGTACTATGTAGTACCCATACTCATGCGGTCCTCGTTATTCTCGAGGGTCGCATTCGACACTCAAGTGTCGGCTGACACACACGTTGAGGGTTTATCTCTCGACGCTCGACAACCGCCAAGCGCGGTTGAGAACCACACACCCGCTTCTGCACTCTTATGCAGAGTGGGTGGTACACATGTCCATGCTTGTGGTGGGAGTCGTTTCTCGCGGCCTTGGGGGTAAGTCCTACCCCCGGCCTGGGCGAAAGTCAACGGGTTTGACTTTGACGGCTGCCACGGACTACAACGTCCAAACATAAAAATCTTTAAAAAGCAAAGGATAGGGAATAGGTTGAAGGGTCCCCCGACCCTAATCGAAGGTCATGACCTTGGGGTACCCTTCCCTTCTCGGGCGGCGCCCTTTGGTCCCATAACCTTTTGACGCTAGGGCAGCAAGACGTCGCGCGCGAAATTCTAATATAAGCCACGCGATTGTAAGCCAATCCCACACCAACTAACGATGCTAGTCGTACGTGTTTATCGCAGCTCCGACCCCGCGATATTGAATGGCTGAAGGAATATATCGCGAGGGGTTATCCCTCACGATATTGAATGGCTGAAGGACATGTCGTTCGGCCCTCGCAGCGCTCCCGCCCTCAGGGTGGGGCATCCCGCAGGGAAAAATAAATAGGCCCTGCGCAAGGGGAGATCTCTCTCCCGCAAGACCTAGGGCTTAGGGTGTCCTGGACAAGGACCTCGAATCCCAGCCCAAGACTAACGTCTGACTATGAAGCCTCCAAGGGTTAAATGAGCAAGCACCAAAGGAGGTTCCCTTCGCAATCATCGACCACGATTCCAGACCGGACTTTTTAATATGGGGTCTCTCAAGCCTCACGGGCACCCGCTATAGGTACACACAAGTACACACACATAGGGGAGGCAGAGTTGCGACGATCACTTCTCATAGGCACAGTGAGACTTGTCAACCATGTATATATATATGTGTGATCGGAGGGCAGTCCAATCCAAAAATCTCAGTCACCGAACATACCTGCGATCACATCAAAGAGTCCAACCACAATCCACGCACTACACAGAGTCAACCCCAACCATTCTCTACACTCATGCCCCTTGCTTTAGCCATGCAAGCCCCAATCTCCAATCCAACCAACCTTAATTAAATACTCCGTACCTTTGTTAAATGGTCATTCAATAAAAGTCCGGGTAAAAAACCTTAACAAACAATAAAGTCACCAGGGCAAAAACCTTTTAGGTTGAGTATGGAGAATGGGTTGAAATTGAGTCGTAAGCCGACGAATCTGCGACCAACCTGTTATCAGTGATAACAGAGGACGATCCTCGTAGGATCAAGCTGACCCTAATCCAGATCTTGAGTCGCAAAACATACCAATCCCCAAGCTAAAGTTATAAGTCCTTGGAGGGTAATCACAATCTTGCTCAAAAAACCTACCTAACTAACAAAGCCTAAGTCTATCCTTAAGCAGTGCCCAAAGCAAAGGCAGCCTTGGCAAAACCTTCCCTATCCAGGGTGGGTCGCCAAGTCGCCACCTGTCGAAATATAATCTATCTCTTCTAAACTAAAAAAATTGCGGCAGCGCTTCCCGTAGGAAAAGTGTCTTTTCAGAATTTATAGAAGCTCTAATATCAAAAGCAGGAGTAATCTATAACTCTTGAAAGTCAAATTTTGTCTAACTCCCTGAATTACTAGAAATTTGGGCAGCATCCCCTCTGGAAATGGAGACTTTCCAGATTTATACCAAGTCAAATTTAAACTCAGTCCCCAGCTTGGAGTCTAACTTTGACAAAATCTGACTAACCCCTCAGTTTTACAGAAATTTCGGCAGCACTCCCCCTAGAAAAGTGCTTTCTCAAAATTTATACGAAGCTAGGTTTAAACTTGAGACTAACTTAGACTTCCCAAAGTCCAATTTTATCCAACTCCATGGATTAGCAAAAATTTGGGCAGCACTCCCTATAGAAAATGAGACTTTCCAAATTTTGACTAAGTCAAATATAACGAAAAAACAAGTTGAACTTTGACAAGTCAAAATTTGTCGAACTCCTTGAACCTGTAGAAATTTCGGCATCCCTTCCCGTAGAGAAAGTGGCTTACCAAACTTTATACAAGTCCAAGTATAACAGTGAGCCCCAAAAAATGCAATAATTGATCTAAGTAAAATAAAGTCAGCCCAGAAAATGCAGGAATTGAACTAACTCCTATCGCTCTAGCACGCGGTGAGCCTCTAAAGCAACTACCTGTCAGCCTGAAACCGAGACCAAGTCGTAATCTCACTCAGCCACATGCAGGTCAAACCACAAGGTTAAGTATTCTCACCAACCCCAAACTCTTTATCAACCAATAGTTCATGCTACCTCTGTGAGTTATCCCTTCATACCCAATCTTACATAAGGCATAGGTCAGGCCACGTGAACTTATAGAGCGAACCCAACTTAGCCAGGTCTAAAGTCAGAATACCTAAACTTATAGAGCGTTCTGACTTAGCCAAATATACACAAACAGAGGGCACGACTACTTCTTTCTTCTTTGGGCACATGACTAAACCACTCTAGTCGTCGTGAACTGTTTAAATAGCCAAGTTATATGTACCTCTCCGAACTTAATCTTCAAAGGGGAGATAGGGCTGAGCCGCTCAACTTAAAACATTGCTCAGCCTGCTCCAGTTTACCTTCAATTATATCTCTTAGTTATACTCTCTTCAATTATGATAAGCTATAGCCAGGCTACCTAAACTTATAGAGCGGCCTGACTAGCCTGTTCTCAATAGCATATTAATATAATATAACCAAATTATATCCGTTAGGTTCCAAAATGTTCGAGGCATCGGGTCAGACTACCTAAACTTATAGAGAGGTCAAATCCTCTACCAGGTTCGTTTCTCTCTGATCCAGTTTGTACGAGGCAGTAGGCCAGGCTACCTGAACTTATAGAGCGGCCTGTCCCCTGTCAGAGTTATTCCCTGAAAACAAAGCAGGAGAAGGGCTGAACCATCTAAACTTATAGAGCGGTTCAGACCTCCTCGTTCAGAGCCAAAGAAACTGAAAGAACTCCCAAATAAACAAGGCGACCAGGGTACCTAAACTTGTAGAGCGCCCTGGGTCCCTGAAAATCATTCACAATCATGCCCTCGCAAGTCAGAGCAGTCAGGTCACCTAAACTTATAGAGCGTCCTGACCCTCCAAGCAATTCACAGCACTGGGTCTCCCCAAACTTATGGGGAGCTCCCAACCTCCAGAGCTTCAGGCTACCTAGACTTATAGAGCGGCCTGAGGCTCCATGCAAACCAAAATAAAACAACGCGCTGGGCTTCCCCAAACTTATGGGGACCTCCGAGCCTTAACGACCCAATCAAACTACACGCAATACTGCCTTCCTCCCAACCTTCCCCCAGATGCAACCCCTTCTCTTCAAAGTCTGCTTTCAGACAACCAAACAAAGCCTGAAGTTGAACTTACACACTCTTTCTTTTATTTTAGTCTGAGTTCACATCCTGAAAGTCAAGCCAAATCAGAATACAGGATCCACATCATACACTCAATCAAACATAGAAAGGTGTACAGATAGGGGTTATAGATGGGTTTATAGAAGGGGTCAAGGAAATACCACTCAGTTCCCTGCCTCTAGGACTCCGCCTGAGCCCCGGTAGAGCTTCCGCAATCGGTGGGGCGAACCTCCCACAGAGGCCTTGGCGCGGATTACAGGCCACAAGCCCGCCTTCCGCCTTCCCCTCAGAACCAAAGGGACTAGACTTAGAGGAAGACGGACAGGATGAGATGGGGTAAAACTCTCAAACTAAGGAAGGGTACTCTCAGACTCGCGTGAGAGGGCCTTCCAGTCTTCAGCGCCTGAGGGCCCCACAATGGTGGCCAGAAAAACGGAGCAGCTTGGTCAGGTCAAAAGTCAAACGCCGAAGTCAAACTCTCAGACGCCCTCCCGAACTGCAACAATGACCTCCTTCCCGTCGTGACACCGCAGGTTGCAATAGCCAGCAATCGCCGCGGCGGCATGCAATAATACGCCGCGGTCAACGGGAGTAGTTGCTCGCACACAATTCCCAATTGCCGCTGTGACATTAAGCTGCAGTCTGCAACAGACCCGAGGGGGGGTGCAGCGAGTACAGCAACACCGCGGCCGTGTTATAGCCCGCACAGTCTTCCTTGCAACTGCACAGTTGCCAGTAGCAACAGCTGCAGCAGCCTGTACTTGCAATGCACACAGTTATCCATAGCAGATACCGCACAGCCCTGCAACCGCACGGTTGCTCAACTACTATCGCTGTCACCAATGGGGTAGCCACCGCGTGTGCAGCAGGTAAGGCCTCAGGCTAGGGTATGCACTACCTCCCCCTGTTTTTTCCCCTTTGCCGACACGCACCGGACGTCTGATGAGCCTCCAGGTTCGCAGCCGGCCTCATCCTACTGCCGTTGACCAGATAGGCGCCGCTCGGAGTAGCAGGTAGGCCTCAGCCCCGCGGTAGTCGGTCCCTCCTATGCACAGGCATTCGTCATCAGCTATAGGCAGCACAGGTATCCCGAACCGAGCACCGTGCCACTCCTGGCTACTTCATCATCACTACGAGCCTTACCCCGCCAGAAGGTAGGAAAAGCCGAGGGGAGGCTGAAGGTGCAGAATCTGGGGCCGTTTATTAAGGAAAGGAGAAAGGGACGAGCACAGGGATAGATACTTTTGACTCATGCCGGAGAGTACGGATGCCGCCTACGTCAATATTGTTAGTGTTGACAACGTTCTCCCCTCATCGCGCGAGCAGCTGACTCCAAGCCCCTGCCCGTTCTTCACCCCACTCTCGTAACGAGACCCGGATGGTCGTGTGCGTCCTCGGATCAACCGTAGTAAGGTCCCCGCTGAAGAAGACAACTGTCGAAATGTGGCCGGTTCCTGGTGCTGAGGGTCGTTGATAGGCCGATGCTTCGGCCAGCACCTGTGCCCTACTGTCGGGGACCACAAAGCGGAACTCTGCTGCCGCGTGCACTCCCGCCGTACTCGAGAACTGAGCGGAGAAAGAGGAGAAGAAGCGGAGAGATGGCGGAGGCAGGACACGTGGAGGACTATGGGCCTAGCTGACCTACTGCCTGCCACTTCGGGAGCGAGGCGCACGGTGTTCACTCCGTTAGGTCCGAGCTCGATCACTCGAAACCACCCGAAGAATCGTGGCGCTAGTGTTCCTTGACGAACACATTTCCTTACATGCACCAAGTCCCCTAATTAATACTAGGGCCGGTGACCCCCGTTCCCGTTCCGGGCCTCATAGCTTCGGATATGTCGGTCATGGGCCATTTCCATCATACGTTGTCTTTTTTGGGCTAACCGGGGGAGGGCCCTTTCCATGAAATCCAAACGACGTTGGGCCTTGTCTCTAACCGTCGCTCTAGTGACCCTTCGGGGAAGGGTCGTTTAATCATTTCGGCTCGGTATCGAGACGCAAGCTAGGCTATTGGTCCATAGTTGAAATGGCGAAAGTCTCGTAGATTCATGTGGGGTCCCTCGATGTATGGCTAGGATGTGATCTACGATGTCAGGCCACTGCCGCGTGTCCTTAGCTGCAATATTTCGTTGGAGTGCCATTTTAATTACTCGGTTGGCGTTTTCTACGAGGCCGTTTGATTGAGACATATGGGAGGCGGTATTACGAATGGACATCCCATGCACGACCAGATTCCTCAGGACTTCGCCTCAGAATTCTGCTCCATTGTCCGTAAGAATTTCCTCGGTATCCTGATGCATCTCGAGGAAACGGTTGACATACCGCGCGGTCTCTGCCGTCTGCCTTGTCCGACATGGGTATGCCTCGATCCACTTTGAAAAGTGGTCAACAAATACCAAAAGAATTGAATGCTCGCAATTGTTCGGTCCAGGGGGCACGGCGATATCCATCGTATCCATGCTGTCCCTCTGGAATGGTCGTTGAACTATAGTGGGCACTATCGATCTAGGCGGCTGAACCGGGGCCTTGTCAGCAGCACAGACGGGACAATTTTTAACTATGAAATTAACGCCGTCCCGGATATTGGACCAGTACCACTCGTTTTTATGGATGGCTGCCTCGGTAATTCTGATAGCGAAATGTGTGGCCGTCTCTTCATGCGCAGCTCGTACCCAGTCATACCTTGCGAATGGGGGCAGTACCACCATCCAGATTCCGCTCCCGACCGTTTTCTTTTTCTCTAGCCCTCCCCTGTTCCACCTATAGTCTCATGCACTCTCATTGGCCTGCCTCCGATCCTCCTTAGAGAATTCTCGGACTTTCCCTGGATTGTTCAAAAAACGTTTGTCCATACTGCTCCTATATACGAGCGGGCAACACACCAGTGAATCGCCAGCGTTGTGATAGATTGGGCAACGGACCAGCCCGTCAAACGTATGTCCCCATCGAAGGACATCATTCTCCTCCAACCCTCCTTCTCCCAGATGCACAACGCTGTTATTAAAGCAAGACAGCAGCAGTTCCTTCCTGATATGACCTTCTTCCAGACTCGGTAGAAAGGACAACTGAGCAAAAGATGCAATGATCTGCCGGGCTAATCCTCGATGTGAGACAGCACGAGAGGGAAAAGGGATATTACGTGAATTCCTAATAAAACATGGCACAAAATAGACCATTGACATGCGAAAACATACGTGACCATTCACACGTGGAAACAACTCATCGAACCCTGAACAACAACACTCATGACTATCCAATCTAGAAGCTTCCCGGAAATTGAAAAGCAAATCCCCCACACTTCGATTCTTAACCCACACAACCGTCATCCTTCTCGCCATCATGTCTTTAACACACACTGGTGCATCCAAACCGTGCACGCGCTCACAACACGCCTTTCGGATGGCACACTTGCTAAGACAGGCGTTGAAAGTAACCCGGACTACCAAGCGCAATCTAACATTGAAACCGAACCGTCGCCGGATAGGCCCCGACACCACACATCTCAACGTGCAACGGGTGCGTTTCTCCTTAAAACTCCTGATTGCGGCATACAGACCAACCATCCACTCAATACTCCATTCCCTAAGACAGAGCCTAGAAGCCGGGTCATTGAGGAAGCCTAGAAGGGTTGGTTTCAGACAGAGCAAAGTAGAACAGAAGTATGAGATAGAACGAAAATGCAGAGTCAGCCCATCCGTCAGCCATCCCCAAGTTTTTTTCAGAGCGTCAACACCGTACACCGTTTGCACAATCGAACCACCGTAGCAACGCTTCAACACATTTCATTTGTCCGTCAACATTGCCCCCCCAGTACACTGAACAACCAACTCCTTTCTCCCTTTACCCCGTGCATCCTCCAATAGTCTTAAAAGGCTAACCGAGCAGCCCCCCTCAGCAGCGAGACATAGATGTGTCCGTGTCCTCGGTTCGGTTAGCGCTTCACCACCAGCCTCGCCCAGTGCTTTTTTCCTGCGTTCTTACAGGAGGTCTCAGGGAAAGATGAAGGTATGTTAAAAGCGGATTTTCGCAGGCTTGCTGTTGAGGACTGCCGTTCTCTCTCTCTCTCTCTCTCTCTCTCTCTCTCTCTCTCTCTCTCTCTCTCTCTCTCTCTC
>BFEA01000129.1:2849998-2861104 GCA_003427395.1 Chara braunii
AGAGAGAGAGAGAGAGAGAGAGAGAGAGAGAGAGAGAGAGAGAGAGAGAGAGAGAGCTGCGCTGTTGTGGAGAGAGAGAGAGAGAGAGAGAGAGAGAGAGCTGCAGCGATGGTGGACGTGACGGCTGTGGTCCGAGAGAGGATCGACGGGAAGGAGGTCGTTATATAGGAGACGCGGTATGAGAGAGGGTTGGAGCTGGAGCAACAGACGGAGTGGGGTCCCGATGTCCACACGGTCCGCACGGGCGTGTACTATGCCCTAGTCAATGGCCTTGTGGCGATTCGGATCTTTAAGTTGTACTTCGACTAGTACTGTAACTCTTACATTACTTAAAGTTGATGACACAAACAACATTATAATATATCCAACAAGTTAACAATGACACATTGTTCAAAGCAGAAATGTTCAGCAAGGATACAATCATGACACCTTCCTCATCACAATTGTAAACAAGTATAAATCTCAACATACTTCTGCATATCGGGTGAGATGGTGGGTGTACCCATCATCACACTAAGTATTCCAAAGAAGTCCGACTCTCATCAACATCCAAACAACCGTCACGGGCGAGATGATTGGCATGCATGCACAACTTGGGGATAACCTAAAGAAATATATTTAATTTTTCCCACAAGGATTCAAGCATGACACCTTGCTAATCATATTAATTTTCTAAACCTTAAGTTGGACATGTATGGATCTTAGCACACTTTCGCACAGCGTTCCCGGATGGGCATGCCTCCCATTACACTTAGTCTTCTAGGGAAGTTCGGATCTTATCAAACATTCGAACAACATTCTCGGGCGAGAGGAGAAACATGTCTGTGCAACTTAGGGATAACCTAAAGAATTATATCATCCAACAATTCAATCATGACACCTTGCTTATCTCATTTATAAAGTTTAACAAGTATGGATCTCAGCACTCTTTCGCATTTGGGGCGAGTGGATGGTCGTCCATATGTTGGTTAGGATGAAGCCAAAAATGAATTCGTTACAAAGAGGACACAAGATAATGTCTTATTTTAACAAATAACATGTTATCCTCTCCAAGTCGCCATCTTGCTTTCTCTTGTGAGCGAGATCGTTTCCTCCTCTTTCCAGTCGCATCCTTGTTGTGTCTTCGTTTTTTCGTCCGGGGAGTCGGAGCTATGGACACTCCCCGACTTTGAACATCCGTCAGCGTTTGCACTTCAACCTCCTGATCTGTCTTCCACAAGAGTGCCCTTAAGAGAGCGCGTAGACCGTCCACAACCCCTCGCTGCTTGCGTTTTACTGCCACCCTGCCCTGTCACCTCTTTAACAACCTCTCCCTCGCCGGATTCGTTCTCACCGTACGGCGTCCCCCGAGGTGGAGGTGTACTTAAATCCGAACTGGGCACCTCAGAGGGAGTCAATTGCCCAGCAGTTCCACCATGGCAAGTCGTTGGAACGCCCGCAAATTGCCCACTTCCAGGCGACGTTGGTGGAGCTGCCTTTCCACCATGTGCTATGTTCCCGAACAACATTGGCAACGTGCGGAGTCGAATTGGCTGCACTAGCAAGTCCCACAGACCCAACGGAGTAGCGACTGTCCTCACGACCACCTTGTCTGTGCCGCACCGACGTGATGGGATCACCAACGTGGTGGCCGCCCTAGGCTACGTCAGATACGATACTTGCATGCATGTTCGACAGCTGGCTACTCGCTATCACACGACGAGCGATCGCATCCGCGATAGTCGGTGGAAGAAATCCACCTTGTAACAGTGCTGCAATAGCATTGCCTCCTGCCTCGCCATTGAATCCGGTGTCATGAACACTCTCACTGGTACACCCGGTGTAGGAACGTACGGGACAGTGTCACTTGTCAAACACCCCATATGCGTTGAGGACGCCTTGCCGCCAGCGGCGCCAGGAGGATACTGATTTGCCGGCAAGGGCACGTGAGCTTCTACTTGAAGTTTGTACGAAGGCGCATCCTCTGTGATGGAGACCCCAGAGGATGAGCTCTCCTCATTCAAGTGCAAGGCAAGGGGAAGATCAGAGATGCCCCCATCCCCGTGCTGCTGGCTTCCATGGCCCCCCCCAAAAAAGTCCCATCCCTGCCCTGAAAGCATGTGTGAGCAGCTTGGAATCGCTACCCTTCGGCTGCTGAAAACTTGTGAAAAGAGGACCCACACACCGCCCCGGATTGCAGGCGCAACCGTGCACACTTCACCGCCGGCACCGCCGACCATCTTATAAAGGCGGGGACTTCATCGACATGGGTGGCGATACACCTGGTGAGCATGCCACATTGATCCTCCATGCTTCGAGAAAAAGAACCACGTACATGTCCTACCACCGAACAGCGCCCTTCGCCCCCCCCGGACCCACCAAATCCACAGCCCCACCCCCACTCCCGCCATCCGACCTTGGGCACACCCCTTCTCAACCTGGACAGCAGAAGAATCCATCCTGGGAAGCACGCAACAACAATGGAACCACATTCTCCAATCCTTCTCGGGCACAACACGGGACCCCTCTGCGATGTTCTATTTCGACATGGCGAAGTCAGAGATAACACCCAACCCCATCGAGGATGTCCTTCGGATGCGGGGCACAACATTGATCCCAATAGGTGCAGTGGTCAACATGTCCCGACCGCAGACATGCGTCACTCTGCCGCGGGATTGACGTCACGTCAGCAAAAACGGTGACGTGAGACCACAGTCCATAATCGCAGCAACAATGGAGGAACCAGCCAAGCAATGGCGGATGCGGCATGGAGACACTTGGCTTCCGTTGTCGACGAGACGGCGTTGCTGGGTAGAGTGTGGGCGGCGTCCTGCCGGTACTGGACGTAGCGGCACGGAGCATAGGGGTGGAGATGCACAGAATCTCGCCATGAAGCACTGTTTGCTTCTGCCAGTGTGCCCGCCAACGGTCACCAGACCAGGACCACAATGGGTCCGAAACAGTGTCCAATGTTGGCCCATCGTCGGGACCATGTCTGAAACCACAAGAGTAGACTCTTGAAAACCAACTCCAAAATCGCTGACAGGTGTCAGACGTTACGACCTGACACCTCTTGAAAACCAAGCATCCATCGACCACCGGGCGTAGGACGTTTGAAATCTCGACAGTTGGAGGACAGTTGGAGGCGGGCATTTCGGGCTTGTCAAGCGTGACTCTTGAACCCACGTTCGGGCATTTCGGGCTTGTCAAGCGTGACTTTTGAACCCACGTTCTGACAGCTCTTGAATTTGCTTTTGGTTGCAAGCGTCCAAGAGGATGTGTGGCGGCGTCGCAACTTTTGAAAAAAAGTTTTCAAGAGTGGTGTGGCAAGCAGTGCCGTACCCCGTTCACCGTTCACGGGGTTTGTGAACAGGGGCGAGGTCCCATTAGCAGTCGGATAGCAGTGTGGCCGATCCAGTGTGACACTGAGTGGCAGCGGCCAGACAAGTTCATTACGAATTTCTGGGCTGAGAAAACAGTAAAAAGGCCAAAGAAAAAGAAAGAAACAGAGACCTCCCACCCGAAATCACGGCAGAGTGCTTCCCAGCCATCAGATCACAAATGATCTGATGGTGGTGGTTGCAAAAACAGTCAACAAAGTAACTGCCACATTTTCTGGAATAAACTCTACTTCTGTCAGGAGTGATCCTGACACCCTCCATATACTCCGTGATTGAAGGAGGGCTCCATTCAATGAGATAATTGCACAACAGCAAGTAAAATGCTGAAAATCTTCTATCCAGTGGGCTGAGGCCGACCCCAACCTTGTTTGGAGTTGCCCACACCCCCAACCGATTGAAAAGATTCTGGCGGGAAGCTTTCTTTGCACGGCCATGCCCAGTGTTAAGAAGAGGAGGAGGGGAACAAAGATCTCCTTACTTTTTCGGGTTATACATGTAAAGTACTGACCGTGGGATCACGAGTACTGCATGGCAGGATTTGGGTCACTCAACTGCCCCACGAACTCGTTTCTATCCT
Source organism: Chara braunii (assembly GCA_003427395.1). Taxonomy (NCBI): domain Eukaryota; kingdom Viridiplantae; phylum Streptophyta; class Charophyceae; order Charales; family Characeae; genus Chara; species Chara braunii. The sequence continues at coordinate 2,853,956 of BFEA01000129.1, forward strand.
ATCCCGTTGCAAGTGGGACCTCGCCCCAGAGGCCCCTAGTTCAAGGAGTTCACGGAGAGGGGGATCGTTTTTTTTTTTTTTTTTTTGGCTTGGGGATGGGGTGTTTTCTTTTTTTAGGAGGGTGGGCGGCATCGGAGGGTAACCCTCCATAATTAAAAAAAAAAAAAAATTCACGCATAATATTTTGTTTTAATTTAAAGGGAAAAAAATGAACATTCTTGTTTGTTGTTTTGTTTTTTTTTATTTCCTTTTCAATGCCATCACGGTGTGGGCATTGAGCCCCCCCAAAAAAAAAAAAAAAAAAAAAAACACCACTGTTTCGCGGTCTGGCCATTCACAGGCGCAGGGCCAAATGACCAGCAGGTGCAGGGCCACATGACCGGCCCAGGTCAAATGACAGAACACGTTCACGGTGGCGGCACTGGTGGCGAGGCCTTCAACTAGGTCACAGAAAATCCGCCAGAAACACATATAAGAGACAGAAAATCCGCCAGAAACACATATAAGAGGCCCGGGACCGCACAATTCAACCCGGTTTTCAGTCTCGAGTCCATAGCCAGACCAACCAAGCTGAGGGCATACTCACACTACCACGTCTTTTCGCAAAATAGCAAATTTTATGTGGTTTTCCAGGTCACACCACGCACTTATTTTGCTTGTCAACACAAAAAGGCACATAAACTTCATGCGGGCTTACATATTTTGCGCGGACCTCCAGAGGAAAAAGAAATGCTTACATATTTTGCGGGGACCTCCAGAGGAAAAAGAAATGCGATTTTGCGGGGACCTCTTTTGGAAGCCAAAAAAAAAAATTGAAGTGCATTGTGCTGTCTGACTACACAACATATTTTCGCATCTCAAGGCCAGGTCACGACCCTGTCCTTTCTGCATCTCAAGGCCAGGTCATGACCCTGTCCTTTCTGCTTCGGGCAACAAACGGGTGAGCAGTGTGTCCCCCCGGTGGCATATAAACGCAAATTCACATACTGCTTCGGGCAACAAACGGGTGAGCAGTGTGTCCCCCCGGTGGCATATAAAGGCAAATTCACATACGTAAAATTTGCAGAAGTATGTGCTGGTGTGAGCATGCCCTGAGACGTAACCTGGCATCAAACGCACACTCTACTTCTGGAGAGAAAGCAACAGACGACCACTCATTCACATCCGACCCCCCTGACCCTACCGCGGGTCCCCAGGTCTAAAACGCTCCCCCCAGGCCGTATGAGCCACCTCGTGACCAGGTTGCTTCCCTTCCCGCGAAGCTGGTTGAAGCATTTCCAGTTTTCGACAGTGCCTTCCCCCCCGGGCCGTAGTCTGTTACCGTTACTCCGTTCCCTCGCCCCTCCCCGTGAGGCTGTGACCTGACGTCCGTGCCTCGTTGATAGGTTGCATGCGAAGCCGCAGTCTATCCCTGCCAGTAGAAATAATGCACGGCCTGACGCAGAGAAGCCTTGGCTAATTTATACTGGAATGCTTTTGTATCGACGAAGAACTGATCTCTGCCACTTGTCATGCCCAGTTTCCCGCAGCAGGGAGCTGAGGCGTAAGCTTTCTACGTCACCGTGACCAGCCGCATTACAGTCGGACCATGATCAACGGTTAGGCGGGGAAGGACGTTCATTTCTCAATAAACTGCGGCCGGCAAGAACGAGGATTCCTCATTAATCGGCTCGTGTCAATTTTTTTTTTTTTTTTTTTTTTGAGAAACAGGTTACTTCCACTCCCTGGTGCGTGGCAATCAAGGCTCATTGGCCAGTTTTGCAATTAACGGCTCAGGGAAAAACAGCCCCTCAGCTCGTTTATCGCTACTATGTGTGCACCATTGACAGCGGAACGTCTCGGGATTGTGCATGCTGATGTGATTTGATGTGGTGACTTGTCCCCCATTCCCGCCAGTTCATACGTAATAAAGCCCCCCTGGGTACGGTGTTTTTTTCCCGTTCCTTCTCATTTTAGTAGTTTCTTTTTTTCCCCGTCCCTGTACTAGTGTGATGACGCCTAGCTGTTTGATTAAGACGATACGTTTTTGCGAGAGAAGGAACGTCCGTGCGGCATTCTGTGACATTAGAAGTCGACACGTGCGCGTCCTCTTGGTGCGCGTATTCCTCTTCTCGTTTTTCCTGATCTTAGCTGCCATGCTCCGCAGCTACAGTCCGTTCGAGGGACTGTCCCGCAGATTCTCGTCGTTGGCTGTGATCTCGAATTCCGATGCGCACGTGGTTGGGCGCCTTCTGCAGGCGCCCACATCGGCAGCCTCGCCATCTCTTCCGGTGGTATCACCGTACGAAAGCGAATGGGGACTCGAACCGGGACTCTTGATCAACAACTCGGTACGGGTCGTTGCTTCACATCCACCCCCAACAAAGGATTGTCAGTCTGTAATCGCGAACCTGGTGGTTTCGCCTCAGAAAGAACTGTACTATGTCCTCGAGCAGACCTGCTCAAACGGCAGCTCAAAGAGCAACGTCACGTCGATCAGAAAAGCCAACTTATCGAGGGCAACACAGGGATCGGACTCGGCGGATGACGAATCAACATTATTAACCTACTTGTGGTCTTACGAAGAGCGGAACGGGTCGAGAATTGCAGAACGACCGGATTCGACCCCTTCAATGGCACCATTACGTCCTTGTCTGTTTCTGACTCCTCCCGTCTTTCTTCCTCCACGTTTTCCTTTGAGTTTATTAACAAAATCTGTTTGGACCCTTCCGGAGAGTGTCTGGTTTATAATAGGCTCTCTTACGGTGGACTCGAATATGTTCGGGTCGATAGCTCGGGACTTCCGTTGGATGTACCATTAGAATTAGACAGCGATTCGAAATCTATAGACAGCGATTCGGAGTCCCAGTTTAGATTCATAAATGGAAGTTACATTGGTGAGGCCATATTCCAATCTCAAAGCTTTGTGAACAATTGCCTTTATTTTTTGCAGACAAATGGGATGCAGCTGTCCGGGTTTCACCCGTTCATCGAGGGGAGCCGACCCATAGCGGTATCCGTCTATCCAGGCCCACCAAAACGTTGGGATGGTGTTGTCGTCACTCGAGACGGGTGTCACCTCTTTTTCACCGTATGGGATACTCTGTATAGCTTGGACATCCGCACACAATGCTATCAGCTAGTAGATAAATTCTTTAGAGAGATGGAGTACCCATCGGGTACGTTTGCGGGACTGGCATTGATGGAGAATGAAGTGGGGGAGGACGCATACTTGTACTTGGGATCTGAGGACGGGAAACTTTTTGAAGTGCAGTTGAACAGGTCTGCCAGAGGCTGCGTATTAGAACCGGAACCAAGCATTCCCCCCGCACCTGAAGATGCCGTAGAATCAGCACCAAGCATTTCCCCTGCATCTGGAGATGTAATCACTGTTCTGGTAACAGCTGTGGTGGCTGGCACAGTCGTCGCCATCATAATCGTTGCCATCTTGATTTGCCTATGGCGGAGAGCGCGCCGCCGACCAGCTGGTCCGGAACGTGCCCTGGAAGTCGGTGAGCAAGCGACGTCATCTTTACCGGAGGATGAAGCGTTGGGCGCGTGGGGAATTAAGCCGTCGCGGGTCAAGCAGTTCGCTTTCAGAGTCCTGTGGGAAAGTACGGACAAATTCAGCGAGGGTCGAAGAATTGGGGAGAAGGGAGCGTTTGGGAAGGTTTACAGGGGCTCGCTCGACGGCAAGGAGGTCGCGGTAAAGGTGATGACGGGCGAGCTAACGGACATCAAACGGAGCCAGTTTGTGGTTGAAGTGAACACCCTCAGCGGCCTCAATCATGCTAATCTCGTACAACTAGTCGGGTACTGCCTCGCGGGCGATCACTGCATCTTGGTGTACCCGTTCTTCAGAGGAGGCAGCCTGGACGGGCGGCTGTTCCCGAAGGCCGTCACTGGGAAGGATGCAAAAGCGCCGGAGACAGGCCAAATTGTCGAGGATCCATCCCCTCCGCTGACGCTTATGGAGCGCATGAGCATCGCCTTCCAGGTTGCCAAGGGGCTCGGCTACCTTCACGACGCCGCCAGCCCCCCGATCATCCATCGGGACGTCAAAAGCAGCAACATTCTGCTCGGCGAGGGATCTGGCGAGAAGCTTCACGTCGTCTTAGCGGATTTCGGATTAGCAGCCATCGGCGAGAGGGTGTTAGACACAGGACATGACCACGTCGTGATGACCTCTCACATCGGCGGCGCTTTCGGGTATATGTCGCCCGAGTACATGCTGAGAGTAGAGCTGTCCGAAAAGAACGATGTGTACTCTTACGGGGTACTCGTTCTGGAGCTGTTGACGGGCAGGAAGGTGGTCGGGCCGGCTCCTTCCGGGTTCGAATGGCAGACGCTCGTCGAGTGGGTGAAGCCTTTCCTTCGAGGGGCAGTCGTCCAGAGCGGAAGCATGGAGATGCCCTACCCGATACTCGATCGGTGCGTGCGGGATCAGGTGGCTGAGGAGTCCATGAAGAAGATGGTGATGAGCACATTCGGACTGGCTTGGGAATGCGTGGAAGAGGAGTTTGGGTCCAGACGAGCGATGAGAGAAATCATTGAGCGCATTCACAGTATGTTCCTGGAAGTGGGTTGGGATGGCCTGACGATGATGATGGTGGACCTAGAAAACGATGCGGATGATGATGCCGTAACCGCTACATGAGGTCTCAAGGAATGATGAAGGTATGTTGAAAGCGGATTTACGCAGGTTTCCTTAGCAGGCCTGCTGCTGAGGGCTGCCGTTTTCTCGCTCTCTCTCTCTCTCTCTCTCTCTCTCTCTCTCTCTCTCTCTCTCTCTCTCTCTCTCTCTCTCTCTCTGTCTCTCTCTCTCNCACACACACACACTCTTTCTCTGTGTGTGTTCCGGTCGTGCATTACCTTCGCCTCGCTGGTCGCCCTTACCCAGCCTCCTTTTCCTGTTCTCTCTCTCTCTCTCTCTCTCTCTCTCTCTCTCTCTCTCTCTCTCTCTCTCTCATATCTCTTTTTCTCTCGCTCTCTTCCCTCCCGCTCAACGATCACCTACCCCCCAGCTCAACCGTTCTCGCCCCCAATCCGCGTATATCTCTGTCTGTCTTGATTCCTCTTCCTCCTCCGCGCCGCCTTCCACCCCATTTTCTTAAATTCTTTGAATCTCCCTTCCCGCAGCTGCGCATCCGCATTGCTCACCACAATACAACGGCAGCCACATGAAGCCGCCCAGCACGTATGGTCAGCCGAATTGTTAATTCCCCCACACCCCGGGTTGGGGCGGAGAGGGGGGGGCGCGGGGGACCGGGGGAGGTGTGAAGGGAGTAATGTTTGCTCTACACAATTATTCATTTAATCAACACAAATATTACAAAAAATTGTGTAGAGCAAACATTACTAGTTTACGGGGGAGCGCGGTTTTAGGGGGTACAATTTCGAATTTGACAAACAAGAATCAAAATAGGTGCACACGGTCACCGTCCCGACATCTTACAGAGGTCCTGTCACCTCCATTTAGTCAAGACGACCGCACGTGATTATCACTTCCAGTTTTTATTTCTTCATGCAACGCATATGCTGGACCAGATACATAAGTCTATTCCTTGTCCTGTTCAACTGTAGAAAGTTCATCGCCTTCAGTTCGTTTATACTTCGGTACTTACAGTTCGTTTACACTATCTGATTTGCAATCAAAATTTCGGATTCAATTATTTGTTTGATGCACATCAACCCAAGTTAAACGGCTACGAGCCACGGCGCTTTGCAAAAACAAAAACGGATGCAGGACTCGCATTTCCTGACTTCATGCATTCTCATCTCCCCGGTACGTCTTCATTTGCCATGAAGGCTTTTTCTGTCTAACTGACTTGTTTCATAGCTGTTGGGGATCCCGGGAAAATGTTCTTCGCCGGAATTTCTTATAATCGTATGCTCGTCATACAATTTTGCTCCCATCACACACACACACACACAGAGCTCCGTCACACACACACATACACACACACACACACACACACACACACACACACACACACACACACACACACACACACACACAGATCATTCGTTCGCAGCACAAACCCCTGCTTTTCCTAGCGCAGCTCACAACACACACCTTGATGACTGTTGAGGTCATGTCATCAAGAAGTGCCCCACTCAAGGGGACAGAGGGAGAAGACATCAGAAAAACTAAAATTACCGATTGTTTTTAATAAAGCTGGATTTGAGCTGAACAGCCTAATGCGACCGAGTCAGTGGGTAAGTAAGAGAGAGAGAGAGAGAGACTTAAAACGATATTTGGAGTTATGTCTCTGAGAACACACAGACAGAGACAGAGACCTCTCTCTCTCTCTCTCTCGCTCTCTCTCTCTCTCTCTCTCTCTCTCTCTCTCTCTCTCTCTCTCTCTCTCTCTCTCTCTCTCTCTCTGTGTCTCTCTCTCTACACCAGACACACACACACACACACAAACTCGAACAGGCACATACACAAGCACACGCTCGCGCGCGCTTGATTGTGGCATCAGTAGTGCAGATCAATAATGGCTATTGTCACTAGCTTTTTTTAAGATATTGCCACTTGATTGTGGCAGCAGTAATTAAGACGAATAGCCAGTACAATATCTCCGCTCAACAGTCCAACACATTAGTCCTGAGCTTTCTCGAAATAGAGGAATGGTAAAAAAAGAGTGGAAGCCATGCTTGGCATCTCAGGGAACTATGGGCTGTTCTGGAAGTCGTAATCCTTAACACTACATGATGTTCTAGTTTGGAGCTGTAACTGCTGTTGACGTTTGTTTCGGTTTAGAAACGACAGGTTTGCATGAAGCCCTGATTGGATAATGGTATCGAGCGCACATAAAAAAAAAAAAAAAAAAAAAAAAAAAAAAAAAAACTCTGTGATTGGATCATTCCGTCGTTCCGTCTGAGTACAGAACCAACGGGCCTACGCGCGTGACCTGGAGCCACGTGTGCTCGTCTCGTTTCTTGTTTCTTTGATTTTGTGTCTGTGTTGGGGGGAGAGAGAGAGAGAGAGAGAGAGAGAGAGAGAGAGGCGGGGTGGGCTGTTACCCGGAATGGGGGATTGGCCGTTCTAGGACCATCTTTGTTAACGGGGCCTGTAAACGGCAAATGGCCGCCTTAACACTGACCTATGAGGGGAGGGATGGGACAGGGGGGTGTGGACCCGGCGCCCTCCCCTAGTGTTGATTA
>BFEA01000129.1:2861434-2880098 GCA_003427395.1 Chara braunii
GAGAGAGAGAGAGAGAGAGAGAGAGAGAGAGAGAGAGAGAGAGAGAGAGAGAGAGAGAGAGAGAGGGCGTCGTCATCTAATTATTGGAGCAAATGACTTAATAAACGAGATTCCCCAATGTCAAAAGAATGGAATAAAAGAAGAAATGATGACGTAGCCATATGGCAGCAAGTTTGGCAGCAAAAATTTTGTCCGTTCGAAGTTTCCTTTGCAAAAATAGAGGTTTCGTTGCAACTTTACCGGCAAAAATAAAAATGTCGCGTTTTGCCATTTTTGCAATTAACCCTTGAATGATTCATGGCCACTGTTTTCTATTTTTCCCTTTTTTTTTCGTGGGAATGTGCGATGTACCCCCAAAAGAGGAGAGCCCTTAAAGATTTGGGTCGAGAGGAATGTCCTTTTGGCCCGAATTCCTTGTGATGATGCCCTTGTCAGGCCAGTTGTCAACTTTGCAATCTGAACCTTTTGGCCCGCTGAGGCCTCCGCCTGCAGACTTTCTTACGCCGCCTACCGCGGCCGCAACTTTGCAACATACCCAGCATGGCAATCTGCCTCCCAAATTCATACATGCGAACCCGTTCACGCAAACACACAAACATGCCTGCAACTCTCTCTCTCTCTCTCTCTCTCTCTCTCTCTCTCTCTCTCTCTCTCTCTCTCACATACACACACACACACACACACACACATGCGCGCATGCATGCACGCGCGCACGCACGCACACATGACGGCGACTCTCTCTCTCTTTCACACACATACAAAAGAGCGCCCACATACGCATTTGGGCTTGTATCTTTTCGCGAATTCGCTAGGACCCCTACAGTTCCTCTCAAATGGCTGCACCCAGCGGCCCAGCAGGCCTCTGACATATACTACATGGTTTGCAATTTTGCTGGGGGCCGGGGCCTTGTGTGACTGCAATAGAGTAGCAGATTTCATGACTTTGCGAAAAAGACCCCTATTGCGCGTATGCCCTAACTCTAGACAACCCGACTCTAGAAATAAACCACAAGAACTTTTCTTGCAGTAGAGTCCCATTAAAGAGTTATAATTGCACTGTGGGGCAAGATAAAGTTTGCAATTGCGCTTCAGGCACCCTACCTGGCCAGAAAGCTGGGTTGTATACATTGCCCGAACTGCAATTTGAAACTGTATCTTGGCCCATAATACAATTACAGCTCATTTTTGTGACTCCTGCGTAGTTTCCCCTTTTCTTTTTGTTTTCTTTTTTCAGTAACAGAGAAGAGACAAGCTTTGTGTTGTCACGGTAGAGGTGGTTGTCGCCCCAGACACCAGGCCCTACTCTTGATTCTCAGCGCGGCATCAAGGGTACAGGCGACCACACTTGAAAAACCCACCGTCACAGGCAGGTACTCTAGAGCGCGAATCTGAGCGATCTAGATTCTAGAGTGTGCAACCATGGGTTAGTCTGACAGCTCTAGCAAACGATTTTCTAGGGATCTGTTCTAGAGCTAGTGAAGCCACAACTCTTGAAGAAAATTTGCAGCACAGATTTCTAGAGTAGAGGTGCCGTACTCAAGATTTTTCTTGAGTTTTCAGTAGTGGAGCGAGACCCATTGGAACCACATGACGTACATTTCCTTAAAATTGACATGTTTTACTAATTTCATGAAATTGGCCGTCCAAAAATAAAATCAGTATTTTTTAGCATTTTTTAGCATTTTTTGACCCCACAACATAAGACAATTGATGATCTGGAGTCTTTTTTTTTCTTTTTTCTTTTTTTTTAAAGCGAAACATCTGTGGCAACCTGCTATTGGAGGTGATACAATCATCCTCCAATAGCAAGCCCCAGTTTATAGATGTCTCCAATCTATTGGTGGGGAGCATCACCTGCTGGAAACCGGGTCCAGCGTCCCACTGACAAGATTGAAGATGATATACCTGGCGGAGCAGCATTGATTGACCTCTCTCGAGGGGATTGACTGTCCGCCCAATTATCAGCCAGGTCACAGCATATATGAAATCTAGCCATGGGGAGGGTGGCAAACTCTCCTCTGATCATCCTAATTTCTCACAGTCATAACCGTGCAAAGCAAACCCTTGGCCCCCTCCGTGCATAAGGCCGCTGCCCAGCTCCATGATTCACATTTTCCTCCAGCGGAGGACGACTGCCTACCCTCCCTTATCGTAAGCTATTCACCCAGCGAAGATCAGTCCCACAAGATTGTTTATTTCATTCTTGTTATTTTTAGTATTATCACACATCTGCCGTGCATACTCTTCCCACTGCCATTTCGCCAACCAGAGTTCTTGCCATCCCTTATTAATTGTCCTATCTCCTGCCCCTATCCCTCACCCAGCCTCTCACTCCTCTCCATCGTGCCCCCTACCAGGAAGGGGGCAGGGGGAAACCCTAGGGTTGAAAAAAAAGGACGGCGGCAGGTGATATTTACGCAGGAGTAAAACAATCAAAACACATGCCAAACCCATCAAATCCAACCCCCCCCGTGGTCAACTACCTGAGCCACCCCCATGATTGTATGACGCCGCAGCTCATTAGTATTACCCTCTGGGGGGGGATGGCATACCCCTACGATTTCAAAAAGGCCCTGTCGCCGCGATTGCTCGGTAACTCATCACACATGATATCATTGCCCGCATCAGCCTGCAGGGTAGATGATGAATCAATTGTAAGAAAAACTTTCAAAACAAGGGGGAAACCGCATCACCTACCTCAGTCGAAGCACCGTTGTCAAACAATGATGACGATGCCTTTTGACCTTTCACGGGCTGTTGGTAAGACTGTGAAACAGCTAGGTAGAAACCTTCAGGAGCAAGCGCCCGGATCGCCGCTCCCACGTCCGTCAAATCTTCATTATTTACTACTGTCACAACAGCCTGAGATTGATAGCCAAACAATATGGGATCGTCACCCAATTCATCACTCGCCTGAGCAAAAGACCGCCGTTGTTGGACACAGAGTGAAGTATTTGTTGATGTCGCTGTTGTGGATGTTGTAATTGTCGATATTGCTCTTGTTGCCGCTGTTGATGTTATTGAGATGATGATATGGAGTCTTGATGATGGCGGACCATCTGATGTATCTTCACGTAAAGTCTAGCAAGACACATCGTCGAAAAAAATGTAAAAAGTCCAAGGTGGATCAGATGGCCCCGCCTCCCCAAGACGCCTGACCATCAATGGTCCGATGACAGGAGCTTGGAGGACAAAAAAATGCTTAGAAATACTGTTTTTCTTTTGTACGGTCAATTGTGTGAAATTAGTACAAAATGTCAATTTTTTAACGATTTTAACGAAATGGCTTTAAAACGGGCACTGAAAAAGCTGCCACTTTCTTGAAAACCGGAAGGGGTTTCTTGCCAATAGGTAAGTTCGGTAAGGACTGTCCATCACAAAACAGTCCCCTGCACCTCCAGCCCTTCGATGCCATCAGAGGACATGCTCCCCCCACAGCCACAAAAAGATGCCACTAAGTTCGGTAATGACTGTCCATCACGAAACAGTCCCCTGCACCTCCGGCCCTCCGATGCCATCGGAGGACATGCCCCGCACGCCCCCCCGCCCCACCCTTTACTCGGCTGGACACCCTGTTTGAAAAATGTCTAGAAAGACTTCAAGGTGAATATCCCGACCGCCGACTGTGTAGAAACGCACCGTCAATATTTCGGCAACCTCCTTCCATTCATGGTGGGGTCCAAAATTCCTTTCCAGGAGGACATTCCATACCACTTTTCCATGCAAGTCGGGTCTGGAAAACTGTGCAACACCCAAAATTCTCGAGGCTGCTGGGTAGTGGGGCCCCACACTTGTTTGGGAAACCGGTATTGTGACGAACTATTTTCTGAAAATGTGCGATTTCCTGCGCGAAGCTGCTTTGGGAAATATGACGGGTCGAATGGGTGAGCTGTGGGAAGATGGGATGGGCGGGCAAATTGCATAAATGTCCTCGTTTCTTTTCGTTTTCTGATGGGAGTTGTCGGATCGGTGTCAGGAAGCTCTTGTGCCAACGGTTGGGTAGCCACGCCTTGGCGAGCGCGAGAAATAATTGTGCCATAACTTCTTTTTTGTTCTGCTGTGAGCATTGGGAATTTTGGCGCGATCATCTCGCGGGAATATCGTTTTTAAATTTTCAATTAATGTCGAACCCCCACGCGCTCGCGGAATTGTATTTCTCCTCTCGTTTTTCGAAATTTCCTTTTGCAATTAGGAATTAGGCTAGGAATTTAGGTACTCTGAATTTTGTTGTGTCGCGCTTGCGCGCATCTTGCAGCGTTGGGAACTGGGCTCTTACTGGGTCGCGTCCTTAATCTTGTGTAACTGTCGATTTTGGTGGTTGCGATTGTAACCGTATCCTTCTTCCTTCTTCGTTTCCTCGAGTTTACCCGCCTTCTCCTTCTTCCTCACCGCGCATACACTGTTCTAATTGGTCGGAGCGCCTGGATGATCGGATCGATGTGTGGAGTGTGGCTACGACCGATTTTTGTTGCGGCATTTTTTTACCCTTCCTTGTAAATCGTCTTGAATTTTCTTTGTCGCTTTTGCCTCGTATGTATGCATGAATGGGTGTGAACTCTTCTTCATTAATGATCTTTTTGGATTTCCGATCTTGTTTTGCGATGCTTATCTAATTCTATCCTTCATCTGCATCTAATCGAAAGCACCTGCTATGGATGTCTGGGTTTTTATTGTTAGTCCTTGATCGTCACAAAGCCGCCAAGAACGTTGTGAGATGTTGATTGTCCTTCCCCCTTTTTTCTCTCCTTTTCATCACGTGAATGGTATGGACATGAATGAAATATCTGGATCGCATCCTACATAGCATGAGTAGGATAGTTGCATGTAGGATACGATCGCTATTGCGGCACAGGAAACCCGAGCCTGATTCACCGCCGCTCGGGCGCACGTTCATGTACGACCGCGATCTCGAAAATCCACGTCGCGGCGTACGTGCGCGTCTACATGAGCCGACCCCGAATTTATCGAAAGGATGCGGGAAATCGAATTCATTAGCCAGATAGAGTCGAGGAAAGTCCCTTTTAGATCACTGATCATGAAAGACTGAGGGATCCGGATTACCGTGAGTACTGAGAAGGTGAACAACTCAGACGACGAGAAAACTTGAGAAACCCGGAATTCACCTGTCTGACAGAGAACGACCGACTGTGCGGGGGGATTTCCACTGGGCATAACCCGTGGCCCAAGGGGCCCGACTACCTAGATACCGACAATACTCAATAGTACATATCCCCGGGCTTCGTCGTTATTACTACCAGTTTCCCTCCCTTTGACCTCCTCCTTCCGTATCACGGGCTCACAGTGGTACCGTGGAATTCCATAGCTCGCTATTGGCCCAACCCACCGTGCGAGGATTGTCAGCAGTACCAGACACGTCAGACTTCGGGATTTATCCGCCGAACTCGAACCGAAGTTGAGCAGCGATTGCACAGCCTCCGCTTACGACCCACCCCATCGGATTCCGAAGCTTGTTACGAGCAGCGCCGACAGTAGCACGACCACCACAGTGTCCCGTCAATTCACCAGACAAGGGACGGACCGTGGCGACGCCACTCGCAGAGGACATAGCCCCCTCCTCGAAGGCTGAGACGCGAGATACGATCTGTGCGGACCATTTTGCACCATTGTCCCTACAACTTGCCACAAGATATCTCAGTTTCGACCTGGGACTCCATACCCACTTTCCTAAATTCCTTGGCACACCCCCTTTTCCGCACTTCCAGGGCACCATCCCACTCTGACCAGGAAGTCGCATTGGACGTGAGGTTGGTATCGGAGCGGACACATGGCGAGCTTATAAGAGAAATGTGTAGATAAGTTGCACAGTACGATCTGGCGAACAGAGGGCGGGCTAGACAGTGGAATGCGCCGCGACACGATCCTATAGTACTTGGAAAGCGATCGGTCGGACATTCGACCACCAATATGAACGCCAATCAAACGCAAAATGTCAATGTCTAGCTAGGCGGGGCTTCTGTTCCCGCACCACCCATCCGAGCTCGCGCCCCCACGGCTCCACCTTATCTGTATCTCTTTGACCTTGCACAACACATGGATGGGGCATGGTTAGCTACCTTAAGTGCACATGTCAACAATATGACAACGACGAAGCTCGGATTAACATCCCCGCTAGACTGGGAAGGGGTGCGTATCACTGGTTTAGCACTTACGCCTGGATAGATCTCCCGACCTTTGAAAGGGACTTCTTGAACAGGTCGACTATATCCACCCCGAACAAGCCTTCTTTATGATTAAAGACCAAGTTCAGAAGCCCCTCGAGTCCGTCACAAAATATCGCAGTAGATTCCATAGATTGTTTGTCAAATCCGAGAGGGACGAAAGGTTGGGAGGGATCTATTTATCGACGGGCTTCGTAGTCGGGCAATGAGGGCAAAATTACGGAAGCAATTTTCCCCCATCAATCATACGATGCAACAGATTATAGATGGGGCAGAGGAAATGAAACGGAAATTCGCAACTAGGTTTTTAGAAAGTGAACATCACACAAAAGATGGAGACTCCTCGGAACTCGCCAGAGCAAAAGCCGAGCTGGCCGCACTCCAGAACTAAGGCTTAAGGATTACCGATTATGGCAACACCTCTGCCTCCCTTGGAAGCCCCTACAAGGCCTAGCGAATCAAATGCGATACTAGAACTAACTCGAACACTTGTTAGCCTAATGCAAGAAAGTAAGACGGAACAACGCGAGCACAATGCTCTGATCGAATCATTGATGAGATCGATGTGCCCCATTGCAGTAAGAGCAGCACCAATGATGCAAGGCCCAGCCTTCGCTCCAGCACTGGGCGCGACGGCAGCCAACGGAAGTGTTTGTTACACGTGTCATCAACCCAGGCACATAACCCGGGACTGTCCCCACCGTCTCACACAAACAAGAACCGCACCAACAGCTGCAGCACGAATTGCTAACGGACCTTGGCGGGTGGCCAGAATGGTAGAAGAAACCGACAACGGTGCAAGCCCGTCGGAAGTCATGGAAGAAGCGGCGGAGCTCATTCCGCTCATCAATATATGTCGTTGGGATACCCAGGCCTGGGCGCGACGGCAGCTAACGTAAGTGTTTGTTACACGTGTCATCAACCCAGGCACATAACCCGGGACTGTCCCCACTGTCTCACACAAACAAGAACCGCACCAACAGCTGCAGCACCAATTGCTAACGGACCTTGGCGGGTGGCCAGAATGGTAGAAGAAACCGACAACGATGCAAGCCCGTCGGAAGTCATGGAAGAAGCGGCGGAGCTGATTCCGCTCATCAATATATGTCGTTGGGATACCCAGGCCTTGGCATGATAAGGGTCGTCCAACATGCCCCCGACAATGACGAAGTCTCAGAATGGAGGTCCTCGCCAACGGAAATGGAATCCGGGGGACCCGCGTTCATTACGGGAGAAATCGATGTGCTAGATATATTTCATGCCTTGGATCACCGCATCGGCGCATCCCCTTGCCCATCGGACACCTGTTGACAATCTCCGAACAGGCTAATGACCGGATGCTACAGCACTGCAAGGCAAACCGGAAGTGATTTGCCTTCACCAAATTGGCAGCCGCAAAAGGAAAAACTCTCGCTAGAGACCCTAGACCGGAGGAGCCAAGCACCTTCAAACCCATCTGGATGGGCCTGATTCGAAAAGACGATCACTTTCTACGGATCAAAGCCCTACCATGGCGATCCACGGAGTGCAACGTGGAAGTCTAGGGAAATCCCTACAGTGTGGTCCTTGACTCTGGAGCCGCGGTCCTCGCTATCTCCCTACGGGTAGTCGAGAGGGCCGGCCGATGGAAATACGTGATTACTCCCGCGGAGGGTGATCACTTTGTTTCCGCCGACGAAGGTAAGGTCTTAGTCGCAGGGAGGATGGCGAATATCGCCTTCCGAATAGGTAAGGTTCACGCCTTGGGCGACGTTGTGGTCCTAAACGTGACCACGTACAATGTCCTCATCGGATTACCAGCTCTCACAACCTTGCGGGCCACGCTGGATTTCGAACGATAAGCAGTAATCCTCCACAACACTGGAGGAAGACCGCACACCATTCCGATGCGCGTCACCCTCGTCCCTCAGTTCAAGCATGTCCCAATGGGGGCATAGGGAGAGGACCCTGCGGAAGCAGAACGGCGGAGGGCAGAAATAGCGGAAGGAAAGCAGCCACTAAAGCAATTGGTAGGAACTGAATTGCCAGTTCCGGATGATCCAACCCGAGACCTGGAGCCGCCGACAGAGGAAGATGAGCGCGGCGCTGCAGAGACTTCGAGCCCGCCTACGCAGAGGCAACAGAGTCGCTCCCCCTCCCCTTCTCCTCGTCCCTCAGTTCAAGCATGTCCCAATGGGGGGCATCGGGCTACGTCCCTGGTCATTATCCCGTCGTCCCCTTGATTACCTTACACTCTAGCAAATCGATACCCCACTTGCATTTCCCCAAAATCCCTTCCCCTCTTCCCTCTTCTACCAATTCTACACTACCCGCCTCGCCGCCAAAGTGTACCCACATCCCACTACTTAGTACGTCTTCCCCTCCTTTTGCCTTCACGTCCTTCTTTTTAGCGCCACATGGCGGGATCACAATGAAATCGAAGTCTATTGCACTATCACATGACCTATTCCTGTGTGGGCAGATCACGAGCGATTCCGCACGGCCTTACTTCGCACCTTTTCCACTCTCTATCTCGACTACCTTGCTTCTCTTCCTTATGGCAGCCATCGTTTCCCGCGCATAAATGCACCGTCAGGTACCTTGAACTTCCCGGGACGGTAGCAGGAATGGCGAGTTTCTTACCCACAATCCCGAGAGAACATCCCCCAGCCCCCGCCTGTGTATTCCGACTCCCTTACCCCCCTCCCTTGGAACACTAAAGATGAGTGCAAGGATCATGACGTGCCAGCAGGATGACTTCCACACTCTTATCCTACAAATTGCATAAATGTCCTCGTTTCTTTTCATTTTCTGTTGGGAGTTGTCGGATCGGTGTCAGAAAGCTCCTGTGCCGACGGTTGGGTAGTCGCGCCTTGGCGAGCGCGATAAATAATTATGCCATAGCTTCTTTCTTGTTCTGCTGTGAGCACTGGGAATTTTGGCACAATCATCGCCCGGGAATATTGTTTTCAAATTTTCAACTGATGGTGAGCCCCCACGGGCTTGCAAAATTGTTTTTCTCTTCTGCTTTTTCGGAATTTCCTTTTGCAATTAGGACTTAGGCTAGGAATTCAGGTACTCTGAATTTTGTTGCGTAACGCTTGCGCGCATCTTGCCGCGCTGGGAACTGGGCTCTAACTGGGTCGCGCCCTTAATCTTGTGTAACCGTCGTTTTTGGCGGGCGCGATTGTAACTGTATCCTACTTCCTTCTTGGTTTGCTCGGGTTTATCCGCCTTCTCCTTCTTCCTCGCCGCGCATACTCTGTTCTAATTGGCCGGAGTGCCTCCATGACCGGATCGATGCGTGGAGTGTGGCTACGGCCCCCACGCCACGGCTTGGCCATGCAGACGTAGGCACTTCCTCTCTTCTCGTCTTGTCCACCTAGGCTTAATCCTTCACCTTTCGCGCAGGCATGCATGCTATAAATTTCGCAAGTGCGATTAGTTCGCTCTCTTAGAATTTCGAGGTTAGCGCGATCAGTGAGGGTCCGCTAACAAGCAAATTTGGAAGGTGAGTGAGTGCGAGAGTTGGGCGATCCGACGAGCTGGTGTCGGATATGTGGTGTTGACGTGCGGGGCCGCGACGGACTTTGGCTCACGGGCGAACCTGGCTAGCATGCTTGAACCAAGCGGGGTGACAACTCTGTGTTGATGCGAGGCGACAGACTGCCCTCATTGGGACTGTGGAGCAGAGAGAGAGAGCCGTTGCGAGTGTGGGATGAGGTTCTTTCTTTTGCTCGTCTATATAATTTTGGCTTCTGCTATGACCGACTTCTGTCGCGGCCTTTTTCACCCTTCTTTGTAAACCGTCTCGAATTTCCTTTGCCGCTTTTGCCTCGTATGTATGAATGAATGGGTGTGAACTCTTCTTTATTAATGATCTTTTCGGATTCCCGATCTTGTTTTGCGATGCTTGTCTAATTCTATCCTCCATCTGCATCTGATCGAAAGAACCCGCTATGGATGTCTGGGTTTTTATTGTTAGTCCTTGATCGTCATAAAGCCGCCAAGAACGTTGCGAGATGTTGATTGTCCTTCCCCCCTTCGGGATTTATCCGCCGAACTGGAACTGACGCTGAGCAGTGATCGCACAGCCTCCGCTTACGGCCCGCCCCGTTGGATTCTGGAGCTTGTTACGAGCGGCGCCGACAGCAGCACGACCGCCATGGTGTCCCGTCAATTCACCAGACAAGGGACAGACCGAGGCGACGCCACTGGCAGAGGCCATCGCCCCCTCCCCGAAGGCTCAGATGCCAGATACGATCCGTGCGCACCATTTTGCACCATTGTCCCTAAAACTTGTCACAGGAGATCTCAGTTCTGACCTGGGACTCCAACCCTACTTTCCTAAAATCCTTGGCACACCCCCTTTTTCGCACTTCCGGGCCCCCATCCCACTCCAACCAGGAAGTTGTGCTGGGCGTGAGGTTGGGGCGTCACAGTATGGAAAGTCCTTTTGGAAACAAATTTCAGACCCTACAGTGTATGGAGGCAGGTCGCCGAAATGCTGACGGGGCTTTTTTTTTTCCCTTTTCCCAATAGCCCTTGTGCAACCCCTCTATCCCAGTGCTGTTGAGAGAACAACCAGAATTGCGGGTTTGTCTGACGGGCTTCTCCATCTATTGGTGGGAATGGACACCTGCCCTGAAAGTACTATGTGAGCAGCTTGGAATCGCTACCATTGGACTGCTGAAAACTTGTGAAAAGAGGACCTACACACCGCCCCGGATTGCAAAGACGCAAGTATCCACACCGGTGACTGTTATAGGCGCAACCTTGCACACTTCACCGCCGACACCGCAGAGCATCTTATGAGGGCGGAGACCTCATCGACATGGGTGGCGAGACACCTGGGTGAACATGCAACATTGATCCTCCATGCTTTTAGAAAAAGAACCACGTACATGTCCTACCACCGAACAGCGCCCTGCGGCGCCCCCTGACCCACCAAATTCACAACCCCACCCCCCCGCCCCCCATCCGACCTTGGGCGTGCTTCTCAACCCGGACAGCAGAAGACTCCATCTCCGGAGGCATCCAACAACAATGCTGTGACGCCCAACCTCATGCCCAGCGCGACTTCCTGCTTTCAGAGTGGGAGGGGGCCCGAAAGTGCGTAAGAGGGGTGTGCCAAGGATTTTAGGAAATTGGGGGTGGAGTCCCAGGTCGGAACTGAGATCTCCAGTGCCAAGTTTAAGGACAAGCCTGTAAGTGGTTCGACAGGCGAATGGACTTTCTGTCTTGCTTGCTTCGGGACCGGTCAACTAGAGTCGTCGACCCTGCCGCGGCCGCCGCTTTCGTACACTGTGCATGTAGGGAACAGAGTGGGTACCCCGCCGGCCACCGCCTGTTTCGTACACTGTGCATGTAGGGAACAGAGTGGGTACCCCGCAGGCCGCGTGGAATTCTTCAAGCAGGGGGAGGTACTGGTGGATTAATTAAAAACCAAAAGAACAAAATGCAAGCAGCCAAAATGAGCATTTCTGTTTGTTGTTTTGTAGGGTATTTCGTTGTTGTTTTTTCTCTGTCATCAGGCTGTGGGGCTTGGGGCGACAGTATCTGGGTGAGCCCAGGGAAAAGAAACAAAAAAAACAAAAAAAAAAACACCATTCTTTGGTGGTCTGGCCGCTCACAGGTGTGGGGCCAAATGACCACCCCGTAACGTTCAAGTGAGAGTGCCAGTCAGGTTCACAGTGAAGGCAATGGTGGAGAGGCCCTCAATTAGGTTATAGAAAAGCCCCATGAAATCCTATTTTAAAGAAACACATATAAGAGGCCGGGGATGTCACAATTCAACCCGGTTCTGAGTCTCGAGTCCATAGCCAGACCAACCTGGCTGAAACACAAGGTTTGAGGCTTTACCACTTCACACCACCTGCCGGACCAACCTGGCATCAACACAATCTACTTCTAGATAGAAAGCAGCGGACGACCCTCATTCGCATCCGACCCCTCCTGACCCTGCCCTCGAGTGAAGCATTTCCAATTTTCCACAGTTCCTTCCACAAGGGTACTCTGTTACTGTTACTCCATTCCCTTGCCCCTCCCCCATGGGGCTGTGACCTGACGTCCGTGCATCATTGATAGGTTGCATGCGAAGCCGCAGTCCATCCCTGCAGGTAGAAATAATGCGCGGCCTGATGCAGAGAAATAATGCACGTCCTGACGCAGAGAAGCCTTGGCCATGCAGAAAGCTTTTGCATCGATGAAGAACTTATCTCTGCCACTTGTCATGCCCAGTTTCCACGGCAGGGAGCTGACGCGGAATCTTTCCAGGTCACCCTGAACCGCCGAAATGGGCCGCATTACAGTCGGACCATGAGCAACAGCCGGGCGGGGAACAACGATTATTCCTCAATAAACAGCGCCCGGCAAGAACGCGGATTCCTTATTAATCAGCTCGTGTCAACAATTTTTTTCTTTTTCTTTTTTGTGGTTACCTACAAACAGTTTACTTCCACTCGCTGGTGCATGGCAATCAAGGGCTCATGGGCCAGTTTTGCAATTAACGGCTCAGGGCACAACCGCCCCTCAGCTAGTTTATCGCTACCGTGTGTGCACCAGTGATAGCGGGACGGCTCGGGATTGTGCATGGTGATGTGATTTGATGTGGTGACTTGTCCCCCATCCCTGCCAGCTAACACGTAATAAAGCCCCCCTGCGTAGGCTTGGTTTCCCCGTTCCTTTTCAGACTTCTTTTTTTTCTTTTTTCTCTTTCTTTCCCCCCTCCTTCCGTGTACTAGTGTGATGACGCCTGGCTGGTTGATGAAGACGATGCGTTTTCCTGAGAGAAGGAACGTCCGTGCGGCATTCTGTGACATCAGAAGTCGGCAAGTGCGCTTCCTCTTGGTGCGCGTATTCGTCTTCTCCTTTTTCCTGGTCTTAGCTTCCATGCTCCAAAGCTACAGTCCGGTCGAGGGACTGTCCCGCAGATTCTCATCGTTGGCTGTGATTTCGAATTCCAATGCGCACGTGGCTGGTCGGCTTCTGCAAGTGCCCACATCGGCAGCCTCACCATCTCTTCCGTTCGTATCACTGTTCGGATACCAACGGGGACTCTTGGTCAGGAATTCGGTACGGGTCGTTGCTTCACATCCATCCCCTACACAGCATTGTCGGAATGTAATCGCGAACTTTGTGGTTTCGCCTCAGAAAGGGCTGTACTATGTCGTCGAGCACACCTGCACACACAGCAACCCATACACTGTCAGCGGTGTTACGTCGATCAGAAAGCTAATCTATCTAGGGCAACCCGGGAACCGGACTTGGCAGATGACGAATCAACATTATTAACCTACTTGTGGTCTTACGAAGTTACGAAGAGCGGAACGGGTCGAGAATTGCAGAACGGCCGAATTCTATGGCTCTCGTGAGGGGGATGGCCCTTTCCAAAGATGGTTCCCATCTCATCTCGAGTGTAGCCTACTCTTCCAACGCACACATGACAACGACTCTCTCTCTCTTTACACACACAACAGAGCGACCACATACACATAAATGCCCACGATTCATCTCTCTCTCTCTCTCTCTCTCTCTCTCTCTCTCCCACACTCCCTCCCCCTCTCCCTCCCTCCTCCCCTCCCTCCCTTACTGCCGTTCTTTCTTTCTTTCTTTCTTTCTATCGTTGCGTGTGTTTTGCAAATGTCCCTATATAAGAGAGATGATCTCGAAATGTATCCGGTCCAGTCACGGGTCTGGATACATTTACACTGTTTCAAAGTTGAGTGCATCGGGACCGCTACTAGTACCCGATGCATTTAGAATGCCGGCCAGTGGATAGACAGCACTTGCAAAACACAAAACCGGGGGGGCGGGGGCTGCGGAGAAAGAGGGAGGGAGGGAGGAAGGGAGGGAGGGGGGAAGGGTGAGAGAGAGAGAGAGACATGTTCTGCAACAGCTGTGGGCCTGTGGCTCCACTGCAACAAGACCTTGTCAGTGAGGGCATACTCACGCCCTAAGGGCCCACTCACATTAGCAATCTCTTAAATGTGTTTGACCGCATTGCTGCCCCACCTGGATGCATCTGGCGACACTTCAGTCCCGAAATAACTAAAAAAGTCCTGGTGTGAGCATGTGCTGAGAGTCTTTTTCTTTGGGTGCTTTCACATGGAGAATAGGTTGAGCCAGTGTCCGCTCTTCGTTGTTGTCTGCTCTATACAGACTGCCCTCTCAGATCTTTCGAAAGCCAAAGCAGCAAAGCTTGTTTCTGAGAACTGTCACTCAAAGGCTTAGGGTCTCGCTCCACTACTCTAGAAACAGACCATTTCTTGAGTGCGGTACGGCTCGACTCACTCTAGACGCAAGGTCTAGAAATAGGGTTCTTGAGCTGTCAGTCTGCACTCACGAAAATGAAGTGAATCCGTCCGAGGGTTCAAGAGCGCCCGCCTGCAACAGCAGGCGGGAATTTCAAGGGAGGCATAAGGACCTTAGAAAGTTGAGCACTTTTTTTAAGAGTGCACCTGGAGTCTGAGCCAATAACACGTGCTGGCCGCGTCGTGTAGTTCTCTAGAAAAGCGGATGTCCGCGTCGTGTAGTTCTCTAGAAAAGTGGATGTCAGAGGCAGCGCTCTGACATCCAAGAGGCCTTCTTGAGTTCGACCATCTAGAGTAAGTGGACCGATGTTGGCTTTTTCGGTCTTTTCCAGAGTCTGACAGCTCTGGACTCACTCTCGAAAATCTTTGAGAGTTTAGAGAAGTGGAGGGAGACCCTTAGGCTTGGACCCCACTGGCCAGTGGGTGGAAAAGCAGGTTGGCGGCATTACTCTAGGCTTGGACCCCACTGCGGGCGAAGTAGTTTGGATAGAAATTGGGTCTACCTCTACTACTCTAGACTCGAAAAAAGTTTCTAGAGTTGATCTAGAGTCCTCATAGTGTAGAATAGAGCAAGGGCCTGGCTCCACTACTCTAGACTCGTTAAAAAAATTGTGACTGAGCTGTCAGAAGAAGAAGCCTCTCTCCACTTACTGTATATGGCCACACTCTAGATGCACTCCCAAATTTTGTGAGCGTTTTTCTTTCATTTCTAGTGTGCTACCAGACAGTGCCAGCCCATTAGAAATCCAAAGGGTTGCAGACTGCAAACTCTAGATGCTTGGTGAGTGTGGTTGAGAGTGCTTTCTGATATTGAGAGTGCTTTCTGACAGAGCTTTAAGTGTGTTTTCGCGAGTTGGTGTCTAGAGTAAGTGGAGCAAGGCGTCACTCAATAAGTCTATATTCTAGAGTAGTGGAGCCAGGCCCCAAATCAGGTGTCATCATACTCACACACAGTGGTTTTTTTTTTTTTTTTTTTTACTCACACACAGTGATTAAAATTGCAAAATCTGCAATTTTGACAATTAGGTGTAAGGCATACTCACACACGGTGGCCCTTTTGAATGGCACTGAAAATTGCTCTACCTGCATCTGCGTGGTCACACAGCTGATAGCAGATGGCAACCTTTATAATTTTTGGACTGTAGTACGCAAGCAATTGTGTTTTCTTGCCCACCGAGGTTTGTCTCCTTTCTTAGGGAGGGACCCCACAGCAGCGCAGTAACATTTTGGAATTCCAAGATGTGGTCCGCGGAATCCCACAGATGTGCGTGGCGGTTTCTGGAATTCCAGGGGAAGTGTTTCCACTCCCCCCGCCGCCCGTTCGTACCCCCGGCCAACCAGGAATTCCGTCGGCTATGGAAGGGTAGGGGGGGGGCCACCCCTTCCGTAGCCAACGGAGAGCTACGTCCATGGAGGTGGCCGTACCTGTGAAATGTCCAGTGGAGTGGTCCTTGGCAGAGGGCGGACATGCATCCGCTGTCACACAGGAAATGGAGCGGTCCCAGGCTACCCCATAGTGTCTCACGACGGGCCCGCGGGCGTTTTTGAATTTTCGGCACGCGGTGGACATTTCGAAATTTGAAAAGGCTGGGAGGTATATAAAAAAAAAAAAGGCAAAAATTCTACGAATGGAATGCAGGGGGCAGCCATGCACGGCCCAGACGAACACACACTCTGTCCATGAGCCCCTCGTCTGCATGAGGCATGCACGTTGACAAAACGTCGGGCATTATCATCGACGCCATAGCCAGGATAGCAATGCAGCGCACGCCATCCATCGCCCGCACTCTAGCCCGAGGTGTGCATCGACTCCAGCCGACCAGGGTTGGAGGCAAGGCATTGACGGTGATCGGCGCCGGTCTTGCTGCAAGGCTTGGATTGTTGCATCTGGCCAATCCATTTGTGGATCGCCTTCGTGGAAGGCACACCTTGCGAACCGTGCAGAAGGGGACGCGGGAAAGATTGTTCGGGTGTGTCGTTTGAACCCTGTGCTCAGGAGATCGGCTTGGATGGGCGCTAGCTTGTTGTCAGGCATCTGCCAGTCACATCTTCCATTCTCCTATCCTCCAGTTCCTTACCGAGATGTTCTTCGTCCACGCGAGACGTAACCTACACATCCTGGGGGGCTTCTCAGAGAGTGGGGGACAGTGCAACGTCCACAGCGGCTCGCGGGAAGGGAGGGGACACAGGACAGTTTCGGCCATTGGGGGGAGGGTCGTTCATCGTCGAGCTGCAGGGGCAAGGACGTGGGACAGGGTCGGAGCACAGACTACAGTTTCGCTTGTGCATTGGCGATCACCCTTCTTCTTCTTTTGGATGTTGTCGCCATCACCGTTCTCTTCATTGTTGTGCTGTTGCTGGTAGTGGTGGTGCTGTGGGTTGTCCTCCGCCCAAGGTCTGCCGCGAGGTGAGAACACGAAAAATCCACCCAAAGACTGGACCTTTCCGGAGGTGTGGGGTGAGTACGTGACATGGACAGGCGGCATTCGTCGCAGGAGCAGATTTTCAACAGCAGTATGGCGAGACAGAGCATCGAAACTGGTCGGAGGGTGTGCGGGGTTTACAGCCTGCCCCTCCACCAGCACACCTGTCCATGTTCAGCCAGGATGTGGACAGGTACGAAGTTTCCCCTTCGTTTCCTCCCCAAGTTGGGCCGCTGCCACAGTGGCGAAACAATCCACCAGGCCTACCTGAAATGCGTTGTGCGAGCCAGCAGCCTTTCCAGCAGTCGGCGATGGCCGCTGCTTACGGCGGACAGCGGATGCTGGAGTTCCCTCAACCCCACGCAACGTCCACTCATTTCAGCGATTTCGCTGCTAGATCGGTGCCTCCTGGGGATTCACAGCAACGTTGTTGGAGGAAGACGGCGACGTGGAGTGCAGCGTCGACGGGAGCGGGGTGGCGTTTGGGGTAGCCGCTGATCGGCGAGCAGATCATGAGCGGGAGTACGACGACGCGGGGTGGGTGGGGGCGGGTGATGCAAGTCAGGAACATTGCGGCGGAGGACACGTGGCAGATGGTGACACTCACAATCCTCCTTGAGCAGCGGCCGAGAGCAGTGGCCATGCAACGCCCACGCACGGCAGCGGCCAAATGCTGGCGATGTGCCTGCCACAGCGGTGCTCCAACAACCATCTCCATTTCCCCTCGCCATGGGAGCTGAGGCAGGCACAGGGCTGACTGGGCGCAAATGTGGGCGTCCTCCTGGCGCAACGTCCACGTCAGCACAGGTCGGAGGCTGCGCAGACGAAAGCACTACGATGAAGGGCACAAATCCAGGAGGCATTCGTGGCAGGGCCGGTGCGCAACCTCTTCCAGCGCAAAAAAAAATTCAATGGTCACTAGAAGAGTGCTTGGCTCTTGCTAGGATCCAGCATGAAGACGGCGCTCTTATGGCGGATGCGTCTAGTGTGCACAAGTTGAAGAAGCATGGGGAAAGACGGCAGTGGATCGCCCGTTAATTGAGGGATGAAGGGTGGAATCGATCTGCGGAAGACTGTCGGAAAAAGTGGCTCGCGTTTTGGCAGAAGTTGAAGTTGCTCGCAGACAGGGTCCGTCGGTCCGGGAAGTTGGGATACTTCGACATGACAGTAGAAGAGAGGGAGGCGGAGGGGCTGTACGCCAACTTTGATCGGAGATAGACTGGATTCTACAAAAGCCGTCGGGGACCTGTGACAACATGCTGAACTCGGACTTTCTCAACGCCAAGGACGGGGACAGTTCGGCGAGAGGGTCGAGTGACAGTGGTGGTTTGGACCGGGAGCGGTCTGCTGGCAACGCCAGCGCCGGTAAGACAAAACGCACGTCCACTGGGAGGGTGAACGACGGGGATGGGCCCGCGTCCATGTCGGGGATGAGTGTTGCACGTGCAGATTTAACGCGGGTGTACGTGGACGGGCTACACAGGGTGGCAGCGACGATAGCTGAAGCACAGACAGGCTATGAATCCCCCTCGGCGGCGGCCAAGCGCGGGGAAATCCGCGGACGCGGCCAGTCCGCCGACCCCGCGGCCGCATCCGCGCGACTTCGCGGACGCGTGGCGCCCAGTGGCGAGGGGGGTTGGGGATTCGAGAAGCGCCATGGGGCGGCGCAACCCCAGCCCCGCCACCCACCACGCGCGCACAGACACACACACACACACTCTTACCTGTTCTTTGTCTCTCTCTCTCTCTCTCTCTCTCTATCTATCTATCT
>BFEA01000129.1:2892303-2920708 GCA_003427395.1 Chara braunii
GGGGGGGGGGGGCAATATTTTGTAACAGATCTGGCTCCACTGGAACAAGACCTTGTGAGTGGTGGCATTCTCACGCCCTGAGGGGCTAGCAATCTCTTAAATGTATCTGACCGCATTGCTGCCTCGCCTAAGTCCTGAAATAACTAAAAAAGTCAAAGTGTGAGCATGTGCTGAGATTTTTTTTTTTGGGTGCTTTCGAATGGAGAATAGGGTTAGCCACGTGTCCGCTCTCCTTGTTGCCTGTTCTCTACAGACCGCCCTCTCAGATTTTTTGAAAGCCAAAGCTTGTTTCTGACAACTGTCACTCAAAGGCTTGGACCCCACTGGCAGGCGGGTGGAAAAGCAGGTTGGCTGCAAAAAGACGGGCAGAGGAGTTTGGATAGAAATTTGATGTAGCTTAGTGGTTAGAGCACCCGTTGGAAATGCACATTGTGGTAAGAGGTTGCGGTTTCAAACTCCGCAGCCTTGCGCATGGACATCGAGAGGGCATTAGAATGATGCACGGCTGGACACACACCTCCTTGGGATGAAGCAGGTAAGTTATTACAGACACTGCCTGCCGACCACCCAAGGAGTAGTCCATGGTTGTTGTATGTGGGGACTGGGCGATGGTGGGTATCCTGATGTTCTTGGTTGACGGGGTTGTCATGAGACTGCTGGGCGGTTCGCATAGTCCCGTTTACTCAAGCCCAGCATAGCACAACTGCAGAGTATTTCACAGTGTATGTCAATAGGTTAGGTCACTTGCAGAACTCACATAAGGTCTTCTGTTCTATACCAGACTGGCAGACTGTAACTTAGGGCTGGTCATCCTCTTAGTACGTGGTCAAAGGATTGAGGCTGGCATAGCAGTTCCTTAGTACGGGATGTCGGGAGTGTCAAGATATAGTACACTTTACCGCAGGGCCGGAACGAGCTCCAGGGACATACGAGGTAACAGAGGATTGTCTGCTCTCATATTACCATACAACACAGGGCCTAGAGATTATCTAGGAACTGACATTTCGTTAAAATTGACAT
Organism: Chara braunii; assembly: GCA_003427395.1. Lineage (NCBI taxonomy): Eukaryota > Viridiplantae > Streptophyta > Charophyceae > Charales > Characeae > Chara > Chara braunii. The sequence continues at coordinate 2,893,324 of BFEA01000129.1, forward strand.
TTTTTACTTTTTTCGCAAAATTGAACTTTGTCAATTTCATCTATGTTTTTTTGTGGAAATGAGTGACTTCCTTCTTTGCAGTAATGGCTACCCTCGCATTGTGATGGTATACCATATCCCATTAGATAGTAGGATCATCTATCATAGTCCATGCACCACAACTATGGTATGGTATATCCTCTATCGTAAGAGTCCATCATACAACATACATCATCATATGTCGGTCCTAGTTCACAACCATACTTATGTTTGAGTGACTTCCTTCTCTGCAGTGATGGCTACCATCACATGTTCTTAGTATACCATATCCCATAAGAAAAATACCATACACCACAACTATGGTCCCTTATATCCTCTATTGTACGAGTCCATCATACAACATACATCATCAACGAGTAGTGTGAGTCCAAATGATATTATGCCAATGTCCTTCGTGAATTTCTTCAAAGGCTTTCCAATTCGTCTCCATTTTCTTCGGTGTATAATAATATGAGAGGATACCCACAACCTATCGAAGGCTCTGAACTATTATCAGTTACGACAACACTGAACGAATACGATGGAATTTCAAATTTGCAAATCACGAAGCTATAGAGTCTATTGCGATCCTTCGTCTAATGCCCTGTATGTCGTCCATTGTGAAATTGAATGGCGGCACCTTGCCTCTCGCCAGAAGAGATGCATAAGTGAGCATGAACACTCCGCACTGACTCGCGTCCTCCTGTTTCGGAATGCCCTTCACTTCCAAAGTGTGTTCGAAGCATGATACGTCTATTGGTCGGTCTGCTGCGTTGAGCGCTCTAGTAAAAATCGCGCGAAGTAGCCTGTCACCTGTTCAGCTAACTTCGTGTTCGTATCCATTGCATCATAATACTCTATCACATTCCGTCGACGGTCGGCGGCAACAAGTGTCCAATGTTTCTTTTTCGTATCGTGATATGGTGCTAGGAACAACTCCGTGTCTTCTATGATGACATCCCGAAACCATCTAGCAACTTTGTCATACTTATATTCCATGTTCTTGCCTAGAAGTTTAGTAAAAAAGTATGAGCTATATGCAGCTGTGACGGGGATCGTCCTCGTGCTACATACATTGGACTTGTCAAACGGATTGTCACATTCCTGATGAAATGTTCTGCAATTGTTGTCATGCATACTCATTTTCATGTAGAAATTCACAATGTTGTCGTTCAACCACTCGTTCTCGTTCATGAGGACGCTTAAATCATGCACGGTGAATAACAGTTGCTCTCGAGTAGCTTCATTCTTTGTGCTTGTCAATGTTTTCGTATTATTCAGCTTTATACTCATGTGACGTATTGCCTCTTCTTCGGTCTCATTGAGGGTGTCCATTGCTAAGTGAATAGTCCATCCATGTACACAGCTGCGTTCGCCTTCATTGCACTGGTTAAATGCATCACCGAACAACAATTTGAACTGTTTGTTGTTAATGTCTGTTTGCACTACGCGCCGAGGTGTGTTTTGATGTGTGTGTGTGTGTGTGTGTGTGTGTGTGTGTGTGTGTGTGTGTGTGTGAGAGAGAGAGAGAGTGAGAGAGAAAGAGAGATTGTAAGAGAGAGAGAGAGAGAGAGAGAGAGAGAGAGAGAGAGAGAGAGAGAGAGAGAGAGAGAGAGAGAGAGATTGTAAGAGAGAGAGAGAGAGAGAGACCATTGCCGATTGTAAGAGAGAGAGAGAGAGAGAGAGACCATTGCCGACAGAGAAAGATTCGCCACCATCCTTTTCCCATTAAAATATTGCTTAATTAATAAACTGTCGTTCTTCCTGCTCAAACGGATCGTTGAAAAACTTAATGGAATATTACACAACTTCCAGCACTTTTTGTCGATCGACGTCATCGAATGAGAAATTGAACTTGGGAGTATTCCATTGAGCACCGACAACCGAACCTCTTGTACACCCTTCTATCTATATTCATCCTCATGCATAAACACACACACACACTCTCTAACACACACTTTCTAACACACACAAACACACACACACACACACACACACGCACACACACACACACACTATGACACACATACACACACGCACACACACACACACACACTGTGACACACACACACACATACACACACTGTGACACACACACACACACACTGTGACACATACACACACACACACACACACACATACACACACACACACACGCATAGACACACACACACGAAACATTCATACATACACACATATACGCTCAAACACATACGCATATGCACATACACACACCCACACACACACGTCACTGCACATGCATGCATATGCATGTGTGCTATGCTGCTTTCTTCTTCCTGCCTCTCTTTGAGCGCCGCACACCACATTCCTCTTTTTCCTCTCTCGCTTCACGCTTCGGACTGCACCTTCCCTCACTCCCATCATGCAAAGCATGGTCCATTTGTGTTGGCTTGGCTAATCACAACGTTCTTCCTTCACTATGTGACTTTCCTCTGTTCTCACCTGATTGCTCGATCAAGTTGATCATACTCGAGTTGCTGCCACCGGATCACGATAGGAAGCTTCCTTTCCCAAACCATCGCCGCTGTCCACGTCCATGTCATGTTCGAGGTTCGCATCCGCATCGCCTTCCTTATCATCATCTCCCACTTCACGACCATGTGTCATACGAACTCCCTCCATACCACCACCTTCTTCCCTCTCCATTGAGTCTGGGGCTATCTGTGAGCCAGAGCTAGTGCATACCACGTGCACAAGTTTGTCCCCCTCATCTCTGTCATCCGCTAAAGGCTCGGTAGTGTCCCTCGGGTTTGCTCCTCCGAATACCAGTGCATCTCCCACATCGTGCTCCCCCCCACCCTGTCCTCCATGTAACGACATCCCTATGTCGGCTGCCGAAAGTGTGTCTCCCACTCCACTGGGCACCCGTTGGGCACCCCTATCTCCGACATCTCCCGCATCTTCGTCGGTTGTGGCCTTCTTTTCCCCCTGTTCCTTTGTATTTCCTGCCCCTTCCCCACCGCATCCCGGACCTGCTGTCTTTTCCCTTGGCACCGCACCAACGCCCTCAGAAAACGGCGTTCTTAGTAGCTCATCAACTGATGCCTCATGAGTTCCCTGTTCTTTACATTCGACGTCCTTCCTCTCACGCCCTTCCTTTTCAGCGACACTCGTCTTAACGGCTCCTTCTCTAGTCCCATTTAAACTCTTACACTGTCGGATATTCTCTTCCATGGCTTGAGTGCACCCCACCAATATGTCACTGTCGAACAGTTGTTCTGTCTGACAACAATCCAATGTCCATCTGATCTGTCCTCGTGAAGGGCTCGATTTTCTCTCATAGAAAGCAGCGCAATACTCCTGAAGATTGTTTTGAAGCAGCGATTCAAAAACATAGTTCACCTTTTCGCTGATATCTTGCTCTCCTGCACCCTTGTTCGCCTGCAGCACGCGCAACAACAACTGTTCCTTTGCAGTCTCAAGGAACTTACTCCTGCTTAGTCTCTTCTTGAATATCCACTTCCCTCTGACTCGGACAGCCATGTGCCATTTGCCATCAACCACACATGGCTCGAAAAGACCCGGATGTCATATGATGTGATGGCCCCATTTGTACACCTCAGTCTCTGTGAACTTGGTGTCCAAAAAGTGAGGTCCCCCTTTGCTCTCCTTCATGTGACTTTCGATTTCATCTCCAGGAGTTAGATCTTTGTCTTCGTCATCTGGACTGTGGAACAGCGGATTGTCATCCAGACCCATGTCATCCTCCCCAGGGTCTGCGTCGTCATGTTCACCATGAGTTTGGTTCTCTGTTGGCATTTCCATTACTTGGTCGAACATTTGCCACATCAGCGTTGGAAACCCTGGGGCGCCTCTCTTGTCTTTCCATTTCGAAGTGCTTGCCTCGGTACCATCTCCTGCGGTGTGAGCTGGGCGGTCTTGCAGCTGGCCATTGTCGGTCCCCCGACTTCAAGCACCACCGGGTCCCCCCCCGATAAGGACCCGGTGCGCATGTTCTCGTCAGCTGCGTGATTTCTTGCATTAGGCAGCGGCAGGTGGATCTCGTCATCATCGGTATCCTCCTCACTGTCCATTATATCGAAACGGTCTTCAGGGTCCAACGCTTTGTTATAAATCCTTGCGTCGATGCGGCGCATTTTTCTGTCGAACCACAGGTCCTCGCAACGTGCCAGAAATATCTCGATTGCACTAATCTTGGCGTCGTGGTAGCGCTGGAGGTGTTGGAGAGCGACGACTTTTCTAGCAACGTAATTAGTCTCCGTTCGTGTATCAGGAGCATTGCAGAACAAGTACTTCCACAAAAATTCTCTCTTCTTCCCGAGTTTCAGGAACATGTCCCGGTCCGACCGATGCTGAGTTTTGGGCCGCTCGAAGTGACAACGACTTTTGGAATTATGGACGAGGCGATCAATAAACGCGGAACAAAATTCGAGCATGGTGGTAGAGCCCTCACATGCCACCACATGACGACCAGATCGAAGCAAGTCCCAAACTGACCCAGACTGGACGTTGCCCAGAAGAAGCACAACCTCCCCCTCCTTCGAAAACCATGAACACAACTCCTTCATTCTTGCTGACTCTCTCTCCCAAACCCCATAAACAGGTTTGTCTTCGCCGGCCACGCCGATGTGCTGTTGTGTGCAACGGATGAACATATCCTCCTCGCAGTTAGTGTCAAAAAACACATTATCACGTTTGGACGAGACGATGACTTTTTTGAAGTCATTGCCCGTGTCGTGCAACACAATCGTCATTGATTCGCGGCTCCTCAATGAAAGATTCCCAAGGGGGACACATGAGGATGGTTGCGTGCCATGATGTCGCCGCCAGCGGCCCGGAAGAACTTTCACACCCCCCCACCTAAAGATGTTCCTCAGAATGTAGTCCTCGCCCTTCAATCCACTAAAAATGATGAGTGTCCAGTGTGTCCCACACAGAGCCATCATCATTTGCTGAAGTTCCACAAACCTCTGCTCCGTCCATGAATCCAGGTTCTTGTGGGGAGCCAGGTCCAGCACCGCAAGGTGACAACTCAATTTCTTCGCAGCACGAGTCAGATCCTCTGTCGGTTGCAGCCCATCCAACAGCGCCATGCACAAAGGCAAATACGTTGTATTACACTTCCGCTTATCCCACAATATATGATGTGCATTTGCGTTGACGCGCTGAAGCTCGTCCTTCAACTGGCTCACCGCTCCCATTATCTCATGCAGAAACAGTTTGAGGAAGTACGGACACTCAATATACATTTCAGTCGTCACCTTGTACCCCCCCACATTCCCCTGTCCCAACTTCCCCTCATCCACCCCCCTCAGTCGTTTTGGCTCGTTGTTCGTTCTGTTAACTGGAAGTTTAATCTTCTTCTTCTCCCATTTCTCTTTCGTCAACCCGTGCGGCTCAAATCTCTTCATAATATCATCATACCCGATGAAGAAATCGTCATTCCACTCACGTTGTCCCCTCCGTTCCGACTTGAAGAGCACGTAGTTGAACATGCGCACCATGTATCCCTCCCTGTGCACTTCTGTGTAGAGGTCGCTCATGTTCATCAGTTTCTTTACGAATGTCCTGCCGGTGGTGACAACGACCTTCCCTGCCAAAATCAAATCCAATGCCATCTCCTTCTCCCTGGCAGTGAAATCCCCGAACACTTTCCAAGCGCTCGCCGGAGGGTCATGAACACACACATAGTACCCATTCGGACTTTTGTTCAACTGCTCGTAGTACACCTGTTCCTTTTTCCGTTTCACTGTTTTGGCAGCTGGACCTACACCGGACACCTCGCCCGGCCTCCCCTGTTGATCAACCGGCCTGACTCCATCCTGGCCAGGCAATTCTCCTTTCTCTCACATGTCGAAGAACCGGTTCGCCAACTGCCACACTGCGTTGCCAGTGGTGGCAAGGCACATGAATGGCCTCAAGAGGTTGGACCAATTACGGACAAATTTATTGTTCAGCGACTGATTCCACAGCTCGGGGTCTGGTGTGTCATCTGTATCGCTTTGCGCAGGAAAGCGTGATAGTTCTGCTGCTGCGCCACCTTGTCATCTTTTGTTTTCGCCAGATGCCAGTCACCCTTCGGGCATTTCATATGCTGCCACAACCCTCTTCTTGCGGTGAACCCTGGTTTGTAGCCTGAGTTTTAGGGCAGGGCAAAAGTCATGAGGGCCCAAAATGGCCCTTCGTTTGAGGCTGAAAAGACTCTGGGCCAAAATGGCCCTATTTTAGCCTGAAACGAAATGGTAGGGTCTGCAGGCCCTCGTTTCAGCTTCCTGGCTCAAACCGGGGCCTGTAAGCCCTATTTTTTAGGCTTTTCGGCTTGAGAATGCGGAACGGGCCCTGCAGGCCCGTGTGGCTAGGCAGTATGCCACACCCCCCCTCCTTGAAAGACCGAGCTTACCTGCGAGGGCGAAGCTGTCTGTCTGAGGGAGGGACCACAGTCCGGGTGGGTGGGGCCGGTTGTGAAGCTTGCTTAGCTGACCTTTGCTTCTCTTAGTGAGCGTAGGTCAACGGTGCAGATGCTTTCAACTCCGCGCCTGAAATCCACCCAGTGTCATCGGGATCGCATGCTCTGAATGTAACTTTGTACTGTCGAGGCTTGTTGCCGTACTTGCGATCCGCGACGACGCGGTCAACTTCCTGATAGCCATCCATAGAAGGAGGGTCCTGCGATCGTCGGCCCAGGACGTCGTCGCTCTTGGCTGGTGTATAAGTCGCCAGCTTCAAGGCGTGAAAGACTGGATGGACGGTCAGATGTGGGGGAATCTTGACCATAAATGAGGGGCCATCGGGCTCATCGCCCGCGGATGATGTCATAGCCCATAGTCCAAACCACTTGGGAAGTAGTTTGCGTGAGACATCTTGTTCCAGTGCAAACTCTTCCGAGGTGGCCCAAACTCGATCCTCGGCGCAGATGGGACATGGCATGCGACGCCTGTTGGCTTGCTGCTGCATGCGGACTTGAGCCTTTTGCATATTTGCGCGGGCTTTAGCCAGCAATTCCCTGTACTTTTGGACGAAAGGGGGAGAGCAAGCGGTGCTGACGTCGGCTGGTCGTGGGAGGAGAAGATCGACAAAGAATTAGCCTTACAGTCCACTTTTGTGTAGCTCAAACAGAGTTACGCTGATCACCGGGTGCACTGAAGTGTTGTAGGCGAACTCGATGTCGAGGAGGCGATCATCCCAATCTTTCTGATCCGAACGAATGAGCGTACGAAGCATCATCTGAGCAGTCTGATGTGCCCACTCCGTTTGCCCGTCCGTTTATGGATGCCGAGCCGAACTTGGTTTCATGTTCGTGTCGTACTCCTGCATGAGAGATGTCCAGAAGACCCTTATGCAGCGGGTGTCGCGGTCGTTGACGATGTCTCTCGGCACACCGTTTCCGCAGATCCATCCAGTGTGCAAAAGGCGCGCCAGCTCGGGAGCCGTAGAGTAGTACTTGCAGGGAAGAAAACGCGCATACTTACTCAAATGGTCCACAACCGTGAGAATGTCATCGTGCCGAGGCGGTCACAGGGAAACGGTCCGGTAACGTTCATAGCAATGGAGATGTCGGGCTCCCCTAAAATCGGCATTGGGCGCAACTCGCCATAAGGGTTGCGGTTGCGGGGTTTGCTACGCCGGCAAACTTCGCAAGAGTCGCAATACCAAGTGACATCGGTGATGAGATCGGACCAACGGAATCGTTGTCGAAGTCGTGCAATCGTTTGATTGATTTCGAGATGGCCGACCAGTCGCGAGTCGTAGTACTCGCCGAGTAGACGAGTTTGAAAGTGACAGTTGCGTGGAACACAGAGTAAGTTCTTGCCTCTCGAGTGGAGGAGCAAGTATTCGTTGACGATGCGATAATGGCTGGCCGGCGGGTGATCCGAAGATAGCTGCACATACAACGTGGCAAACTCTAGATCCGACTCAAAGTCTCTGATGAAGTGTTGCTAGATGTCCTCGTCGAACGTGAAAGCATGATGTGTCATAGCACAAAGATCAGGTCGCCATGAGAGTGCATCTGCTGCGCGATTTGAGAGGCCGTCAACATGTTTCGGTGTGAAGTCTAATTGGTCAATGAAGTACATTCATTGTTCGATTGTGCTGCTCACTGTATCCTGCGTCTTGTGGTATGTCAATGGGTTGTTGTCCGTGACCCATGTGAACCTACGACGCCCAAGGAGGAAGTGTGGCCATCGCTTGAGAGCCATCACGAAGGCAAGTTGCTCCTTCGTCCTTGCATCATCGTGAGAATTGATGGGAGGCACTTTGTGGCTGAAGTACTCCACAGGGTGCCAATCCTCGCCGTCGTGCTGCTCCAAGACTGCCCCAATGCCGTAACCGGAAGTGTCAGTCGTCACTCTCGTAGGCAGGGTGGGGTCGTAGATGCTAAGCACGGGTGCCATGAGCATAGGCATCTTAAGTGCTTGGAAAGCCCGACGTGCGTCGTCATCGAATACGAATGGCAGCTTTGGCGATTGTAGTCTCGTCAGAGGTGCAACAATCCTCGAGTATCCGGTGAGGAAACGCTGATAGTAGCCCACCAACCCCATAAATGAACGGACTTCCGAGGTGTTGGTGGGCCTGGGCCATACACGGATGTCCTCGATCTTGTCCTCAAGCGGACGGATGCCTTGCGGCGTCACATAATGTCCCACGTACTCCAGCTCCTGTTGCGCGAACTCGCATTTGTCGCGGTTGGCTTTGTACTTGGTCTGACGTAGCCGCTCCAAAATGGTGCGCAGGTGCTCCACATGCTGGTCAGAACTCCGACTGTACACCAAGGTGGTGTCGAGGTAGATTAGTATGAAACAATCCAGCATGTGTCAGAACTCTATTGTCATATCCGCTTGGAATGTGGTTGGCGCATTTGTAAGGCCAAACGACATGAATGGCCATTCGAAATGCCGATATCGCGTTTTGAACTCGGTCTTGTAGCGGTCCTCCGGAGTCGGGGCGAATCTCGAGTTGGTGATATCCTGACTTGAGGTTCAGCTAGGAGAGGAATTTGGCGCCGCCCAATCGCTCAAGGAGGTCGTCGATGAGTGAGAGAGGGCTGACGTTCTTGACCGTTTCTGCGTTGAGCTTGCGATAATCGATGCACAACTGCAAATCCTTGTTCTTCTTTCGGACGAAGAGAACAGGGGCACCGTATGGCAATGAGCTAGGCCATATCCAACTTTTCTCCAGAAGGTTGTCGAGTTGTGCCCGTAGCACACTTAACTGTTCCTTGCTCATTCAGTAGATGCAACCACGCGGAGGTACAGCCCCGTCCTCGAGGATGATCGGTGCCCATACCATACTTAACTCTTCCTCGCTCATTCGGTAGATGCAACCACGCGGAGGTACACCCTTGTCCTCGAGAAAGATCTCGTGACGGATGGGCCGATCCGGTACAACTCCGTGCGGGGCCTCGAACACGTCGTTATAAGCGTGGAGAAGCTCGCTGATGCGTGGGTCCAATAATGTGTCCGTCGATGGAGTGTCATGGGGTGGGAGGGCGTGGAGAAAACACACCCCCATCTCCTCGATGTCAACCCTGATGATGAAAGCTCAAATACTTGCGGCGGACACCACATGACAAATGATCGAAGAGTGAGGAGGAGGCACCGTGCATAGGACTAATACTCCATTCCGGTCATGGACGTGAACGGTACAGCGGTAGAAGTTCACCAGGTGATCCTCACTTCACATCCATGACATGCCCAAGATCATGTCAAACTTAGTGTCCAAAATGTCGAACGACATAGCCTCGCATGCATGCGTGGCAAAGTACACGGGGCCGTCGCCAATGCACCGGTCAATTGACTTGTGCATGTGACCGTCAGCCAACGTGACTTGTGTAGGATGGGACTTCCACCGAACGTGTGGTCCAAGGCCGGCGCGTATCATGAAGTCCTAACTCATGTAGTTGCGAGTTGCACCGCAATCGATCAAGGCACTGCAGGCCGCCTCTCCAATCTGAATGCGTACATACAGCAATGGTGCATCGCTGTCGAGGTACCGTTGTCTTAAACTCGCGGTCGATCTTCGCAAAGTACAGTTGAAGGTCGATTACCTCTACTCAGACGTCCATCAGCGGAACTGGTACTGCAGTGTGCAAATACTCCCGCAATTATGCCATTAGCACGTTGCAATGCGGTTTTGACAATTGACCTGTCGGGGGAATGGTCATCCATTGGAAGTCCGCGACTGTCATCGGGTCGAGCTCCTCAAGTCTTGAGCACGTCGTCGAATCGCCTGCGATAGATAACGACGAAACTGCGGAATCGGTTGCCGATGGAGATGAAACCGTGCATGTAATGGAGTGTTGCACGTGGAGTGGTTGGTCCAGTGGTGGGACTAAGTGGACAGCATATTCCTCATAAGCCAACCGAGGACTTGCGACATTCGCACCTTCCCCTGATGTGTAGGAGGCATTGAGCAAGGCGGCCAAATCTGGCGGAGTGGTAGGTGGAGTCGCCTCACCTCCCACGCAACTCATTTTCCCGAGTTATTGTGAGGCCGAACATCTTCCTTGCCCTTGTCCTGGCAAAGGGAGGTCTTGTGTTTGGTGCTATTGCACTAATAGCAACAGCCGTATCGGCCACGATACTTGTACTCGGCCTCGGTCAAGTTAAACTTGACCCATGGTCATGGCTTTCCATCTCCAGCCGATGATGCGGTCTTCGTCTTTCCATTGTTGTGGGACTTTTTGGTGCTTCTTGCCTGGAGAGCAGCCACCTGATCCCCTTCACTTGATACCTTGGTGGCTGCCGGGTCTTCCATGGTGATGTCCGGTTGGACTGCAGCGACATGTTGCGGCCGAGGACCAGATTTCGCCTTCTCCACACAGGTGGGGTGCCATGCTGTCTTCTCATGTGCAGCCGCCATGTCATTTTGATGATTGCTCTAGCCTTGTCAATGAACTGTGTGAAAGTCTGATACTGCTCGCGATCGCCAAGTACCATGCTCAAGGCAGCGCATGACCGGTTGAAGAATTTCCGGTGTAGGTGCGGGAATGGCAGGTACAGATCTCGTATAGCCACAATCTTCCGCCACTCAGTCATCCAGTCACGTGTAGGTGTGTTGCCCTGAGCCATGGTGAAAATGCGGTTAACAGATAGTGTCGGGGCGTCGTCGACGATGAACTGCTTCTTCCATTCCTTCGTGAGTTCCTCCCATGTGATCTTTTTGTGAAGATCAACCACCTGGACGCCGTGGACGGCTGCCAAATGGCTCAGCCAAATCTGACATCCTTCCTTGACATTGAGGAAGAATGCGCTGATGAACATATGCCCGGGGACCTCGCGAATCCCCAGCTCCGTCGTGAAACCTTGCCACCAGATGACCGGATCCTGATGTGTGTAGTCGTCAAACTTCTCGGTCCGGAACGTCAGCATTTTGTACGGTTTCGCCGTGTTGGTGCTGGCGCTGCGATCGTGGTCAAACGACTGCTGCTGTCTGATTTCGGTCCTCAGTGCGCCCAGCTGCTGGCTGATGGTGGCGGGCGCTGCGGAGGTATTGACATCTCCTATCATGGCCTCAACGTGGTCAATGGGTTCCTCCAGTTGCCGAGCGAAGGGTGCACTGCTAGATTCACCAGCCGCCGGTCTTTGTGCTGTTTGCTCCAAGTCCTGCATATGGGAATAGAGTGCCTGTGTTGCATCCTCGTGCTGCGTATTGAACGTGTACACCGCACGTTGGAGGTTTGCCAGCTCAGACTGCGGGTGGTTAAGTGTGTAAACCAGCCGGGTGACGAGCTTGGCCATGAACTCCTTGTGTTCCTCCTCCGGTGTCGCGTCTTCATGCCCGTCAGATGGTTCGAAAAGCCAAAACTTAAGTTTTTCGATGTTTGTTGCTTCATGCCGCTGCAGCAACTCTAGGGCTTCCTTGTGGCGTGACTGGATGCTTGCGTCTGCTTCAGCTTGAAGGCGCTCCCTTTCAGCTGCTGCTGCCTCTTCAGCCTATAAGCGGGCGGCCTCGGCAGCTACCTGGCGCTGTTCCTCAACCTCGATCAATGCGAGCTGAGCCTGCACCCGCTGTTGATACGCGGCAATGGATTCGTTGGCTAGTTTGCCTGGCAAGCCTAAGGCTGAGCCCAATATGGTTGCTGACGTGGCACTGCTGTTGAGGTGGCACTATTTGACGTGGCACTGTCTGATGTGGCACTGTCTGACCTAGCACTGAGTGACGTGTCACTAAGCTGACGTGTCACTGAGCTGACGTGTCACTGAGCTGACGTTTCACTAAGCTGACGTGGCACTGTCTGACCTGGCACTGCTGACGTGGCACTGTCTGACGTGGCACTATCTGACGTGGCACTGTCTGACGTGGCACTGCTGACGTGGCACTGTCTAATGTGCACTGTCAAACTTGGCACTGGGCTGATATGGCAATGTCTGATGTGTCACTGATGTTGATGTGTCACTAATGCTGACGTGTCACTATTGTTGACGTGGCACTTACCACACCAGGTATGCACACAAGGGGTCGGTGGGAGGGAAAACGTAGGTAGGAAACCAACCAAACAATATTTCCCCCGGCCCTAATCAACACATAATAACAATAATAAAAGAGGACTACTGCCTTTTTTTTTTTTTTGGTATATATGTCGATGCGGTATGTTAGAAGAGTCTAAGAGTGAGATCTAGGCCGAGTTTGCAAGGTTTCGGTTTTCCAAACATGTGATCTTAGGAAAATTTTTTTTGCAAAACATAGTAGAGATGCGATTTTTTAGAAAAGGACCCAGTCATATTGCTACGAAATGACGATCTCCTAATATGCCTAAAAGAACGAAATGCTGATAAGCTTCGCAAAATTTTGGTTTGAAAGCATTGCAAGATAGAAAAGGAGATTCGGTTTTCAGAAAAAGAATAAATCTGTTTTTTCGAGAATATGACCACTTTTATCGTTATGCCTAGAAAACGAAGAGACTTACCGCAGAACTTTGGAAATATATTCGAATATCAGAAATTTCGTATATTTATATCAGAGAAACGAAATGTTATTTTTAAAAATTTCAGATATTGTTGCGTAAAAACGAAATGCTAATATCAGAAATTTCAGATAAACAAAATGCGAGTATCACGAAGTTTTAGATATTTGTTGCGTAAAGACGAAATGCTCTTATCGAAAATTTTCAGAATGCTATCGTCACGAACTTCATATATTTGTTACGTAAAACGACATGCAAATATTCGAGATTTTCATAATGGTATTATCACGAAGTTTCAGATACTTGAAAAAAAAAGAACTACCAATATCAGAAATTTTTAGATCGAACGAAATACTATTATCACGATTTTCAAATATTGTTGTAGAAGAAGAAATAGAAACAATACTTTAGAGATTTGACGAAGTCCTACTAGATCAAGTTATCAATCGTTCAACAACTTCAAGCAGGTTCCTTAACTAAGCGGATTCTCATATGGAGAGGTCCGATCCGATACCAAACTGTTGCATACCATAAGGCGCAAGACAGAACAAGAACCGACCTCTCATACAAAGTACAATACAGCACAGCGGAAGACTGAAATACCAATGATAAGAAAAATCAATGTCGCAATGCAGCCTCAACATACATCATTGTCGTACAAAGGTGTGAAGGGCTGACACTCACACAGAAGAACGCGCCAGTCCTGAATCATGCACGGACGAAGGTGAGGGAGAACAGACGAAGAAGAAGAGGATGGGAAATGTCGCCAACACCAAGTCTGCGATACAAGTCGCAAATAGTCCTCGTCGAATGTCGGTATCCCAAAGGCGAGTCTGAAGCAATGTCGTTAAGTCTCAAGTCACAACTCTTTCTCGTAGTCCATAAATACTGAGAAGTCAGGCAGTTGGAGGGTGAGGAAGAGATGGTGGACTTAGAAGAGGAAGAAGAAGAACTCTCTCTCTCTTTGTATCCAGTACTAACCTGGAAAGTTGGCGCCTTGATGCAGGTACCGCGAAGTTGGAGCTGGAGCGATGGCGCCACAGGTAAGTACTACTGGCCTCCGCCAGTACCTCTCTCCTCTACCACTACTACTGCAGCTATGGCGCCCAGCGCTGAAAACTACGGCTAACGCTAAGCTGCTCCTGCAACGCTCCTCCAGAGTGCTGCGCTATCCTGGACACTACCTCTTGACTTCTGTCCAACTGACTCCCTGACTGCCCGTGAAGTGCATGGGAACCTCCTATGTACTACTCGGCCTGGACTGTCTGCAGCTGCAGGCGAGGCAGCAGCCCAGGGACTGCCCTTGCCCATGCCAGGGGTCTGGTCCCACCTACGGTTGTTGAGTTCAGAAAACTCAACGGTGTGACGCCATTTCGACATTAATAAATTCGAAACAAGAAATAAAAAAACTGAAAAAAACGCTAGAAACAGCTTTTCTCCTTATTTTTTATAAGGTAACTCGGAGAAATGAAACATGTCTGGAACAGTCGGAGAGAACGTCTCCGTGAAAAAGGGATACTCCCCGTGGTGAGGGGACAGGAGGTCACCATTTGTAAAATGGACAGGGACGACGCGGATGGCCAACTGCATTCATTGCCCAAAGAAGGACACGAGTTTGATGCCAGACAGCCAACACACAGCTGTCAGAGTTCCTCCGTTTCAGGATGCCATGAGGATTTAAAAAACAAAAAAAAGGAAAGGCACTGAAGTTGAGAAATGTACCCTACCCTCGGTAGGGTAGTTTTCTCAACGGAAAATAGCTTCCCGCCCAAACCAAAAGGGCCAACGCATACTACAAAACGGATTTCACATCAAAAAAAAATTCTACAAAATGACTAAATCTAATAGGTTATTCTCCTGTATTTTGGTACCGTTAGATTCGCAATTCATCAACGGCAGAGCTCCGTCCCACCATGCCACACGTGATAGAAAGCTCAGCGTTGAGTTTTCTCAACGCTGTAGGTGGGACTAGACCCCAGGGCAAGCCAGGCAAGCTGGCGTGCAGCTCCAGCTGAGGCTGGCGTGGGAACAAGCCAAAAATAGCCTGTTCCGAAACCCTGGTTTGTAGCCTGAGTTTTAGGGCAGGGCAAAACTCATGAGGGCCCGAGAATGGCCCTCCGTTTCAGGCTGAAAATACTCTGGGCCAAAAGGGCCCTATTTTAGCCTGAAACGAAATGGTAGGGTCTGTAGGCCGTCGTTTCAGCTTCCAGGCTGAAACCGGGGCCTGTAAGCCCTATTTTTTAGGCTTTTAGGCTTGAGAATGCGGGACGGGCCCTGCAGGCCCGTGTGGCTATGCAGTATGCCACATCTTACCAGCATCGCTAACACTGGAGGGAATTGTTTAAAAAAAAAAAAAAGAAAAAAAAAAAGCTACTTTATCACTTTAGAATTACTGGGAACCCTGCAGCAACCAGCCTAAGTTCAAGCCTCCAACCAGGGAACATGGGGGGCTTCACCCGACCTGCGGGTGGGCGAAACTGGCCAGGGGTCAGCCGGTAAAATAAGGACTGAGCTTGTTGAATGGGCCAGTCCCCCTACGAACATCAGCAGTCACTACTCAATGCGGCTTGCTTGCCTTACCAACTGAGGTAGCCCACTGGATAGGAAGGAAAAAGGAGAAGATGGAGTTGGAGAGGAGGAGGAAGAGAGGCAGAGGAGGAAAAGAAGGAGTTGGAGAACAAGGAGGAGGCGGAGGAAGAGGTGAAAGAGCAAGGAAAGGGAGCGGAATAGAATCACGCCAGGCCAGCCAAGAATGGCGGGAAGGCAACGCGGATTCGAGGAAATAGCCTGCAACCCTAATGTCGTGTTATAAAAAAAAAAGAGTAAGAAAACCCTGAGAAACAGAGGTCTTTTTATCGCAACGCGGACAAGCAACAGTAACGACTCCTGGCCGTGATGACGTCCTGTAATGGGATTCAGAGAAGACAGTAGAGGACGGGGGCAAGGGGAGGAAGCGGAAGAACAGTAGGAACGCATCCCGTGGAATGCTGATCAACAGGTGAGTGGTTGAAAACCTCCTACGGAATCAGATGGATATAGTAATATTTAAAGGAGGGAGGACAGAAAAGAGAGGACAACAAGATGGAAAGCACGCAGGACGAGGACTGTAACGAACAGGAAGAGGATGACAAAAGAGAGCTGAGGCTTCGTAGCTCACTGTTCACCACCGGGGGACACGGACAGGGAAACCGGAGCGAAAACGCGCACATTCAGGACTCAGGAGGTAACAGAAAGCGGGAAAGCCAGAAACCTTGGATGAGAGGCAACTGACTTGAACGACAGGCAGCGCAGGAGAGAGAGACTCCCGGCCAAACTCAATGATGCCACCCTACCACTCAGTTATGACGAAGGGGTGACGCTCGCGGGGTCTCGAGAAATAGGATTAGTGTGAGTGTGGACGGTAGGGATCTCATTCATTGTCACTTTTGGTGGCTTCTGATGCGGTGCGCGACAAGGGGATGGGAACACGAGGGCCAGTTTTGGAGGCGTGCGGATTGCAGTGCGGAAATCCTTGTATTCATAGATGAGCTGGGGTTGAGAGGCACGGGACTGTTTCGGACATGCTTGATGAGTGATTGTCAAGTCCAGGACAGTACCTTTTTTTTAAACGGCAAGTAGAACTTCCAAAGACGATTTTGAGGGAAACGAGCGCACCTTTCCATCAAGTGGAGAACTTTGGGAGAGAGAAGGACGAACCTGCTTCCGATCTCCATCTCCGCCAGTCGCGCTTCCTCTCCGGTGGTCAAGGCGACCTTCAGACGTCAGACGAGAAGGATTGGATAAAGGCGCTGGGCGTCGTTGAAAGGTGACGGGGAGGGAGAGGTGATAGAGTAAGTCGGTGAAGGGTGGAATCAAATGATAATTCTGCTGCGAGTGTTGGATGGAAGAATGACTCGGTGAGTGTGGAGCTTTGTTTCAATTTCAGTGGAGTAGTGTATAGTCTCAAATTTGATTAAGGAGCACGCTGCACCCTCTTTCCAGCACCCGACGCCCCTCACCAGTAGATGCGGTGATGGTGTTTGTCGGGGGAAAGAGAGATAGGAGTGCAGGAGGGGAGGGAGGGAGAAATTGGCTCCCTGTTACTGTTATAGCAGCTCGGACATCTTCGTTTCAAAAGCTGGTATCAGTTTATAAAAATAGCATAGTGTATATGCTAAGTTTCTCGCCTGAGTTTCGATCTGCACCAAATCGCCCTTTAGCGCTGGCTGCGTCTCTGACTTGTGAAGCTTAGCGCTGGAAAGCGCTCATCGGTTTGGACCCAAAAACGCCCGCACAGGGACAGAGCGCTCCTGAAAACAAAAAGGGAACGTTGAAATTTTACTAGTTTCTTTGTTCCTTGTTCTTCCCAGAGGACGGAGTATGTTGTGAAGTTCGTTTGTAGTAGTTTAGACTTGGGATGTGGTGAAGTTCATTTGTAGTAGCTTAGACTAAGTTTTTTGTAGTAGTGTAGACTAGGGATGTTGTGAAGTTCATTTGTAGTAGTTTAGAGAACTTTAGGCTAAGTTTCTCGCCTGAGTTTCTATCTGCGGCAGGGGAAAAACACGAGCATAGTCGCAGAAGGCTTCTCAGGAATGCTTTTTAGTTCCGAAGAGGTGCATAGAAGACCGACATCATCATCGTCCATCAACATCGTCCATCATCATCGTGAGTATGATTTCCACCCTGCCATCTTCACCCTTGTAGACACGAGTTTGAAGGCCGGTTTGGGATAGACTGTTTGTCATCGTCATCAACACCATCATCATCACCGCTACCAAGACCACCATCATAATCATCATCATAATCATCATCATAATCATTATCATAGTCATCTCTCTTCCACAGCGAAAGCCGTTAACAGTTCGAACTACCCGTTGAAGCACAGGGTACAAGACGTCGTCTCCCATGATAGCATTACTTGTTCTATTATACTAAAACGGTTTCGGAACCCTAGGACTGCCGGATTGGTCCTGAAGTGTGGCCGTAAGTGGTGTGTTTCCCGCCTTTCAATTCCGGTGCGTTCCCGCATTACTCTACCACATCGTTCGCCTGTCTTACCTTGGAAGTTTTGCCGGGATAATTGGTGGAAAGCGCCCACGCCGAGTCCTTTTTGGTTTCGGGCGCCCAAAGTTCGGCCGTTTGGTACTACAGGCCCAAACGACTTCCCCCTGGGTGAATGCGCCGTGGCCACAGATCCGTTGGCCTGTTGTAACGGGACAATGAATCTAGCGCATTCTACGTCACCGTGACCAGCCGCTTTACAGTCGGACCATGATCAACGGCGGGGCGGGGAAGAACGTTTATTCCTCAATAAACAGCGCCCGGCATGTCAACAGTTTACTTCCACTCCCTGGTGCGTGGCAATCAAGGGCTCATGGCCCAGTTTTGCAATTAGCGGCTCGGGGCAAAACAGCCCCTCAGCTCGTTTATCGCTACCATGTGTGCACCACTGATAGCGGGACGGCTCACGAGTATGCATGGTGATGTGATTTGATCTGGTGGCTTGTCCCATTTCCGCTAGCTAATTGGTAATAAAGCACCCCTGCGTAGGGTGGTTTTCCCCGTTCCTTCTCATTTTAGTAGACTTCTTTTTTTTTTTTTTTTTTCCCGCCCTTCCATGCAGTGTGACGACGCCTAGCTGGTTGATGAAGACGATGCGTTTTCGCGAGAGAAGGAACGTCCGTGCGGCATTCTGTGACATCAGAAATCGACACGTGCGCTTCCTCTTGGTGCGCGTATTCTTCTTCTCCTTTTTCCTGGTCTTAGCTGCCATGCTCCGCAGCTGCAGTCCGGTCGAGGGACTGTCCCGCAAATTCTCATCGTTGGCTGTGGTTTCGAATTCCGATGCGCACGTGGTTGGCCGCCTTCTGCAGGCGTCCACATCGGCAGCCCCGCCATCTCTTCCGGTGGTATCACCGTTCGAACGCAGATTCGGACGCAGAGGCGGACTCTTGATCAACAACTCGGTACGGGTCGTTGCCTCACATCTATCCCCGACACAGGATTGTCAGGCTATAATCTCGAACCTGGTGGTTTCGCCTCAGAAAGAGCTGTACTATGTCGTTAAGCAGACGTGCTCAAACAGCAGCTCATTCAGCAGCGTTACGTCGATCAGAAAAGCCTATTTATCGAGGGCAACCCAGGGACCGGACTCGGCGGACGACGAATCAACATTATTAACCTTCTTGTGGTCTTACGACGAGCGGAACGGGTCGAGAATTGCAGAACGGCCGAACTCGACGGCTTCCGTGATGGGGATGGCCCTTTCAAAAGATGGTTCCCATCTCATCTTGAGCGTAGCCTACCCTTCCTCCTTCGTTCCTGTCAATGATTACTTCAATGGCAGCATCACGTCCTTGTCTGTTTCTTACTCCTCCCGTCTTTCTTCCTCCACGCTTTCCTTTGAGGGTATTGACAAAATCGGTTTGGACCCTTCCGGAGAGCGTCTGGTTTTTACTAGGCGCAGTCACTATGTACTAGAATATATTCAGGTCGATAGCTCGGGACTTCCGTCGGATGTATCATTAGATGTTGTGGTCACTCGAGACGGTTGTCATCTCTTTTTTACCGCAGGGTATTTTCTTCTTAGTGCGGAAGTCCGCGCACAATGCTCTCAGGTATCAGGTGTCGTCTTTACAGAGATGCCGATTTACCCGCATACACTTATCCCGCATACACTTACGGGACTGGCATTGATGGAGAATGAAGGGGGGGAGGACACATACTTATACGTGGGCTCTACCGACGGGAGACTTTTTGAAGTGCAGTTGAACAAGTCTGGCAGAGACTGTGTATTAGAAGCAGAACCAAGCATTCCCCCCGCAGCTGAAGGTGCCGTAGAATCAAAACCAAGCATTCCCCCCGCATCTGGAGGTGCCGTAGAAGCAAAACCAAGCAGTCCCACTGTTCTGGTAACAACTGTGGTGGCTGGCACAGTAATCGCCATGGTAATCATTGCCAGCTTGATTTGCATATGGTGGAGAGCGCGCCGACGACCACCTGGTCCGGAACGTCCCCTGGAAGGCGGTGAACAAGCGACTTCATCTTTAATAAAAGATGAAGCGTTGGACGCGTGGGGAATTAAGCCGTCGCGGGTCAAGCAGTTCGCTTTCAGGGTCCTGTCGGAATGTTCCGATGCATTCTGCGAGGGTCGAAGAATTGGGGAGAAAGGAGCGTTTGGGAAGGTTTACAGCGGCTCGCTTGACGGCAAGGAGGTCGCGATAAAGGTGATGACGGGCGAGCTAACGGAGACCAAACGGAACCAGTTTGTGGCCGAGGTGAACACCCTCAGCGGGCTTAATCATGCTAACCTCGTACAACTAGTCGGGTACTGCCTCGCGGGCGATCACTGCATCTTGGTGTACCCGTTCTTCCGAGGAGGCAGCCTGCACGGGCGGCTGTTCCCCAAGGCCGTCAGTGGGAAGGATGCGAAAGCGCCGGACACGGACCCAAGTGTCGAGAATCCATCCCCTCCGCTGACGCTTCTGGAGCGCATGAGCATCGCCTTCCAGGTTGCCAAGGGGCTCGGCTACCTTCACGACGCCGCCAGGCCCCCCATTATCCATCGGGACATCAAGAGCAGCAACATTCTGCTCGGCGAGGGATCTGGAGAGAAGCTTCACGTCGTCGTAGCGGATTTCGGATTAGCAGCCATCGGCGAGAGAGTATTAGACACAGGACATGACCACGTCGTGCTGACCTCTCACATCGGCGGCACTTTCGGGTATATGTCGCCCGAGTACATGCTGAAAGGAGAGCTGTCCGAAAAGAACGATGTGTACTCGTATGGGGTACTCGTTCTGGAGCTGTTGACGGGCAGGAAGGTGGTCGCGCCGGCTCCTTCCGGGTTGGGATGGCAGACGCTCGTCGAGTGGGTGAAGCCTTTCCTTTGAGGGGCAGCAGTCCAGAGCGGGAGCATGGAGATGCCGTACCCGATACTCGATCGGTGCTTGTGGGATCAGGTGGCTGGAGATTCGACGAAGAAGAATATGGTGACGAACACATTCCGACTGGCTTGGGAATGCGTCCAAGAGGAGTATGGGTCAAGACCAGCCATGAGAGAAATCATTCAGCGCATTCACAACATGTTCCTGGAAGTGGGTTGGGATGGCCTGACGGTGATAATGGTGGACCTAGAAAACGATGTGGATGATGATGCGGTAACCGCTACAGGAGGTCTCAGGGAGAGATGAAGGTATGTTAAAGGTGGATTTACCGTGTACGCAGGTTTCCTGACCAGGCCTGCTGTTGAGGACTGCCGTTCTCTCTCTCTCTCTCTCTCTCTCTCTCTCTCTCTCTCTCTCTCTCTCTCTCTCTACACACACACACACACATACACACACGCTCGTACTCTCTCTCTTTCTCTCCCCACACACACACACACGCACACGCGCGTGCGCGCGCAAAGAGTGTGGGGATTAGCACGTGTTGGGAACCGGGCCCAGCGTCCCACATAGAGTTACACAAGTCATTTGAGATACCGGAGCCATTATTCTAAATGACCCTGAATCATCCCAAATTTTTTATTATCAATGTATCTTAACCCTTAGGCAGCGTTGGCAGCGGGGGAGGTTGATGGTCCGCTCCGCGCTGGACTTGGGGGTGAAGTTTTGCTGCGGGCCGGCGGATGGAGGCGATAGAGGGCCGGGGGCGGGCAGATTGGCGCGCGTACGGAAATGTTAACAGCGCGGCAGAAAACGAGAGAGCGCGCTCAAGGGGCGAGACGGCGGCGGGTGTCGATGCGAGGGAATATCTTGAATCGATAAGCGCGCGTCCTTTCTTTTTCTTTTCTTTTCTTCTTCTTCTTCTTCTTCTTCTTTTTCTTCTTCTTTTTGGTCGTGTTGTTTCCCGCTTTTCGTTTTTTTTTTTTTTTTTTCTTGGCCGCTTTTCGTTTCGGTTTGTGTTCGGCCCCCTTTCTTTTTTTTGTTTTCGTGTTTTTTTCATATTGTCCTTGTGTTCCCTATTGTTGTTTTTTTTTTTTTTTTTTTTGGTTCTGGCGCGTCGTTTTATTTCCTTTTTTTGCGTTTTGTTTCTGTTTTCTTTTGTTTGCGGGAAAAAAAAGACTTTCGTTTTTTTTTCCCCATGAATTTGCAATTTTTTTTCATCGGTCCAGGAAAAAAAACAAAAAAAAAGACAAACGAAAAAAACAAAAGACGAAAAAGACAAATTGATTTCCCAATGTTTTTGGGTCGGAGCGAACTTTCCGCTAGAATACAGTCAGATGCAAGCAGACGAATGTTTGGTGCTCGGTCCGCGGTGTGGGCTGTCCGTGGGCATCACCACACCACTATCCAAATGCTAGAAAACATGGGGGGGGTATCGGCCCACGTTCTAGCGGGAAGTTCATTCTCATTTTGCACATTTCGGGGGTGGTGTGGCGGTCCTCTTTTTGTCTCTCTCTCTCTCTCTCTCTTTCTCTCTCTCTCTCTCTCTCTCTCTCTCTCTCTCTCTCTCTCTCTCTCTCTCTNNNACACACACACAGACGCACACACAGACACACACAGACACACAGATAGGACGAAGTTTGCCTGTGTGTGTTCATGCGGCCTGTTAAAAAAGGTTTCTGATCATCAAGTAGCAAAGAGGGGAAAGAAATTTCTGACAAGCATAATTGACAAACCAACAGATTGCTGACAAAAAAGGTTTCAATGAGCTTTCAGAAATACTGACCAAAGTAGCTCAAAACACTGAAGCATCTTCCCTAGAAATTGAAGAAATCCTGGGGTACCCCCATGCACCGAGGGCACGGGCGGGTGGGCCAGGAATTTTTCGCGCGGTTAGCCGCGAACCGTCGATGAAGATAGTCCAGCGTCTCGTTGGCGGATCGATGAACAGAGCGGCGCCGCAATCGCGATCGACAGCCAAGCAGAAGGCAAAAAGTCTGGCATCGAACGGGTCGAGGCTATAAGACCCAAAATAAACGAGCCTCGAAATTCCTCTGCAACGCTAAGGCAGGTTGCCAAATTGCCAATCAGTCCTTATGCTGTCGATATGGCCCGATGTAGGCCACCCCTATGCAGGGATCGGTCCGGATGGACCCCTGCGGTGAATGAGGGATCGATAGGCCCTTCAGAAGGATGGCCCAGCCATATGCCCATTTCTGTACGCCAGATAATTGCTGGTGGGGGAGCTTCCTTATACTCTGAAGCACAAAATGGCCCTTTGGCTCTGGCGGGCCCAAGCGAGCTAATGCCTGAAGGTCCTCTGGTAATTCCTCACCCCGAGGGCCTCGGAGGCCCCCAGCAGATGGAAAACGAGGTAACGGAGTGTAATGATTATGCTGCCAAACCCAAGTAAGTACAGAAACTGACACTCCTTCTTCCCAGGAATGACAGCGACAATTACGGCTGTAGGTCGGAACCTCAAAGTCAGCCAGCGAATCAGGGGAGAGTATATATGCTTTCTATGTGTGTTCATGTGGCCTGTTTCAGCCAGAGTACAGGGGTAATACAAACAGGGGTTACAGGATCATCAAGTAGCAAATAGGGGAAAGGAATTTATGACAAGCATAAGTGACAAACCAACAGATTGCTGACAAAAAAGGTTTCAATGAGCTTTGAGAAATACTGACCAAAGTAGTTCAAAACACTCGAGCATCTTCCCAAGAAATTGGAGAAGTCCTGGGGTACCCCCTTCACCTCGTAACCCAAAACAAAGTTCCCCACCTTCATACTCCTGATCTGATGAAATCTGATTTGTGTGCAGGAGATGGTGGTTGAGCCGATTACTCAAGGGAGGTCAAGAATCTGAAAACGGCCCATCACCAGGAAGTATAGAAGGAGGCTATACAGAAGGCTTGATTGATTCTATAGAGTTAATTGCTCGGCATGGACTACCTAAGAATGGAGAGCGAGAGAGGCAACGAACGATGCAATCCATCAGCAGTTAGTTGCTTCGAAATCGAGTGGGAAGAGATATCACAAACTGCACTGACTTTGAAGTGATAGCATTCTTCCAAAGTCAATGGATTCCTGAGTTGAGATTACGCAGCGTACAGTTGATCAGAATGGTCAGCCCTTTCCTTCCTGTAGCTCGGTAGAATCCGGCATGAGCTGCTTGAATCGTTGTTTCCTCATCCTTGGTCGAGAGGGGATGCAAAATCCTTGCAACAACAGCAAGGTGAACGATTACCGAAGGGCATACCATAACTATGCCTTAAAAATTGGGGTGAGGGAGCATCAGGCTCATGCCATGACTGCAGCCAAGATGTAGTTACTGCATGATAGTATCAGAGAGAGTTTGAGGATTAAGCAGAGACACTTTGCGATCTCTGCATTATGACGTATTTATGGGAGAGTTGGCAGCGAGGTGTCGAGGGTCTGCGACTGCAAGGAGATGAGGTTGATGAAGAAACAGCACGCGTGCAACCAGGGTACACAAAAACTCTTCGAAAAGGGAGGTTTGGGGTGATCCAACTCCAAGAACCTCGCGGCAACGGTACCTCCTTCCTAGAGATTGTTGAAGAACTGCGGGAATGCTATAGTCGCTTGGAACCTCCCATAAATTTGCCTGATGGGGGTCCCTTGTTTCGTAGTACTCAGACAAAAAGGGAGTTGAGCCTTAGTGGGTTTAACAAGGGCCTGAAGGAGAGGATGAAAGCCCTAGGTATCTATGCAGGCGAGAACAGTCATAGCTTTAGAGTCGGAGGAGTTCGAGCCGGGATACAAGCGAGGTGGAGCTTAGAAAAGATGCTCAGTCAGGGAACTTGGAAGGATTTCTCTATCTTCATTCGCTATGGTTATGTGTGCAACTAGGTTGGAGGGTTATTCTACTGACTGTTAAGCCTGTCTTGCCCGGGTTAAACGCATTTGTAGGGATTCTGAGGGTTCTAGTGCAGGTGGCGAAATCCTTTTCCAAGTTGATCACCACGGTTCTTGGAAGGTCTTGCAGGGCAAGAAACCAGCTTGTGCGGGATGAGTTTGGTGTGACGAGGAGGTAGTCGCCTCCGAAAAATTTCATTGTAGCTAGGACTTGGTGAAGGAGGCAGGTAGGGGGAAAAGTCCATCTATAAGGTCTTGTTGGCAAGGCATTCCAATCCAGCAAGAGAGCATCTGCAGCAAGGCAACTTGGAGAGAGGAATTCCGAGATGAATGGTAGACATACGAAGTTCTTCTCAGAGGCGAAAAGGTCTATAGCCGGTTCTCCAAATTTTGCAGTTAAGGAACTGACTATTTATCTACTCAGTGCCCAGTCAGAATAATCGATCGTCTTGGATAGATAATCTGCCTCGATGTTCAGTTCCCTAGGAATCCAGGAAGGCCGGAGCTGGCAATCAAAAGTTACAAGTAGTGAAGCGATTCTCCTTAGGAAATCATTAAAGAAGGTGTCTATTGAGCTCAGTTTTTTTAGGAAAAAAAAGACAGTCTGGTTATCTCTTTCTACACTTATAGCCTTGGAAAGCAGCTCCTCCGGGGCCCTATCTGCTAGTAGATTTAAGGTAGTCATAACAGCATAGAGTTCTCTGTGAGTGCTGGATTCCTCCACCAGATATGGCGGGAGGAGCGAACTCAGTCTTCAAGGTTGCTTATCCTTAAAAAATACTAGCACTCCTATTGCAGAGTCCGACGCGTCAGTCTTCATTGTTACAGTTGTCTTTCTGACCGTCCAAAGTCTGTCTGGAATCCTGGGAAGGTGCTTCAGCCACCAGAGCAGATCGCTCCTGAACTCCCTTGAGAGTTCGACTTTTGCATTCCAGTCGCAGTTTGCTAGGGCAAAATGAAGATTAGAGCAATGGAGTGAGGCAGGAAGGAAAGCCTTGGACAACAAGATTAATTTGCCTGCTAATGAAGCAATTCCCATTGCAGATAAGTGAGACTGATTAACAAAATTTGATAAGAGGGTGAGAATCTTTTCCTGCTTGTCTTGAGGCACCTTAATCCTCTTTTGGTGTGAGTCAATAGTAAACCCAGGAACCTGTTTGATTGCGAGAGAAAGACGTTGCATTTGTTCAGACTGAGAAAGAATCCCAGTTTGTGGAAAATGAAGGTAATTAGAAAAGAATTCCAGAGACAGAGGGAAAGACTCTTGTGAGTTGAGAGACTGTCATCGATGTTAGAGAAAAAATTGATTCCTCTTGATCTGATGACTACCATTACTTCTTGCATAACTATTGTAAAGATCCAACATGCCGAAGAAATTCCAAAACATAATGTGTTGAAGTGATAAGTTTTTCCATTCCAGGAGAAGGCCAGGAAAGGGCGAGACTTAGGATGAACCGGTACATGATAATAGTCATTCTTGACATCAAAGGTAACAGCGAAATCTTGCAATACAGATCCATCCATAATTGAGACAGCATCATGAATTGATTCATAGTGGAATTCCGAAAAAGAAATAAAAAGGTTCACGTATCTGAGATCCACAATTAGTCTGATCTTACTAGAGCTCTCGATAACAAAGACCGGGTTTGTGACTGCAGGGGCGTCAGAAATGGAGATTACACCTTGATCCAACAACGACAAGGCACTGTTGCTTACAAAATCAGCATGGGCCTGAGAAAGGTCACAGTTGGGTAGGGTAATAGGGGTTGGCTCATCAGCGCGAATGACTTTTCTAAAGTCAGAGGCTCTTAAGACAGGCTTAACCATATGTGTGACCTCCTGTATCTTAGAAGAGGAATTGTGACTTGTGCCTGCAAAATTCAGACTAACTCCCTTCTCTAGCCAATTGAGTACGTCTCTAGAGGATTTAGAAGATGAAGAGGCTAGGAGTGACTTCCACTCATGCAAGTGGTTGACGAGCGAGGCGGCAACGAAATCTTTCGGGTTCTTGAGCCAACTAGATCTTTTCTCCAAGGATGCAATAGCTGCAGAGAGCTGATATGGAGAGGGAAAAACATTCAATGCCTGGATTGCTATGGAGATTTCCCCTTCCGGCTCCATTCCTTCTTGTCATCAGACGATTCACTGTCACTCCTCCTCTGGCGGGACCTTTTGGCTGGACTCTTGTATTTGTATTTATACTTGGCCGAATCTTGCCCTGCGGAATACCTCCAAGGCAACCACAGTTAAAGCTTACCTGAGTACGGGTCTTGTCGGCCAAGTAAAAGAATAATCAGGCCACCACTAAAAGGTGTGAGGCGCAAATGGCTACCCCCAAAGGCCTGGTGAATTAAGTCAGCAGCTCGACCATCCGATTCTGCTATTAAAGATATATTAGAAAGCTGTGTATCTTTTTAACGGAGAACGCAAAAAATTCAACGCGCATTTATCCGTTTAACGGGCCGCCGACCACCGTTAAATCGCGTTAAATGCAAAAACGGGGGTGTCGCGTCGAGTTCCGAAAAACGGAATTCGTGCGTTGGGCTTCGGACACGTGTACCTATGTGCCCGAACATTCATACCAGAAAAAAAAAAAAAAAAATTGGCGCCATACCCCCCCCTCCCCCCACATTCCCCTAGGGGCCCCGTTTTCCCCCAAAACGACACATTCACCCCAAACACACCCCCGACCTCCAAAGCTGCACACCCTCCCCCACTGACCACTGTCACCAGCGCTCACCCC
>BFEA01000129.1:2980595-2994736 GCA_003427395.1 Chara braunii
CATGGTTGGCCGCCCTAAGTGAAAGCAGGCTCGACGGGCCCTGAGGGCCTCCAATTCAGGCCACCCCGCAAATGGGGAAATTCAGACAGTTGCGCTGCGCCAGTTGGTTGAAAGCACCCAGGCCCAGGCCACATTTTGCAAATGTATCTGAGTGGTAACCTGGGCCGAACGAGTGCAAGGCCGTAAGCAGGCCAAGGGCAGTTGGGCACATGCAACTACCAGGCCCTGGGCCTGCGTGTGAGGTCTGGGCCTCTGCCTACCGGGGCCTACCAGAAGCTTCTTAGGAAAGGCCAGACGCAGCCTGGGCAGAACACGGACAGGCCACTTCCATATAGCAAAGGGCCTGCCTCCGCATTGGACATTCGGGTGCTGGCTGCTTCTGCGCAAGCTCTGCTGCGCTGCTGGCTGGCACTCACGCGCTCACGGGCGAGCGAAGAAGAAGGGCGCGCGCAGCCATAGCTGGGCTGCAGGGGCGCGCGGTAGCTAGGTGGGCGCATGGGTGGTCCTTGGGTGCATGCGGCATACTGTGGTGAGGATCGGGGTTGAGAGTGATGCAACGTGCATACCTGGTACTTGACGCGACGGCGAGGCCGAGATCTGCTCGTACTTGGGAAGAGCTAGTGACGACAACATCTGCATTTTAGCGTAGGCTAGATAGGATCTGCCACTTGTAGATTGGGCGCAGGGCGCCAGATAGGGGGTACGACATTGGGTTGTGGTTGATGATGATGGAACTATTTCAGCATTGTCAATTTTGAGCTCGTGTTGGATTCTTATTTGGTGAAACTCTTGGCGTATATCTGCTTTTGGTTCGAGGTCACGACTATCTGGACTCGTGTGAATAATGCATGTTGATTGCTGAAGTTCGCTATTGCTCATCTTCCTTGCAATTTGGTATCAGAGCTGTGGTACAGTGCGCTCATCTGGCGCTTGTCTCTTACCTTATGCGGTACATAMGTGSRGTCTGCTACGTGAGTGGGCTGAGAGGTGTGTAGTGAGGAGGGTSKAGACAAGGTATTGGCGACCCWGGTGGTGAGGGGTWTCRCCTSGAAGGCTACGGTGTAATTATTGGGTGTTCGCAGTGTGATGAGAACTATCTGTTGGATGATTGAGGCTGAGGTGGAACGGCGTGACAATGCTGGTTGTGCCSATCCTGTGACTGGTCATTGCCATCATCTTCAGGTCATMTGGTGAGATTATCTCTGTGGTTGGGGGCAGCTTGAAGGAGGTACGTTGCTCTTAACCTTATCTACCCTCTTCATCACTTCTTATCGTGAGGTTGTGAGTTCTGTCTTGAGAGTCCTCTCATCGTGAGATGTTGAGTGCACTCAACCTTGAGAATCGTGATTGTTCACGTGGAGCATTTGGGGGAAGACGGACGAAGCTTCTTAAAGGGCCCTGGACGAAGCACTGGGTCACGATCACCATGCCAACCCACTCGGAGTAGAGCACGCATGCTTTGCTGCTTGTCCTTGTTCTGCATGCTTGCGCAATAGAGGTCCTGCTGGGTGTGCCAGCCCATGAACAGACGCTTTCCAGACCGTCTATAAATATTTCTGGCGGGGTACCGGATCTGAATCTGGCTGTCATCGTCGTCCTGCTGCGACGTAAAATAATTCATGATGTCACTTGGGGGCGGACGTTAAATTGCCTCTTGATAAGCCAGATCTACTGGGTGTAAGGCTCATTCCGTACGAGGGTAAATAAAAGTGGATAGGCTGGCTTGCTCGGCAATGACTTGGGGCACAGGGGTAGGCCGAACACACACACCTTCAGACACGCTTGGCTTCAGATGCTTAGGGACGTGACACCAGACTTTGAGAAGAACTGAGGAAGGGGTAGATTCCAGGTCATAAGTTCGGGTCAAATTCCATGCTGTGAACAGACCCAGTCAGTCAATATTATTTTTATTTTTGATTAGTTAGATGGACTGCCATGTGACATCTGACAGACAACATTAGTTTAGAGTATTGTTTATTCCTGATGCTTTTCTGTTCGAGAATTAGTCGGACTAAAAATAGTATTGGCATTAGGAATCTGTACTTACCTGTTGTATCCCCCTGGATATCTCTGACACGACCACCGACTATTTTATTTATTTATTTTAAGTCGGTCGGTGCAGATGCTGCGGTAGGCAGCCAGTCCTGTCCTAATGCGGACTAAGCATAGTTTTGTAGCATATGAGCGGTAGGGAGGAGCAGCAACCAGATGACCGTGTGTTGCGATCATCAGCCCGTAGACTCCCTCTAGTCTTTAGAGCGTTAGGATTAAAGGGAGACTGAGGCCTGCGCAAAGAGGCTAGGGAAAGGCAACGCCAGCAGCAGCGTGAGAGGGACGCAGAGGCTAGTAGATCCCTCGCAGCTGAGGCAGCAACTTCAGCGGCCGCAATGGCCACCACTTCGCAGCAAGGCACGACGCATCAAACTTCCCAAGTCGCAAGTTTTGGTTCGGTAGGCTCATCGATGTCGCAGACTCAGAGTCAGTCTGCTGGCCCCATGGTAAGCCAGCAAATATTGCTGGAGGATATCGCCATCCAACAGGCAGCCCTGCGGGAGACACAGCTATAGAAGGACTTGGCAGGTTTAAAAGCGGAGAAAGATAGAATGACTAGAAGGAGAGCCAGGTTGCAGAGACGAGAAGCGGACATAAAAGCGTTGGATGAAATGAAGCTTGCCAATGTAGATGCCGATTCATTGACAGTTCACAGGGCCGTGCTCGCTATGGCGGAGATGCAGGACCAGCAAACAGTTGTTCTTCAAGACATTCAGCAGACGCTGGCCACTCTGGTACAGCGTTTGCTGGCAGTTCCATTTCCTGTTGGGCCTAATGCCTGGCCCATGGCACATCCACCACCACCTGTCCCACCGGTGACTGGGGTATCCCCATATGCAGCCCCGTTTACGGTAGGCATAGTCTCCCTGGGCATGTCGCTTTCAGGAGGATTAGCAGCGGGACCTAGTCAACAGGTTCCTATATAGACAGTGTTGTCCCAACYACCGRTGCAGGTTGCCATCAYTRRGCAACCTACTGTWCCACAAGTTGGTCAGCCGCAGGTCACACAGGCCSAGTCGGYTGTGAGCCAGCAACCGGTGTCCCCAGGTCAAMAGCCTATTGTGGGACAGGTTCCAGGACAAGGTCAGTGGGTCCCAAAGACTGCCATCGCGGCCCCGAAACCCTTCTCAGGTGATAAGAAGGGTGAGGACCTCAACACTTGGTTGAAGATGGTCCCAGTCTATGTCCGGTGCAAGTTGACTCAGCCTCACGAGGAGGTGTTAGTAACTGCGTCCTTCTTAGAAGGGACAGCAGCCCGATGGTTGAGCGGGCAAGTGCAGTTAGAGGGCTATGGTTATGACCTCCGCGCCTGGCCAGCCACCAAGAAATTGGAGGACTTTCTCCGATTAGTAGAGGAAAGGTGGCATGACCCACAAGAGGCCCAAAGGGCTATTGATGGGATTCTGACCTTGACTTCTAGAAAGTTCAGGTCAGTAAGAGATGCAACCGAGGCCGTTGAACGGCTGATCTGTGTCCCTGGCGTGCGCTACGACCCCCAAGTCTTGTCGGTCACATATCTGAGGTGTCTCCCAACAGAGATTAGAACTTAGTTGGCCAGCGAGGCAATGATCACCATGCACACCTTTGCCTCGTTCAGTAAGAAGGCTTTAGATCTAGAAGCCAAGATTGGCCACAGACATACCCCACCTGCGGATGGTAGGAAGAAGACACTGCCTTTTGACTAGAAGGCGAAAGGTTGCATTATGTTCGTTGACAACGATGGTTCAACCATCGAGTTGGATGTCGAACCCCAGTCAGAAGTAGGTGTAGAGGCTGGTAGCGATACTTAAGGGGGTGGAGTAGTTGCGCCATTACAACAAAAAGGTAAAGGGACAGGTAGACGCCCTAGAGGATCCCGGTCGAAGAGTCAAACCGACCCCAATGCTCCTCCATGGGAGAAAGCGGGTCTATCTGAGGACATGTGGAGAGATCGGTGGGCCCAGCAAGCTTGTATTAAGTGTGGTCAGTATGGTCATAGTCAGTACAAGTGCCGAAATAAAAAGGTCACCGAGAAGATCCCGGTTACTATGGGGCCGGCGGTAGGATCCTCCACTCCCGTTGGTCGCAATATTGCTAGCACTTCTGGCACGGCTCCGGGAAACACGTCAGGCCAGTAGGAATAGTAGCTGTTGCGACTAGGGTCGCGGTGGTGGACACACCCTCACCTTCGCGAGAGATGGCCCAAGCTACAGACTCTTCAGCCGTCCCGCAAACACATTAAGACCCATCGACCCTCTGTTCGATGAATGTGTTTGAATCCTTACAGGAGCTAGAGGATGAGTGGTCTAGATCAGACCCACTAACTTCTTGGACGGCGTTAGTCAAAGCTCCTAGGAGTGAAATGTTTGTCAGCAAGGTAGTCATCGGCGGCCACAAGACCAGGGCCTATTATGACACTTGCTCGACTATAAATGTTATTAGCTGCACGTGCGTTGAGAGGCTGCGCTTACAGGGGCAAGTGCAGCGCCTGAGTCGACCTGTGGAGTCGACCTGCGCCAACAAACAGCGCATGGTAGTCCATGACTACCTAAAAGACGTAGAGTGTCTTTTCCCGTACGCGGGAGGGGAACTGGGACATCGTGTCTCGTTCTTGGTTAGCGACGAGCTCCCCATAAACATGCTATTGGGTATGTACTACCTCTCCGTGGCACAGCCCCAGTCTGACTGGGACCGAAAGGTGGTCAAGCACACATTGCCAAACGGGGGAACCGCCAGATTACATAAGTTTACGGCTAGTAGTCTGATCGATTCCCACAGATGCTTGTGTGCGGCCGCGTTGTACAATTATTATAAGCAAAATCCGGAGGAGGGTATTTATCTAGTTTACGTCTCTGCTGCAGGCGAGACGGTGAAAATGCCGCCAGAGATAGAGGGAGTTGTTGCCAAATACCCTGATCTATTTAAGGAACCGAAATGAGTTGTTGAGAGGCAGGTCGTCCATGCTATAGAGATTATCCCTAGGTCTAGTATCCCGAAGGGTAGGATCTATAGGATGTCTCTAGGCGAGCTTGATGAGCTTCGCCGCCAACTCAAGGAGCTCGTAGAGAAGGGTTGGATCCGGCCGAGTGTCTCTCCATATGGTTCTTTTGTTTTATTCGTACCAAAGAAGGGAGACACTCTTAGGATGTGCATTGACTATAGGGGCCTCAATGCCATCATTGTAAAGAACCGAGAGCCCCTACCGCGCATCGATGACTTGTTGGACCAAGTTTAAGGGTGTCGGTACTTCAGTAAGATAGATCTGAAGTCCGGGTACCATGAGATTGCAATTCCTCCCGAGGATCAGCACAAAACTGCCTTTCAGACCAGGTACGGTCTGTACGAGTTTGTGGTGATGCCTTTTGGCCTTTGCAATGCTCCTGGCACCTTTTAGCACGTGATGAACAGGACCTTTCATGAGTACTTGGACAAGTTTGTCATCGTGTACCTCGATGACCTACTTATCTTTAGTAGGACTGTCAAGGAGCACGTGGCACATTTAGACAAAGTCCTTAGTCTCCTTTGGCAGCACAAGTTCAAGATCAATGGGGAGAAGTGTGAATTTGGCCGTATCCGTATATTGTACTTGGGTCATGAGATTTCCGCGGAGGGATTGAAGCCTGATGACGCGAAGGTGGCCAACATTCGTGATTGGCCGCGTCCTCAGTCTGTGACTGAGATGAGATCGTTCTTAGGGATGACCGGCTAGTATAGGACGTTTGTGAAAAATTATAGTATAGTGGCCGCCCCCTTGACCGATCTGACCTGCCTTGACAGCCCATGGGAGTGGACAGATGAGTGCGAGGCTGCGTTCAGACATCTGAAGCATGCACTAACACATTAGTATGAAGTCTTGAAACTTCCAGATTCTGATAAACCATTTATAATAACCACGGATGCTAGCCAATATGGCATTGGTGCCGTGCTTGCGCAGCAGAAGGGGCCAAAGTTGAGGCCGGTAGAGTACATGTCTAAGAAAATGCCATCTCAGAAGTTGACTAAGTCCACCTATGAGAAAGAACTCTATGTGGTGTTAAAGGCACAGACCCATTGGAGACACTATCTCCTTGGGAGGTTCTTCATCCTCAGGACTGATCATCAGACCTTGAGATGGATGAAAACTCAGCCTGTTCTCTCTTACGCTTTAAAGCGTTGGATGGAAGTCATTGAGTAGTATGACTTCGAGCCCCAGTATATCAAGGGCGAGTATAACAAGTTGTCGATGCCTTGTCGCGTAGACCTGCTTTCTCAGGTGCGCTGATTACTGAGTTCGATCTTACGGACGATGTCACTCGATCGTCGGTGGAAGCCTATCGAGAGGACCGGTTTAAGTCGGAGATCATTCGCAGGCTCGAGGCATAAGGATAAACAGACTTCAGTCTTGTTTAAGTTGGTCAATGGCTTGTTGTTTCTTGAGAAGGAAGGGAATAAACGTCTGTGTGTCTTTAGTAGAGAGTCTTTGTGTAGTTTGTTTTTAGGTGAGTATCATGATGCCACCGGACATTTTGGGTACAAGAAGACCACAACCAATTTGCTGCAGTGGTTCTGGTGGCCCACGATGTTCAAAGATGCCAAGCTGTACGTGGAGACTTGTCAAGTTTGCCAACGAGACAAGCCCCATACTCAGGCTCCTCTTGGGCTGCTCAAGCCCCTTCCGATTCCCGAAAGACGTGGTGAGAGTTTGCCCATGGACTTCATAGATACGCTGGTCACCAGCAAGAGTGGTATGAGGTAGATCTTCGTCATCGTGGATAGGTTTAGTAAATTTGCTAGATTAATAGCTATGCCGGAAACAACGAAGACCGAGTATGTAATCAAGCTGTTTAAAGAGAATTGGGTTAGAGACTTTGGACTGCCGAAGTTTATAGTTAGTGTCAGGGACGTCAGGTTCACAAGTGAATTGTGAAAGGCCGCTGCAGCTGAACAGGGAACTCAACTGCAAATGACTTCTAGGAATCATCCAAGCCCTAACGGCCAGGCTGAACAGATGAACCGCGTTGTGCAACACCTGTTGAGGCACTATATCAAGCCCAACTAGGTGGACTGGGACGAAAAGCTCGCTCTTGTCGCTGGTCTGTAGAATAACATTGTACACAGCGCTACGGGGGTGAGTCATAACAGTCTATAACTAACGTTTAAGCCTAGACTGCCCTTAGACTTCCTACTTCTCGACAACCAACCAGCAGCTGCACCGGGCACTTTGGAGTTTGCCTACCGATATGAACAGACGATGCAGGAGGCTGTAGAGCACATGCAGAAGGTGCAGGCCGAAATGATAGAGTCTGAAAATAGACACCGCCGCCGTTCTACATTCCAGGTTGGGGACAGAGTCTGGGTCAAGTCCTCGGAACTGGGACAGGAGTTTGGGATATCCTGCAAACTCATGCCTCAGTACTTTGGGCCTTGGGAAGTCTTAGACATAGTTGGGAAAGATCCTCATAGGCCATCCTATCTCAACGGTATCCCTGATCACCTAAGAACTTACCCAGTCTTTCACGCCTCTAAGCTGGCTGTGTTCAAGGAAACTAAACAGTTTTCCTCTCGACGCTTAATGCTGCCCCTAACCACGGATGGAGAAGTTGACATTGATGATATCGTCGACCACAACGAGATGCCTGTACAGAAGCCTCCGGAGAGGGGACATCCTCCAAAACCAAAGCTGCAGTTCTGTGTCCATTTCAGACATCACACAGATCCGAAGGAGGACCGCTGGTTTACTCGGGAGGAATTGATGCAGACCGCTCCTCAAATCGTTGCCCGCTATGAGAAGGATGTATTGAAATGAAAGCGCCAGATTGCTGGAGATTGATCTTTTCAGAGGACTAACAAAAATATGGAGGAGGGAATGCAAGGCTACGCCCGCTTAGCCCCTACGGGGCCCTTTTTGCAGCATGGTCGACCGCCCTAAGTAAAGGCAGGCTCGACAGGCCCTGAGGGCCTCCAATTCAGGCCACCCCGCAAATGGGGAAATTCAGATAGTTGCGCTGCGCCAGTTGGTTGAAGGCGCCCACGCCCAGGCCACATTTTGCAAATGTATCTGAGTGGTAACTTGGGCCGAACGCGTGCAAGGCCGTAAGCAGGCCAAGGGCACTTGAGCACATGCAACTTCCAGGCCCTGGGCTTGCGTGTGAGGTCTGGGCCTCTGCCTACCGGGGCCTACCGGAAGCTTCTTGGGAAAGGCCAGACGCAGCATGGGCAGAACACGGACAAACCACTTCCATATAGCAAAGGGCCTGCCTCCGCATTGGGCATTCGGGTGCTGGCTGCATCTGCACAAGCGTTGCTGCGCTGCTGGCTGGCACTCACGCGCTCACGGGCGAGCGAAGAAGAAGGACGCGCGCAGCCATAGCTGGGCTGCAGAGGCGCCCGGTAGCTAGGTGGCGCGCATGGGTGGTCCTTGGGTGCATGCGGCATACTATGGTGAGGATCGGGGTTGAGAGTGATGCGACGTGCATACCTGGTACTTGACGCGACGGCGAGGCCGAGATATGCCTTTTCAAAATGTATGAAAATCAAAGTTGCATTGTGTTTGGATTGACAAGATATTTTCAGGAGTTCATTTACTAAAAGAATATTGCCCTTAATGTTCCTTTCTGTTATAAATACTGCTTGGAACATGTGAATGATTTATGGAAATATTGTCGCCATACGATTTGCCAGTGTTTTCACTATAAATTTATATACCATCGTAAAAAAGGTTATTGGACAGTAATTCCTTATATTTGTCTTATCCCCTTTCTTGTACAGAAGGGTAAGTACCCCTCGACCTACGATTTTCCCATTTCACCCGATTCTCATACTGCCTAATAGTATCCCATTAGATCTTCTGACATAGAATCCCATGTTGACTCCCAAAATTTCTTTGGAAATCCATCAATACCCGGGGACTTATCTTCTTCCATTAATAAGAGAGTCTTCCAAACTTCTTCTTTTGCTAGAGGTTTATCCATCGGCTCATTTTGTTTTTCTGATAAAGATTTATTTAATGGCCGAAGAAATTCTTTCATCTCATACGCTGATCCCTATGAATATTACTATTTTGTGAGGTGAAAAGAGTTTTTAAAAAATCCCTGGCTATTTTTAAATATGTCGCAGTTGAAGTGACCAAGTTCTTATTGAGGTCTACTGGGTCCTCGGAAGCTTCAATGATCGTTCTTCCTGTTCTGGCGCTAGCCATGACAAAAGAACGTACATCCATTGAACGTTCCATGTTATGAATATTGAGCTTACCCCTGATTCTTAATCCTTGTCATCGGTGCTCCATCAAGGTTAAAAGTTGGACCTCTAGTTCTTGGAGTTTCTCAGATATTTCATCTAGGACTGCTTGGTCTACAACCCTTTTCTCCTTGTTTTATAATTCGAAGATTCGAGTTTGTAAGTCAGTTTCATTCACATGTTTTTGTTTTGCTATTAATTTAGAATATTCATTGCATTTACGGCCTAGGAAAGCCAGACCGTTGTTGAACTATTTGATGTCATTACTAAGACGGACCCTCTGGTCCTTCCAAAACTCTCTGACATCCCTAAGATAGTTGATGAAGCAATCCATCTTGAGATGTGAGGTATTTAGATGATAATTTTTTTTTCCTTGGTCAGGTTTTTTCCTGAAGGATAAGATTGTCACACACATGGCATGGTCCAGACCCAAGAAATGATTTTTTGGAAAAATTTCTGACACTTGGATTGCACCTTGCAATTCGTCAGTCATCAAAATCAAGTCAATACGAGATTTAGAATTATGATTAGCAGAGTCTGTCCTAAAACACGAGTATGACTTGACTCATTAGTTTAACCTCCTATAGGAGTTAAAGAGACTAAGAGAGTGACATAAATCCGCTATGATCCTTTATCCATTGTCATGTAAGACGAACATGGAGAAGGAGGGTGTCATGTATTCCGTTGGTGGTCTGGGGCAGCATTGAAATCCCCTGCAATGCCAACAAGAAGGCGTGGAATGATGTTTTCAAAAAAATTCTGTTTTTTTCCAATATCATTAGGCCCATACACACAAAAAATCCCTACTATATCTAATTTTAGCATAGCTAGCACGTAAACCCACCTACCCTGTTCCTTATCTGCCACGGAGTAGACAATCTCTGCTCTGGATTGGGGACGAATGCAAATGGCCACCTCCGCTCTCCCCGGGGTAATAGCATGAGTTGTGTATGCTTTGTGAGACTATATCCGTTTATGAATGTAGTTGTGCATACCAGAATCCATAAAATAAGTTTCCTGGATACAAATCACATCCGACCAATCCTTACCATTTATATTTTTTAATTGGTCATAGATCGTTTGTCTTTTGCTTAGTTTAGTAGATGCTAGACCATTCAAATTTAAAGATCTTAGGTCTAGATGCGCTTGTTGTCTGAGCAATTCTCATTCTTTGTCTTTGTTTTATAAAGCATCAATAACTTTAATCTCATCCATCAAAACAAAAAGTGCGATCAGATTGACATACCAGGAAAGATTAGGAAGGACTAGGAGGGGATACCTACTACAAATTTGGTCTACTTAGATTTTTAAAATTTGAACCTCTTTCAGTGCTTCCTGTCCAAACCATCTTAGTTCCTATTGTCTCACCCCTTCATATTTAATGTAAACAGCTTTCTCTTCTACCTTTTGTTCTTCCGTTGTGAGCGACAGGATGACGACAGCCCCTGGTGAAAAATTATCTTTTATGAATTTCATTATTTCCATTTTGATCCAAGATTCTCCAGCCATAACACTTGTAAGCGACACAAGTGAAATAAACTGGGGTTTGGTTTCTTGTACAATTATTTCCCCATATGCTGCGCCTTGCGGAGTTGACAAACTCACCTGCCAATTCCCCCCTTTACACCTGACAGGCAGAATGACAACTCCTCTTTTAGATGGTGGTAAGTCACCCTGACCTAAAACCATCATTTTCCTAAGTTTTTGTGTCTTGCTGGTGGCCGACAGGTCTATTACGTCAGGATCCATTAATTCCCCTTCTTTAAGTTATCCTCTTACTTCCTCCTTCCTCTGTTTCTCAGTCCTAACATTCACAGGGTCCTGAACTTCTTTTATTGATTGCTCTGATACGATCAAGAATTTCCTTTTCCCTGTTATTACAAACACCACTTCTTTAATTCCTTGAACAATATTTACACACTCCTGAGTAGTTGGTCTAGGAGGGTTTTCCTCTTCAAGGACCTGAGAAAGCAACTTGGGAGAACTAACCTCTTCACCCGACGACACAACAGCGTCGTCTGTGTCCTTATCCATTTGCTGGACATCTTGGCCTTTGTCTGATAATGTTGCCCCACAAGATTGTGGAAAAAGTGGACTGAGTGTGCCAGATGTCGCTGAAACAAAGTTGTTTCCAACAGACTGCAACACAACCCCTGAAGGACAGGGAAAAGATTGTCATTTTGTGAAACTATAGCCTCAAGTACCTCTTTTTGCTCCAACACTGTGGGAAGGTTTGCTGAACATGCATCTTTTGTTCATTTATTCCTTAGGAGAAGCTTGTTGACAAACTTGATGGGAACTTCTGAGCCGGTAGGCATAATAAGGAGGAGGTTGTATCCCCCAGGACCATTCATGAACCCTCGCTTGGAAACTGCTGAGTTGGCAAACATATTAGGGAGAAGGTAATACCCCCCTAGACTTGTGAGATCTCTCTTGAGACCTGTTGCGTTTTCTGTAAGGTTGTCCTACCCTTCAATATCCCTTGAGCTTCCTCTGTTGTCTCATGAACACTCTTCTGACCCACAGTCAAGGTACCCACTTTTGAGTGCGCTAACTTTTTTTTTTTTTTTTTTTTTTTTTTTTCCAATTCTCACACCTTCCTCAATCAGCTTATGATGTTTGAACCTGAACTTGCTTGGAGTTAGAGCCAAATGATGAGGTTTGTTCTGGGCAGATCCACGATTGTTGGATGAATCCATCTTCCTCTTACACTTGTCTCTTCCCCTTGCCAATTTCACAACAGATCTGTCTCCCTTATTCCTTTTGTTCTCAGGGGAGTAAGATATTTGCCTTCTTTCAATAGCCTTGATTTTTCTCAGGCTACTAAAGTTTGCTGTGTTTTGTCCTTGGAATCCACAACATTCCCAACCCCTTGCTTCTCACTTGAAACACAGTCTTGAAAACTACCAGTAGGCAACACTTGAGGGAGAAATATGTCTTTCACTACAGTAAGTAATCTGTGATACGTACTTGGCCAATCCAAACCTTGTGGCAGACCATTTTTCAAGGTCTGTTTTAAGCTCTCACTATTCACCAGCACTACCATCAGATCTGTGTGGAACTGCAACCAATACTCTTTTTCCCAACTCGGGAACTTGACTTGCAAATTTAGAATTAGCCATTCCCCCAACATAGTAAGTTCCGATTGAAGATCTATGCCCCTTTCATTTTTGTTGACCAACAGATACGAAATTGGCGAGATAACAACTGGCACAGGCTCTACTTCCATAGGTTCCTCACTAATTGCCACTTTCAGTGGATCAATGTTCATTGGTTGGTTCTCTTTTGTAGGATCAAACTCTTTTCAATTGTGTGTTTTTTCTCATGAGTGAGGGTCTTTTCTGGTTGGTTTACCGCTCGTTGATTTTGCACCTCAGAAGAGAGTGTTGTTTTTTCTTCAATATTCTTCTACCCCTTTTTGCCTATTACTTTCCATTCCGTTCCCTGAACAGAGTTTGATTTAGGAAGATATCTCATCGGGTCAGACCCCAGATTTTTTGAGCCTTCACTCCTCGATCTTGGAGACTGTGCGGACAGTGCCAGACTGCTTCTCATTTGTGACCCATTTTGTCTTTTGGACTGGTCCTCATTGTCTCCCATCCCCATCGACCTTCCCCCCGTACTTACTGGAGATGCTGTCTTCAATGGATTAGGCTGAAACTCTTGCCGCTTTTGATGTTGCAGTGTCAAGGGAGAGGGAGAGTGAATTTGGTGTTGTCCTCCTCTTCCCCCCCCCCCCCTTCGTTGAGTCGAATGTTGATGTGTATGAGGCATTTGAGGAGGGAGTCAATTCACAGGCGGGCGTAGATACTTTCTCACATCACCCCTTCCGTCCCAAAACCAGCCGATTGGTTGACCTGATTGGTTACACTCCTCACTGTACACCCATTCATCATACCCTTGAAGCATTGGGGCCCATCTATGTGGTCTCAGAGGATCCCTCTTGAGTTCTGGTGTGGGCGTAAAGCATGTTGAGAATGGAGAGGACATCAAAATTCAACACTGAGATGTCCATATGCTTTACACTTGAAGCACTAGGGCCGAAACTTGAGGGTCGTATGGATCTGATAGACCCTTCCCCCCACCCTAAACGGAATGATGTCATCCTGTGGAAAAGGTTGATCCTTAGGTAAGTCCAAGGTCATCATCAGGTAATCATCGCGCTTGGCTACATATGACGGCAGTGGATCAATAAAATCCACAATATTGTACTGCTGCCAAAAATCTTGAATGAACGCCGCTTGGACTTCAATTGGAATATGCCTAAGCTCGACCCAGTAAAATTCTTTCATTAATTGGTGTCTTTTTCCTTCCGGACCCATTTTCTTTGGCAACCACGGATAAATTCTTACCTCAGATCCCTCCTACTTCAATTTTTTTCAGTCATCCATGTGCTACTTATATTTCTTTAATAGAATGATAACTGTGAAGACGGGGGGTGACACTGGTTGAATTAAAAATAATTCAAAAACCGCATTGGGACCATCCTTCATTGCCTCCAGCCTTTTGCAGATCCATTTTGTCTTATCGTTCATTGATTTGACTGCACTATTGTTATAGAATATCCAATTATTGACATGTTTGGTGTAAGCCGCGTCCCTTTTTGCCAATTTGTTTGTTGGAAATGCCTCCATTAGTGTTTTCCTACCTCCTTGGTCATTACCACCTGTTCTGATGCCTGGAGGAAAAGAGATCAAAAATACGTCCTAGTCGAGGAGAGATTCCTCATTGGGACTGAGAGATTGGAGGACACAAGGGGATGGGAGTCTGGAAACAATGACGTACCTCTGTGTAAACGCACACCACTACCACCTAAGAGAATTCTCCAACTACGTAATCGTTTCCTCTTGTTGCTTCGTACTCGCTTTCCTTCGCTTGATTCCCTCCACTATCCC
>BFEA01000129.1:2995511-3008356 GCA_003427395.1 Chara braunii
TCTCTCTCTCTCTCTCTCTCTCTCTCTCTCTCTATCTATCTATCTATCTATCTATCTATCTATCTATCTATCTATCTATCTATCTATCTATCTCCCATCTCTAGCTAGATTTAGTAAGCTTTGCGGAGGTTCGTGGGGAGATAATCTTTCCACGGTGTACCCTGGAATACGAAAATTACTGAGGTAAACGTAGGAATCCGGGTGGGTCCACAGACCAGTCGGAAATGGTAAGAAGAGCGATTTTGGTATGAATCGAGAACAATTATTGGTAGGAAGGAAGTCCAATTTTTATGGTATGAATCGAGTCCATGATCTTGTAAGGAGGATGTCCAATATTAGGGTGAACTGAGTGTGTTCGTTCTAAAAGGAATCAACACTGAAATCAAGTCAAAAAACTTTTGTGGTATGAAGCGAGACGATTTTCTGGTAGGAGGGAAGTCCAGTATTGGGCAACCAAGTGTAAGCGGTCTGGGATAAATCAAAGCCGAAAGCAAATCTTTTTTGGGGGGATGAATCGAATCCAATTCTAGCACGATTCAAACCCAAATTTTTTGTAGGAATCGAGTCCATATTGTGGTAGAAATCAAATTCAATTTGGGAAGAATCAAGACCGATCTCGAACCCGGTGATAGCTTAGGTGCTGTATACGGTTTGAATCAGACGGACAGGTCGTGCTGGCAAATACAGGAGTCTGTAACCAGGGATAAGTCCGTAAGGGAATCGACACGGAAGTCCCTCTGTTCAACTATACAATATTGGGGCTGGGATCCTGGGATAAACAGTTAAAGGATGTACTATATGGTATACTGTTCGATATAGCGACCGGATGCAGAATAGCATTACAAAGCGATTCCAGTAAAGGGTAAAGTAAACGGAAATTGAGCACGAAAAGGCATGAATCGACAGGACTAGAAACGAGATCCGCGGGATGGATGAAATTAGAAACTGTCTCTGAGACTGGGGGACGAGGAGGGTGGAGATGGTCTGCCGGATTCAGAAGGGATCGAGAGCAGCATGATATCGGTGAACAGAATCAGTATGTATCGGTGGACCGATCCATCCAACAACCAAGACAAAGGCAAGCAAAGAAGGTATGGCGGAGGAAAGAGAAAATAATACAACCACGGAAAGAATGGCAGGAATAACGGGACAGGGGGAGAAAAATAGGGACAGAAACGATACAGAAGAAGGAATGATGGAAAAGGAGGAGAGCAAAGGGTGGAAGAGAAGGGACCGATTAAGAAAAGGAGTAGGGAAAAGGAGGGAAAATATTAAAGGAGAGGAAACAGGTATAGTATAGGAACGTCGCAGAGAGGGACGGGATTAGAACAGCAGTCGGCTACAAACTACTGCCATCTTCACGAACGGGAAGAGTATTTAAAGGGAAATGGGTGATGCGAATCCTCATGAGTTGACCTGTTTGGTGCTTGAGAATCCCCTTGAAGAGTTGCGCTACGCAGCAACGAAACGCGTCGAGGTAAAAGCGTAGTTTGGAGGGAAAGATATGTGGTGTTTCCTTGGAGTTTTTTCGATAGATATTGGATGATTTTGATCGAAGGGTATTTCCGTTCTCCACCTATTCTCTTTCTTCTTCTTCTTCTTCTTCTTCTTTCGGGTTATTGACACGATTTCTTTTCTATGACCTCGCTTCTCTTTCCAAACGTCGTACCTCTCCCTCTCTCTCTCCCTTTCTCTCTCTCTCTCTCTCTCTTTCTCTCTCTCTCTCTCTTTCTCTCTCTCTCTCTCTCTCTCTCTCTCTCTCTCTCTCTCTCTCTCTCTNTCTCTCTCTCTCTCTCTCTCTCTCTCTCTCTCTCTCTCTCTCTCTCTCTCTCTCTCTCTCTCTCTCTCTCTCCCTCCCTCCCTCCCCCTCTCACTCTCTCTACTTTTTTCCCTCTCTTTCTCTTTCTCTCCCTCTCTCTCTCCCCCTTTCTCTCTTTGTCTCTCTGCCTCCCTCACTACGAATATGATGCATCCTTAAACGCCATTTCTGAGCACC
The DNA here is from genome assembly GCA_003427395.1 of Chara braunii. Classification (NCBI taxonomy): domain Eukaryota; kingdom Viridiplantae; phylum Streptophyta; class Charophyceae; order Charales; family Characeae; genus Chara; species Chara braunii. The sequence goes on from BFEA01000129.1 coordinate 2,997,508, forward strand.
GAGACCCGCACATGTGACAGTAGTCGACTCACACAAGCCAGATACATGTACGTACCATTGCCGCAGAGCTTACAACATGCCCGGAATTATGTTTGTACCACTCCCTCTGAGAAAGATGCTTCTTCTACCCCCCTAGCATCAATCGCATTCCTTCTCTCTCCCTCTCTCCCCCTCTCTCTCTCCCTCTCTCTTTCTCTCTTGCTCTCTCTCACACACCAATTCGAAATCATGCGAATAACACAGGATTCGTGAAAACCTAACAAATCAAATTGTTAGGTTTGCACGAAATGTATTCAAGATTATGATAGCACACTTTTTATACCTTCTCTAAGAATGAAATTCTACGTGAAGTGAAACAACCGGAAAAAAAAAAAATAGAAAATTATTTTTTTAGAACCACTAGAAGTAGCGAGGAAAAAACCAGGTTTTTTCATATAAAATCACTACCTGGTCAAACAACGTATATTCAAGAACCGAAATATTTTATTATTTTCTTCTCACAAAAAATCATGTTTATAGTCCTATAAGATGTATCGCACGATCAATGCATTCGGGGTTTTTCGAACACGCAAGTATGTTCACAAACATATTCTCCCACGCCTGGGCGAACATTTTTTTTTTTTTTGCTTGTTTTAATTTTTTTTCTATTTTTTTTAATTATAAAACCGTGTTTCACGAATAATTTGAAAAATCGCCCAGGCAAAAGTTGTTTGTATTCTTATTTTAAATAACATATATTTTTTGCAAAAGTTTTTTTTGTTAACGTCAAATTGATTTATTGTCTCATAAGTTAGTTTTTGCAGATCTTGGTTTCTTACCTAACTGCTGAAAATGACTTATAGTTTTATAAATGAGTATTCACCAAAAGTTGTGTTTTTAATATCTTTCAAGTTTGCCTAATAGTCCTTTAAAATTATCATCTTCGAGCTTTTGCTTTTGGGCAATTAACTGAGAATGACTTATAGCCATATAAGAGGATTTTGCAAGAAAGGGTTTTCATGCACATTTTGAGGAACGGTTTACTTATTACCTGATTTTTTTCCTCCTCTATGGAAAAAAAATCAAAAACATAATTTTTTGTATCAAAAATATCGGTTTGCCTTTTACCTTTTCATTCTATTAAAAATGTGAGGCTTTATCGTTTTGTTAGGTTTTCACGAATCCAGTGTTGAATGTGATGCATCTTTAAACGCCATTTCTGAACACTGAGACCTATGTTAAATAGAGTATACGTACGGGGGCTTTTCGTATGAAACGTACAGGTAAATCCTGTACGGGATCTGTACGGGAACCTGTACGGGAACCTGTACGGGAACCTGTACGTCTTGTACGCCTCCGTATGAAAAAGCAAAAAAAAAAAAAAAAAAAGTCATCAAAAAAATCCGAAAAAAATAATGTGATGTAACAACACAAAACAAGAAACATTTTGGCCGAACACCATCTCCAGATTCTTATTAGAATTGGAGGGAAAAAAAAATAAAAAAATATCGGATTTAAAAAAAAAAAAAAAAAAAACTCGTACGGGACCTCTACCGTATGAGTAGTGTACGACTACAAACGTACGAATCCGTACTCGTACGAGGGTGCGTACAAGTGGCAACGCTGACCGAAACTTGCACATGTGACTTGTCTCTGAAAACAGCGAATATGATGCATCATAAAACGCCCTTTCGTATACATGTGACACGTCACTACAAACGGCTCGCTGCTCCAATCAGACGCTCGTGATCGGCCATTTCAACGGTTGCATTGCCGCAGAAATACAGGATAATACTTTGAAATTAATTAACGCTACCCCATTTACACACTTAGCTTTCATAGAGATAAGTCTCCACTGCTTCCATACGTTATGACTAAAGTCAACACACACGGTCTAAGGCCTCAACCATATTCGCGGCAGCTATGAAAGACAGGATGTGGAATCCAGTGGACCCCTTACATCTTGCGGAAAGCTTGATGTGGTGCTGCTAAGCGTTCATATTTTTAGTGCGCGTGCGCTAGGCGCGTCACGCAATTCAGTGACCCTTAATACGTTTTCTAAAGTATCTTCTGACAAGAAAATTTGCACATCAAATTTCTAGAGTAAGTAGACTGGTGTCGTACTCTTCATTTTTCTTGAGTCTAGAGTAGTGGAGTTGGACCCATTGGCACCAGACGACTTACATTTCCTTAGAATTGATACTTTTTACTAATTTTATTAACTTGGCCGTCCAAAATAAAACCCTGTATTTTTTTAGGTTGTTTTTCTGGGCGCTCAGGCAGCCAACTTGTGTCCGGATACACGCTCGGGTGCCAGACCAGGCATGACCCGCAGGCAAGGTGCAGCGCAACATCAGCGCAAAAAAAAAAAAAAAAAAACGAAAGTCTAAAAATTCCCTAAAACAAAATATGTTGTGTAGAATTGCAAGGCAAATAAGTTTTGGATAAGGGTTACAATAGAATTCCTCATCAAATCGGAGATAAAAAAGAGAATAACAAAAACACACTAAAGGACCCCCCTTTGACCCCTCTTAGCACCTTGAAAAATAATTAATACCCCTATTGACCCTGCGGACAGCCAACTCTCAAAAAATGAAACGAGCCCCGATTGCGGTTCCTCAGGGTAAGCCTAGAAAGGCCAGAATTTTTTATTTTATTTTTTTTTGCACGCCCGATCCCTAAAGTGTCAGTTCCCGTGGGCGTCACGCTCGGGTGCCCAGATGGGCAGGCCCACCCGGGCATGAAAAACTTCCTAGAAAAGAATATAAATTAGCGAGTGAGCGAGAATGTTTTTGACACGACCATGTTTGCGATTTTTATTTTTTGGTTGGCACGGCTAAATGCCCTTAAAATTAAAGATGTATACTTCACATCATATAAAACTCAATAGAAATAACTCAAAATATAATAAAGTTTTTTAGGCCCCTCAATAAAGTAACAACAAAAAGTAAAAAGTGAAAAAAAAAAAAAAAATTCTTATGTTTTCACACCACCCGTTTTGTCTAATTTTAATTTTTTTTTGGCTCAGCAGAATGAATGAAAAATATTTAGGCATGTACCTCACATAGTACAGCACTCACAAAAAAACATTCACAAAAAAAAACGTATTTTAGGCTACAAAATAATTTTGGCGCGGGTCGAATGCCTTCGGGTTCAGACTTCGAACGGGACCCCGATGAGCATATACAGGGTTGTCGGCGTTCGGGACGGGCCGAACGCCCGAACTCGAACGCCCGAACGTACGGGACCCCTTCGGGAGGCGTTCGACCGTTCAAGCCGAACGCAAACCAAAAAAAAAAAAAAAAAAAAAAACTAATTTTTCAAAAACTTCCAAATAAAAAGTATATTATGAAGAAAAATAAACAGGACAACATTTGCCTGAGCATTACATCCAAATTCCTTACAAAATTTGAATTAAAAATCAAATACAGAAAATAAATACTATGATAAAAATAAAAAAATATGAAAAGAGAATTCAAATGAGTGAGTGTGCCAGCACCTTTTCGACACTGCCATCTTTGCCGATTTTTTAATATTTTTTGGCATTCATAAATGACCTGAAAATTTATAGATATGTAGTTTACATAATCAATAACTTATTAAAAAGTTTTCAAAAAATAATCATTTTTTTTTAGGCCCCGAAATAAATTGAAAAGAAAAAGTTAAAAGTGAAAAAAAACAAAATAGTAGGTGGGCGAGCACGTTTTGACAACCCCATCTTTGACGATTTTTAATGTTTTTTCGCCTTAACTGAATGGCTTTTAAATTTATACGCCTGTAGTATACATCATAGAGAACTGACATAAAACAATTTAGAAAAAAACTTATTTTTAAGCCTGAAAATAAATTTTGGTAGGGGCCGAACTTGGAGATGTTCGGCCTTAGAACGGGATCCCGAACACTATATATATATATATATATATATATATATATATATATATATCTACAGGGTTATTTGACCGGACGTACGTGGGCCCCCGGGCTGGCCCCCGAACGTTCAGGCGTTCGGGGTCCTGTTGAAGGGCCAAACACCTCCTGGTTTCGGCCCCCACCAAAAATTATTTCGGAACCTAGAAATCAGTTTTTTTTTCTGAATGTTTTTTAATAAGTTCTTTATGAGGTAACCTACCGGCCTATAAACTTTAAAGTCATTCTCCTGAACGAAAAAAACATAAACAATTGTCAAAGATGGGGGTGTGAAAACGTGCTCGTCCACATACTATTGTTTTCAATTTATTTCGGGGCCTAAATAAATAATAGTTAAAAAAAAAAAACATTAATGAGTGACTGATTTTGTAAACTACGTATCCGTTAATTTCAGGGCATTTATCAATGCCAAAAAATAATAAAAAATTGGCAAGGATGGCGGTGTCGAAAAGGTGCTTGCACACTCTCTATTTTAATTCTTTTTTTATTTTTCCTTATTTTTACCACAGTATTTATTTTCTGTATTTGATTCTTAATTCAAATTAAATAAAGAATTAGGATGTAGTGCCCATGCAAATGTTGTCTTGTTTATTTTTCTCCATAACATAGTTTTTTTTTCGAATTTTTTGAAAACTTCTTTTTTTTTCTTTTTTTTTTTTTTGGTCCGCGTTCGGCCTGAACGGCCGAACGCCTTCCGAACGAGTCGCGTACGTTTGGGCGTTCGGTTATATATATATATATATATATATATATATATATATATATATATTGTAGATATATATATATATATAGATATAGATATAGATATGGATATAAATATAAATATAGATATAGATATAAATATATATATATATGTATATATATACCAGGGTTGCCGGCGTTCGAGACGGGCCGAACGCCCGAACATGAAATGGAGAAAAAAAAAATAAAGTTTTCAAAAAATTCCGAAAACCAAAAATGTAATGGAAAAAAAAAAAAAAAAAACATTTGCCTGAGCATCACATCCAAATTGTTTACAAAATTTGAATTAAAATTCAAACTAAAAAAATATATACTATAAAAAAAAAAAAAGGAGAATGAGAATTAGTGACTGCGTGGGGACGTTTTCGACACTGCCAGGTTTGGCGATTTTTTTTTTTTGTTTAACCTATCCAATTGCCCTGAAAATTAATAGATGTATACTTCAAATAATAAAAAACTCATGAAAAAAGTTTTAAAAAATAATAAAATATTTTAGCCCCCGAATTAAAATAAAAACAAAAAAGTAAAAATAAAAAAAAACAAAATAATAACATTTTGACACCGCCATCTTTGGTGATTTTTAATCTTTTTTGGGCTCAGCAAAATGACTTCCAAATTTTAAGGCTGGTACCTCACATTAAAGAAAAGCCACGATAATTAAAAAAAAAAAAAAATCAATACTTTTTAGGCCCCAAAATAATTTTTACGCGGCCTGAACCCCTTCAGGTTCGGACCCTAATAGGGACCCCGAATTCCTGTACGTACGGCCCGGTGACATTATATATATATCGTCAAACAGAACTGCCCGGTACATCGTAGGAAAAGAAGGAGAAGAGGGCAACAAACGTGCGGTTGTGACAAACTATTTCGTCGGAGTTTCACCGACTCAGCAGGAGGCTGAACCCTCAACAGTCTGCAGAATCCCCTCACTGATTACACTGTAAGTAATAATCCACCTTAACCAAAATCAAAGTAGACTATCACTCACCCTCACCAGATGGAAAACTCTACAGACTGTCGGTTCACACCCCATCACAAGGCAGCAAAACACCCACAAAACAAAGAACAGTCTGTCACAGCCAAAAAATACACTCCAGACACGCCGCTGGCACTAGAGGCACAGTATATATATGTATATATATATATATATATATACAAGGTTGCAGGCGTTCCTGACAGGCCGAACGCCCGAACCCGAACGCCCGTTTATACGGGACCCCTTCAAGAGGCATTCGGCCGTTCGGGCCAAACGCAGCCCAAAAAAAAAAAAAAAAAAAAAAAAAGTTTTCAAAAACTTCCGAAAAAACAAAATGTTATGAAGAAAAATAGGTTAGGCCCTCGCCAAAAATTATTTCGGGGCCTAAGAAAACGTTTTTATTCTGAGTTTTTTTTTTTGAGTTCTCTATGATGTAACCTAAACGCATTTAAATTTTGAAGCCATTCTGCTTAGCCAAGAAAACATGAAAAATCCTCAAAGTTAGGGGTGTGCCCAACTTTGAGGATTTGATTTTTTTTTCACTTCTAATTTTTTGTTTTCACTTTATTTCAGGGCCAGAAAATTTTATTATTTTTTGAAAAAAACTTAATGAGGTTTTGATTATGTAAACTGTATATCTTTAAGTTTTCAAGGCATTTCTCAATGCCAAAAAAAAAAAAAAAATCGGCAAAGATGGCGGCGTCGAAAAGGTGCAGACACACTTACTCATTTTAATTCTTTTTTTATTTTTTCTTATTTTTATCATAGTGTTTATTTTCTGTATTTGATTTTTAATTCAAATTTGGTAAAAAATTTGGATGTAGAGGGCAGACAAATGTTGTTTAGTTTTTTTTCTTCTCCATAACTTTTTTTTTTCTGGGATGTTTTTGATTTTTTTTTTTTTTTTTTTTTTTTTTTTTTTTTTTTTGGGTCGGCGTTTGGCCTAAACGCTCGAACATATCCCCAAGGGATCCCATAATTCTGGACGTATATATATATATATATATATATATATATATATACAGGGTTGTCGGCGTTCGGGACAAGCCGAACGCGGAACTAAAAAAAAAGAAAAAAAATTCAAAAAAATGTGGAAAAAACATATATTATGGAGAAAAGTAAATTAAACAAGTTTTGCCTCACCATTATGTCCAAATTCCTAACCAAAGTTGGAAAAAAAAAAATAAGGAGAAAAATTATAAAAATAAAAGGAAATAAAAATAAAAAGAGAATTAAATTTAGTGAGTGCGTGAGCATGTTTTCGATACCGATATCTTTCGCGATTTTTCATTTTGGTTTGGCATTGTTAAATGCCTTGAAAATTTACCTCTGTGTACTTCACATAATACAAAACCCACTAAAAAAGTTTCAAAAAATAATAAAACTGTTTAAAACCATAACTAAAGTGAAAACAAAAAGTAAGAATTGAAAAAAAAGGTGGGCGCATGTTTTGACACTGCCATCTTTGGCGATTTTTAATTCTTATGTCGCTTAGCATAAGGACTTGAAAATTTATAGGCATCTACCTCACGTCATAGATAATTCACAAAAAAACATTCAGAAAAAAAAAATAGTTTAAGACCCCAAAATAATTTTTGGTGGGGGCCGAACGCCGTTGCGTTCAGACCCTGTACGGCACCCCGAACACCCGTACGTAAGAAGGTATGCCCGGCGACCTCCGTACATACAGGATGGTGACCCTATATATTTATATATATGGCCACACCCTAAAAAAAAAAAAAAAAAAAAAACTACCTCTCGTTGTGTGGCTGGGCCACTGCCGAGAAGTCTAGGCCAGGTCCTAAAAAAAATACAAATAAAAAATGCATCTCTTTGGGTGGTTGAACCACGCCCACGATGTCTCGACATGATTAAAAAAAAAAAAAAAAAACGCCACATGCCTTACTAAAGTGCTGAAAAGGCCAGCCTGAGTTTGAACTGCATTTCAAACTCACGGCCTGACCACACTGCTGAAACAAAGTTTAAATTTCATTTCGAGACTGCTTCAGTCATTGTGGCGTAGTTACCCCCTCCTCCCCCAAAAAAATAGAGTGGACTGGGCTTTGTGGGAGTGCCTCGCCCAACCCAAACGACTGTGGTACAAATGTAAGGGACGTGAGACCTGATTTCTGGCATATAATTCAATGGTTAGTATTGTTTAAAAAAAAAAAAAAAAAAAAAAAAAAAACTACAAAATGATATTAAAGGGTTGAATGGCTATCAGATTCAACTAAAGGTTCAATTCAATTTCAAAGGGTGTTGTTAAACACTCCTCGGGGACGTAATTCCAAGAATTTGATCATCGCTTCACTTGTCCTCTAAGCTGATTTTCGAGCAGAAAATGTGAAAAGACTTCGAGGACAAATCTTCGGACCTCGAGGATTTCCTTTGCAAATCGTCCTCGGCTCCAACGGACATTGCAGAGATTATTAAGAACCTGAGGATCCGCGATTCAAAGTGTGTTGGCGACGAGCGTAGAAGGAAAATTTGAGGCCGAAGGTGGTACAATCGTGGTCCTTTGGCCCGGCGACAGACATTCTTGGCCTTCAACATCATGGACAATTGTAACCACCTTGTCCATTTACCGTTAGCACAGGACACCGGCGAGGTGCGTTGCCATTTAGAACTGCTTCGTTTGGGGTCTGTGGTGTTCCAGGAGGGTCTCCAACGGGCGTTAATATTTAATTTGTGGTCGTGGTGGCGGGTACTATGTGGACGAGAGTATGTACTGCTGGAGTGTTTCAGACTGTGCTGTGTTATGACTGTGTGCATATTTCACAAGATATGTGTCGACGCTATCCTTTCTCCTGTTTCGTTCATGGATGATCTGCACAGAAGGCTGCTACTCCTGTTGCTCATCACCGTGCTGCTTTTCAGGTGGTTGATGTATTCCACTTGTGTTTCCTGTGGTGACTTCGTGAGAGGAATCAGACAGTGACCGTTACCAAATTTTATATATATATATATATATATATTATATATACATATATAAATATATATATATATATATTATATATATACATATATATATATATATATATATATATATATATATATATATATATATATATATTGCCAGGCCACTCTCGCAGCATAGAGAAACCCAAAAAAAAAAAAAAATCGGCCACGTGCTTGACTGAGCTGCAGTTACAAATTTTGTGCTGTGACTTTTCCGCAAAGCGGAGTTTCAAATTCATTGTAAACTTCAGACTGCACAGACTCTTAAACGACAGTTTTGAAATTCATTTAGAAAATTAAACCATGACGGATAAATCTTTTTGGAAACAAAACTATTTCATCGTGAAATCTGAGCTGGTATTAATGTAGAGCAAACGAAGTGGGCATTTGAACTTCAAAACTTCTTACTGAAGGCAACACCCGCATTTGTACTCGAGTAGACGCTTCGCGTTTCAAGGTACTTTGTTACTCAATTTGATCGTTATGCAGGCTTTAACTATTTATGGTTTAGTTGTTGTTTTAGCATTATTATTTGCAAACCCTTTGTATAAATAAATGAACTTAAATTTAACCTAAAAAAATTCTTAGATTCAGGTTTATTTACATATAACACAAGAAGTTTTTAGGGAAGTCTATGTGGGGAACTTTTTGGGTTCGGGATGCTTGAAACATTTTTTTATTAACTTTGACTTATGAAACCTGTTCTGAAAAGCAAAGCAAAAAAACACTAAACTGAATCGGGAGCAAAGTTGTATGAAAAACAATTGTTGAAAAGGAAAACCAAGGAAACAATTAACTTTTAGTTTCAAAAAGTCGTTTAATAGACAAAATTTCATAGATCGTATCACCCTTTCCCTTCGCATAAAACTCTCACGGAGGTCCTTAGTTAGCGACTAAAAGTAAGTTGGCAGAGGTTTGGCAAATGAGACTACGAAAAATATTTTTTTTTCTATGGAAACATAATAAAGCTATCAACACTACGCGTGAAATCTTAAGGGCTTTGCAACAACTAGTCTGAGCTTCGTGGCGACACGAAGGTTACAGACATCGAAACCAAGGCGACCTATGAGTTTGCTTGATTGATTTTGATGCAGCCATCCTTCAAAGAAAATGTAATACTTCACTAGTTTAACTTCATCGCGCTGAAAAAAGATCGGGGATCAAGTGGCTCACCGTTAATTTTATATGTGTAGCATGTAGAGTAAGTGATAAAGTACATCTTAGAAAAAATGAAATATGATTAATGAAGCAATACATCTTTATATTTAAGTATTAGGTAGATACTTATTCGAATATTATGTTTAACTCTAATCATATATTAATATATGATAAATGTATGATTAAAGTATAATCAATTCAATAAATACAGTCGCAAAATCTATTGAATTTAAATCAAATTAAAGACTTCGAAATGATAATGAAATTGCCCCCTAAGTAAGGAAGGCCGATGTCCCGGAACCAATTTCTCGAGTGAGTGTTTCTAATTCTTCTAGATAAGTTTTTGGGGTTACTATATAGAATTTTAACTTAATGGTTGCTTGAGAATGCATGTTTCACTCTTTGATTTTTCCCAATCTTCTACAGTCTGGTCGGTGACTTCTCGGGATTTTTTAAATGTTTTCACTATGAACCCATATAGTTTGTTTATACAACCTAGCTTTTTGGCGAGGTAGGGTGTTCGAAGTGCAATTGCAAACTGTATTTTGCTCCATAGTGCAATTATAACTCGTTTTTTTTACTCTACAAAAGTTACGTCTTTATTTTTAGGAAACTACGCGGGAGTCAGAAAAAAGAGTTATAGTAGCACTATAGGTCAAAATCCACTTTCAAATTGCAGTTCGGGCAATGTATATATCGCAACTTTCTGGCCAATGAGTGTGGCGGAAGTGCAATTCCAAATTGTATCTTGCCCCGTAGTCCAATATTAACTCGTTTTTGTAACTCTACTGAAGTTACACCTTTAAATCAAGATTACCTTTCCCAACTATCAAGTCCGACCCTCCGACTACCAATACGTCGAGCTTTGCCGAGCCTCGAGCAATCGGAGGCCACCGGTAATTGGAAAGTCGTGGTTTCTAAATTAAAAAAAATAATAATAAAAATTATGAACAAGATTCTTAAAAAACGATATAAAGAAAAAAAGGAAAACAACAAAATGAAATGCTTGAGAGATTTATCTGCTTGAAAAACAGAAAAAAAAAGAAAAAAAAAAGAGAGAGAGAGAGAGAGAGAGAGAGAGAGAGAGAGAGAGAGAGAGAGAGAGAGAGA
>BFEA01000129.1:3023296-3037419 GCA_003427395.1 Chara braunii
TTGCGCGACGAATCTCATTGGTCGAATATCGGGTTTCGAGGGATTAACATGTCGTTCCTCGTACATTCCCCTCTGAATCTCTCCCTTCTACACCTCGACTTCTCCTTCGCCTTCTCTCYCTTCTCTCTCCCTTCCCACAACTATAAATTTTGCAAGCGCGCCCGCAAATCTCTCTTAYGTTCTCAACTCGCAAGCCAGCTTCCRGGAAGTAGTGGCTAGGCGAAGTGTTTGGTGCGAGTCGRAAAGTCCTGACGGGCTAACTATAGGCTGGCCGGTTGCGCGCTTGATCGCCACGACGGACTGTGGGATCCGGGTGAGCCGCGCAGAGCTTGCGTTAGCAGGGTGACGATCGCATTGGTGGGAGTTACCACGCAACGACCGAGATGGTCGATGCGGGTTTGAGGATCAGCAATTGGAGTTGAGTGGTTGATTGGCCTGGGGCCACGTTGGAATTTCAAGGCTCATGCGCCTTTACTGTTGCGGATCTCTTTTTACTCTGGTATGAGTTTACGGCGACGGAGCCGAAAGTTCTTTTCTCAGATCTGCATATTTCCAGGTCTCGACATTTCCCGTCTATCTCTTCTCTCTCTCCCTCTCTCCTCTCTCCAATGTGAATGATGATGTGTGATGAGTCTGACTTTCCTGTGAACAAAAGGGAACTCTTGTGGCTTATTGCACAGAAGAACTTTTTCCGGAACTATTCCATTAGTTTCCTGGGTAATCATAAGACATAAGGGGACCAAGTGATCTTGTGTTGTGAACGGTGGATGCGTGTGTATTGTCCCCCAACTTGTTTTTGATTGATGGGACGGTCGCATCATTGCTATTTTCGCACCTTCCATAGTGGATACATGCCAAGGAAAATGCGTGTAGTTTGTTTTGGTTGGATCCAGAGCTTGTCGGGATTTCGTTCGAGAATGCGAGAGTGTTTAGATATGTCGTTCTGAATGCATTGGGCATGCCATCTGCCTTGTGCTGCATGACATCTGTCATCCGAGAGAGTGAAGCACCTCGGATTCACATCTGTTTGGTTTGCTGAATTTGAGTCGTGGGTTGGTCCCTCGAATACTCTGCATGAGTTGGCATAGTTGTCCGGACTCCGTAAACGTTTCTCTCGGGCCAGAAGACAGAAGAAGTTTAGTTTGATTTTAATGATTGCACCCCTCTTTTTTTTGATGATGTCTTGGAAGTTTCGCCAATTCAGTTGACTGATTGACATATGGACTGACGGGCGTGCCTCGATCGGGCGCCAGCCTCCCGTATCTCCCACGCCAATGCCTTCATTCCCTTACAACGAGGAAATGACACGTGTTTGCGAGTGGGACGTACGAGAAGCTGTCGCACGGATCGGCGGGGGGTATTACTTCCCTCCTGAAAATCGTTGTTCTAGGTTCGTGGACGCGAGCTTTGTCATTGTCGATACGCATTTCCCTCAATACTCGGTGTTGTTGCCGTTTAACGAGTTGATCGTCATTCCGTGGACGGTGGTAGCACCCCATTGGCCCAGAACCTTGTGCTATGAGTGCCGACGTTTCGACCGCTAGGAATCAAAGGGGTTCCACTGCCGTACATGGAGTGAAGAAGAACACAAGGAAAGAGCCACGCAGCTGAGACCCTTCACGTCGGACTCAAAACTGACTCACGAGGGACGTCGGGATTTGATACGGAAATGGGACACCAGGTGTGTGCCCGCCCTATTTCGCTCTATACGAAAAGCCGTGGCGCGGTGGGAAGTCCGACGATAATTTTTGGATTGAATTTTCTCTTTTCGCGCCGTGCCTGCGCGCGCAAACTGTTGAGCGCGAAGGCAACCGACTTACTTCATCGGACCAACACGAGGGGATTTCAGTTCTGTCTGTGTCCCCACACTCAATTTCCAAAAAATCCTTGGCACACTCTTATTTTGCTGATCTTTCGGGGCCATTTCCACCCTTTCGTGCACTCTGAACGAAAGACAGCACACGGCGTGAGGTTGGTATTGGAGCCAACTCATGTCCGTTCTGATGTTAGTAAGTTGATCTGGCGGGAGGTTAAATAAATCCCCAACCTCCTCGTCGAGACCGCCCGGTGACTAGATCGAGATCTGTCGGGGTAAGACCGACTATGCCAATGCCTGACGGCGACATGGCAGCCCCCAGGGTAATTGTTAGTATTCCAGCTGCCTTTCCCTTCTTTCCCAATCACACCCATCCCGAAGCATGGTTGGAAGCTGTACAAGCTCAGGGTTATAGCGCGGAGCTTCGCAACACCGCACACGATTGGTTTAGGAAACACAACTGGTAGATTGGAATACTTTCAAGCGAGCATTCTTGGCCACATTCGATACGGCCAGTGAAGATGCTGCGTGGTATGTGCTCAAAACTCGACCACAAGAACCAGGGGCGTTGCTACCCGATCTCGTGGACCGATTTCAAACCACGTTGGACAAATCCGGGTGGGACGAAAATTCCGCCCGAGATCTGTTCATCGATCACCTACGAAATCCGACGCTAAAAGCTAAGCTGCAGAAAAAGGTTCCCCCGAAAACGAACCAGTTATCCGCTATCATCGCCAAAGCACTTGAGCTAGACCTGACCGATACGAAAAAGTACATCAGTCAAGGAGATGAATGCATAACAGACACGATCCAAGATATTGCGGCGAAACGACGATCATGGTTACGAGCGGTGGGACGGTTCTATCTTCGCCCTAATCACGACCTTCCTGATGGTTTCGCCTCTGATATTCCGCCAGCATCTTCTCCCCCTCCTTCCTTTCTCTCTCAATGAATCAACAGGTAACAACCGTTAATCCACGTAGCTCTCAGGATCCCGCCTCTATGTCCATAACGAATATGCACTTGGCACAGATGATCCATACAACTACTACCAAGCAATCTGAATGGATGAGCAATCTGGTCCAAATGCAGGCGGCTCACATGGATCGGATGGAGCAGATTATGAGCAGACTAATTAAGCCCAACCTRGCTCCTGCCCGKCCCGCCYCTGCATCGTTCCCACTTTTGACTGCTCCGCCTGCACCTGGGCATGCRCCGCAGTTTCCTCAGGCAACTAACTTAGCAGGGAGGATTGAGTGTTACAATCGCAAACAACCTCGACATTTTGCCCGAGACTGCCCGCAACCAAAACGAAATCAGCCCCGACCTGCCGCAGCCCCCGTAGCTCTGAATCAGGGATGAGTGGCCGCATTAATGGATACGGCCCGAAACGAGGAGATCACTGCTTTCGCCTCTGAGCGACCTTCCCCCTCCTTTGCAGTTGCATCGACTTCGGGGACTTCTTCTTCCGAAGCTGCTGACGTGGTTGATCCAGCCGAATACCTTCATCTCGCCGGCATGGTCGGAGCAATCTGCCTGGCGAATGACGGTCTTGAATGGGTCGAGCGCGAATCTAACCGCGGACCACATTTTCAGACGGGAGAAATTGATGTGTTTCGAAGGCTAAAACAACTGGACATCCGTGTTCCGGTCCCGGTGGGACATTTGCTCACCATATCCGAAGCTGCAAACGACAAGCTGTTGCAACAATATTAGAAGAATCAAAAGCGCTTCACATATCAGCGCATACAACGGATGCGGAAAAAGAAGAAGGAGGAAGAAACCGAGGGTGTTGCACCACCTGAACCCGAAATTGATGAACCCTAGGCCGCACGAGTAGCCAAGATCTCTTTAGTTGAGAAAGATCATTTCGTGGGAGCTCGCCYWGTGTTGTGGAAAAGTGMTGAATGTGACTGTAAAATCRGGGGCAAACCTTTCAATACCCTTATTGACACTGGATCTTCAGCRGTCGCCATATTATTCGACACGGTGAGAAGAACRGGACGACTTAACTCGATCCTTCCTCAATCTGGCAAAGACAATTATGTCTYTGCCGACGAGGAAGCAATGAATATCGTTGGCATCATTGAGAATATGGCTGTGAAAGTCGGACGAGTACATGTCCTCGTGAACACCTTAGTGATAGAYGCACACTCGTATTCGGTGTTATTRGGTCTGCCYTCGGCAATGGCGGTAGGTGCCCACTTGCATTCTGATTCTAAACAGTTGGTTCTTACGCAAACAGGTGGGAAACCTCAGACAGTTCCGTTGCGGATTTCCACCCGAGCAGTAAGAAGAAACTTTGATTCCGCTCGGATAGGAATGATTCGAAGTCCCRATTGCGGGGAATCTCCACCTCCAGATAGCAGTAGCGGATTCCAAGAGCATGAGTATGAAGAAGAGATGCCTAGTGAGAGTGAGTGGAAACACTTAATCGAACTCTTCGAGCACGAAACTCAAGAGAGATTCCGTGTGGTTYCTGAAACCACACGAACATTTCATTTGAGTCTGGAAGATAACACGATTGCGCCCATGGAAACACAAGTTAGTTCCTCGACCTTTCTCGGGGAACCCATCTYGCAAATTTCGGACCTTGCAGATGATTTGGAACCCCCTCACACCTTGTACGAGGGAACGCTTTCTCTCCGAGCGCGCTACCAACAGATGAAACAATATTTGGATGTTTCTGTCTCCCCTCCAAAATCGCTGCTTACATCAGGAGCGACCATCGCTCTGATAAAACGAGAAGTCGAAGCCCCCGTCGATGATGCATTCGATCTGATGCARAAAATGGTGGACTTAACAGGATTAACTGTGGAAGAGGTTACGGTTGATTCAGAAACTGACGCCGAAATTAAGGAGACCGAGATGGTTAGCCCTGCTGAATCTCAGATGATTGGGACCGTATTTTCTGTTCGCACTAGTAACTCTRTTTTTTCTAGTGTCCATGACAGATGGAGTCGATCTGCTGATTGGATCGACATGCCCCTTGCGTTACCCGATTGGCCGAYAGTCACCCTGCCTAATCACGTCCCCCTGGAATTTCGGAAATCCTTGATCAACGTCTGGRATGGATACGTGGAGGTATTGAGTRTGCATGATAACGATATCGGGCTGTCTAATGTGATTGAGCRTACCATCCTGACGGAAGACCATCCACCCATTAGGTGCGTTCCTTATCGATACTCGTCAGCCCAACGGGCGGCCGCCTTTCARCAAATTAAGGAATTCGAAGCTAATGAATGGATCGAACCCGCTATAGGACCTTGGTCGTTTCTGGTGGTGATCGTGCCAAAAAAGTCCGGAGGGATTCGCATATGCATTGATTATCGGAAGCTCAATGATATCACGATTAAAAATGTGTATCCGCTTCCCCGCATTGATGAATTGTTGGATGCGATTGGGAGTGCTCGATTTTTCAGTAAGTTCGATGTTCGTCATGGGTTTCATCATGTTCTTGTCCGGGAGGAGGATCGTCCGAAAACGACGTTTGTRTTGTTTAAAGGTAMTTGGCAATGRATTSGATGTCCAATGGGCATCTGCAATGCTCCAACAACTTTTCAGCGAGCTATGAACATGGCTTTCCCGAATTTTGTGCGGAAGACACGTCTGGCACARAKTATCATCAATTATTGCGTGATTGTGTACATGAATGATATCCTGGTGTACTCGAGTTCTTACGAGGGACACCAGCAGCACATCGAATGGGCATTGCATGCATTGAGGGATGTCAGTTTCAAGGTGACACTTGAGAAGTGTCAGTTTTTTTCTTACTACAATTTCCTTTTTAGGACACGTGGTGACGGACCAGGGACTCAGGCCAGAGCCCCAAAAGGTGGCAGTTGTGAGAGACGCGTCTGTACCAATGACTATCACGCAAGTTCGCGCCTTTTTGGGCCTTTCCTCGTACCACCGAAGGTTCATCAAGGGTTTTGCGGCAATTGCGGGATCCCTCACAAATCAACTGAAAAAAGGATCAACTGTTGATTTGGACGCCGGAGTGTGATCAGGCGTTTTCGAAACTCAAGGCAGCCCTCATTTCGGCGCCGGTCCTTATAAGGCCGAATCCCGAAAACCGTTTTGTCCTCATCACGGATTGACAGTCAGAGGCGATTTCCGCGATTTTGGCTCAGGTGGGACCAAGCGGGCTTAAACACATGGTGGAGTACGCATCCAAGTCGGTGCCTGCATGCAAGCGCAATTACGCTGCTCCAACAGGAGAATGCTATGCGGCTCTGTGGGGAATCAGTCACTTTCGTGCCTACCTGTACGGACGAAAATTCACGTTGGTAACCGATCATGAGCCATTATTGGCTTTGAGGAATCCTAAGGATTACTCGGGCATGATTGGGCGATGGGCGACGGTGCTGCAGAGCATGGACTTTGACATCCGTCATCGGAAACACGAGAGACACGGGAATGCTTATGRATTGACACGACTGCACCGACCAAAGAAGGTCCCYAAGCGTGAGGAGGTAATTCYATGGATTGATCCRAAGGAAGAGAACGRACCTCGGTACAGATAAGTGGAAATTTTGTCAAAGGAGTAAGTGACACGGGGCTTCCCATCTATCTTATTTGCAGCCCTGTTCTCTTTCTCTCGCTCTCTCTCTTTCTCGTTCTCTCGTTCATATCTCCCTGCCTCCAACCATGGCCACCCCACCTGTCTCTGCAACCCCTTCCTCCCCATCTGATTCCCCCCCCCTCACTACCTCAGCCTTCTTCGCCACCCTTCCTGATAAATTYTGTTATTTTTGTACGTGTATTRCACGAGTGTATGGGGTGGACTATCATCCCTTTAAGACTGGATTTGCTGATTGGGTAGACTGMTCCACGTGCGTTAATCGCGCACAAGGCGCATGTATCAGGTACCGAACCGACAGCAAGGTATGGAAGTGTCCCTTGGGTCGAGMAGACAAGCTCCTGACAGAGGTTCGATTCGAGGCCGCTCGTACGAACGGTCTCGGATACGACGAAAAGTATAGGCAGTCGGAGGTCTGGACGGATAAAATTCTATTAGCTAAATTAGTCGGTTTGCCACTGGATCATCTCACGAAGCATGACAGACGTCGGGCTACCGAGAGATCCAGGGATTACCGATGGATCAACGGTCATCAGGAAAAGCATAATACTGACGGATCGGGTTTGTGGTTGACAGTTCCTCATCCATTACAGAGGTGCAATTGGACCCGATGTGCTCACAAGGAGCAAGTCGCTCATTTTGCGCTACGTGTCACAGAGGCAACTATAGATCAGAATCGATGGTTCTGGTCTAACATAAGGGACGATGTCAGATACGTGGTCGCCAACTGTCTGGTCTGTGCCGCCGATCGCGCCCCAATATGGGGGCCGAACACGATCGTACCGACATAAGTAGAGCGTCCTTTCTAGCGAGTCAGTATGGACACAACAGATATTGGCGTGCTACCTGGCCCAAACCGTTGTGAATATTCCATCTTTTTAGTTTTAATAGATCATTTTTCCAAGTACATCAAGGTCTACCCCTTTAAGACTCGTAAGGCCGCAGAGATAGCCACGTACATTGATCGTTTTCTCTACACCCACCTAGATACAGAGGAAATCCTAATGACAATGGGTCTGAATTTAAGGGTGAAGTAGAAAAACTGCTCGTGCGCCGATGCATCACGCTTCGACATACGGCACCCCACTTCTCCTAGTCGAATGGGTTGGCTGAAAATGCCAATCGCATGATTAAAACGACCCTCCGTAGGAATCTAGCGGCGCATGACACGCGTTCGTGACCCGAGATTGTATATCAAATCGTCGGAATTCACCATGCCACCCCTCACGAATCCACGGGTTCACCCCCTTCGAGCTTCACACTAATAGCCTCCCATGTGYCGATTATCGAGGCCACTYWGAAATTGTCGAAGCAGGGGGTAGAGACACRCGTGCCGCCCTTAAGGCTAAGGCCAAAAGGTAGGCCGATTTGATGGAAAGGGCTGTCCCGAAGCTWGCCCGAAAGAGACAGAAAATGACTGATCTAGCCCATGGGAGGCAAGTCCGTAGCCAYGAGGCCCGAAATGGGAATGCAGGTCCCCAACACCAATATAAGTTAGGGGACCTGGTGCAGGTACATAAATGTGCACGCGACCGGAAACTCGCTCCCAAGTTCTCTAGTTGTTTCCGTGTTGTCGAGGTCGAACCCAACGGGGCCAACACGGCGCGTATCGGGCGCTAGCCATAGCTCTGTCCCTATCATTCACCATACCTCCTACATCTGTCCCCTCCCTCTTTCTAATCTCCCTCCGTCTCCCTCATATGTTGAAGACGAGGACGACGACGATTTAGCCCCTGCCTCGATCTCTCCATCTCGTTCCTATCCTTCATCTTCTTCCTCATCCTCGCCATGAGTTTCATCACGGAGCGAGCCCTGGACGATCATCTGCTACAGCCACGTGGCTACATCTTGGAGGTCTCACAAGTTCATCATCCGCGGCTCAGTCCGGATCTTCAACGACAGGCGCAGATCTTCTGCACCGAGGGTGTGTGTGCCGCCGCAGCGTTCCGATTTGTCGGAAGTCCACAAGCAGTTGTATTGGCAGAGGTAGTGGCATTTCATCGGCGAGCGGCTATAGGGACGAGCCATGTCACCACGGTCGCTGCCTTCAGCGGTAACATCACTGCGGTTAACTCCTTTCGGCATACGGTAATCTTGACGTCGTTACGGGAGTGGACGCAGCAGTTGTCGACTGAGTGGCAGCACGGTCTTGCACGCCCCGGGTACAACCTCGTCCCGACTTACGGGACTGACTTCGACGGAATCCGCACCTCTTGGCGCCAACTGGCAGTGGTGCTTCCTACGCTCACTCCCTTTCAACGCCCCCAATGAACCCCGCCGCTCCTCTCGTTCCGCTCGCTCCTCTCGCTCCTTTCTCCGTCTTCGGTCTCCCCTCTCTCTTTCCCACCTTCTGACAATCTGATCTGCACCCCCATCTTTCTTTCCTGTTTCAACCTCTTGCAGTCCCACTCCTCAATCCAAGGCATTGGTTGGTGTGGCGCGATACCTTTGTCGATCTGTCTGTCTGCTAGGTCAGAGTGAAGGTCACGTGGACACGGACCGACGAGCATCACGGATGGATTGAGAACAAGGAACTGCTGATTATCAAGGCGTGGAGAACTGACGTAGAAGGCGATCTTTTCGGTTTTCTGTTCGGACCGGTGCGGCCCGGCCATCGTAAGCCAATTGTCCAAGAACTCGTCGTCCCTCTCTCGCAGCTGGTAGACGACCTCTCCCTCGATATCGTGTCGCAGAGCAACGAGAGTCCGGCTCCACACGTCCTTACACGGACATTAGCGTCGTACCTGCAGTGGACTGCGTGCTTGGAGGAGCTAGGGAGCGGAGTCCCACCATCGCAGCAGGAGTACCTGAAGCCGTACGGGATCATCGATCGTGCCTGATACCCTAGGCAAGACCCGTCTGAAGAGGCGGCAGAAGGAGCGAAAGAGACCACCGAGGAAGAGGACGACGTGGAAGAAGACACGCTGGAGGAGGGAAGTAACAGTGAGCATAGCGAGGGGGAACAGAGGGAAGAAGAAGAAGAAGAAGAAGAAGAAGAAGAAGACGAAGAAGAAGACGAAGAAGAAGAAGAAGAAGAAGAAGAAGAAGAAGAAGAAGAAGAAGAAGAAGAAGAAGAAGAAGAAGAAGAAGGCGAAGAGGAGGCAGCCGGATCGGAATGGGAAGCCCTGCCAGAAGAAGCRACGCGCACGGGCACGGAGGCAGAAGACCCCGAGGAAGCGGCACGTAAGAGGGAAGAGATCGCCGCCGGGAAAAGGAAGCTAGAATTTTCTAGCGGGGYGAGCCTGCGCATCAACGACGACCCGAGTCGGGATCTRAGGGMCCCTAAGCCGGAAGATGGCGACCTCGCGGCCACGACTTCGAGCACATCGCGACGGAGGCGGAGCCGATCCCCCTCCCCCTCCACCTCAGCCCGTCCACCAGTTCGTCCACGTACCGATGCGGGGGATTGGCCTTCGTCCCCGGTCATTATCCCGCCGTCCTCTTGATTACCTCACCCTTCGCTAGATCTCCATCCCCGTCACCTTCCCTCGCAATCCCTTCCCATCTGAAGACTTCCACCACTTCTTCTCCACCCGACTCGCTGGTACCATCCACCCCCACCCTTCCCTTCAATGCGCAACCCTCGTCTTCTGTTTGCATGTCCTCTTGTTTAGCGCCGCGTGGCGGGACAGAAACGTAGTAGAAGTCTACTGCGTGATCACAGGAACCATCCCCGCATGCCGCCATCACGAGTTATTTCGCGCTGCGCTCTTTCGCACGTTCTCCACTCTCTACCCCGATTACCTTGCTTCCCTCCCTRGCACTGGCAATCGCTTCCCCCGCTTTCACCGGAYCATCCGTTACGAGAAGCTTCCGGTGACCGAAGAGGAAACGGACTGCTACTTGCCCCCACTTCCCCCTAACCCTCCCCATCGCCACGCSACTATGTACGGTGTCTACTTTCCCATTCCTACGCGGCGGGTGTGACTSTCCGGGGAGTAGGTTGTTTGCCTTGCCACATTGGATGACATCCACACTCTTTTCTTACGGTAATTGGCAGCGATCGGCACGTGTCGACATGTGAGGACGGGCTCGGGTGTCAYGAATCAGCAGCTTCGCGAAGATCACGCCATTSACGATGACGTCAACCTACGCTCTGATTCRATGGATTGCATTGGGCGCGAAGCACGTGCAGACTCGRTGGACCATGATGGYGCCACCGGGACGATCCTTGGAGATCGAGAGGCAGGGGGATGCATATGACAGGTCTGCAGAGAATGGGATCCGAAGCACCACGAACCGGCAGCATCACAAAGATTTTGCCACTGATGTTGTCGCCATCTCATCCCCCTGCTCAATAGTCCCTGCTGACATGGATTGTGCGTATCTGGGTTTTGTCCTCTTCCTGCTCCTTCGTCTCCTCTCACATCCTTTGTTCCAGTTTTCATGCAATCAGGAGATTGCATAGTTTTGGAACCCCCCGCGCGTCACATATGTGATGAACCACTTTTCGATCCTGTGCTATCTTTCGTACCCCTTGGCTCATTTCTTCCTTTTGTATCATACAGGCCCAACAAGGCCCCCATCGCTTTTCTTGATTTCAGGTGCCTTCTTTTCGGCCCCCATTTTTTCGAAAGTTTTTTGGAATTCTGCTTTTTGTAATTTGGAAAATGCATGGGAATTACGTGCGCCTTAGCGAGCGCACTGGGAATTGGACTCGACAGTTAGGAATTCCGGAATAACCAGAACGCAATGTGTCCTTTTTGTTCATGAATGTTCTCGGTCACGTCATCGAAAGCTCAAGGAATTTTGTGAGAATTCGGATGGGCATAGGACTTTATTTTCCCACGTCGACTTTGCGCGCGAATATGGTGATTTCAATTTTTTGAAATGGTTTAGGACGTAGGCAAGCCGTAACTGTTTTGGTGCCTTTTTCTCTGGCTGCCAGCGCCATGCGTGTGAGCTTCCTCCTCCTTATTTCCCACGCCATCCCTTCCTCGTACTGTCTTCTTTTTCCTTCCCCCTCCCCTGCTTCTCCTATCGCAACTGTTTTTCTCTCTCTCTCTGTTTGCGCGCCTGTTTTTCTTTCTTGATCATCTTAATCTTGGACCAGTCTCGCGCTGCTTCTCGCGCCTCTTTCCTTCCCGCTCTCCAACATTAGCTCACGAAACCCGGTCAGTCCTTCGATCACCTTCCCTCACCAATCTGACGCRCTGAGTAAGTGGAAGTTCCTATTGCGTGACGAATCTGATTGGTCGAATATCGGGTTTCGAGGGATTAACATGACGTTCCTCTTACATTCCCCTATGAATCTCTCCCTTCTACACCTCGACTTCTCCTTCGCCTTCTCTCCCTTCTCTCTCCCTTTCCGCAACWATAAACTTTGCAAGCGCGCCCTCAAATCTCTCTTACGTTCTCAACTCGCAAGCCAACTTCCGGGAAGTAGTGGCTAGGCGAAGTGTTTGGTGCGAATCGGAAAGTCCTGACGGGCTGACTATAGGCTGGCCGGTTGCGCGCTTGATCGCCACCATGGACTGTGGGATTTGGGCGAGCCGCGCAGAGCTTGCATCAGSGGGGTGACGATCGCATTGGCGGGAGTTAGCACGCGACGGCCSGGATCGTCGGTGCGGGTTTGAGGATCARCAATTGGAGTTGAGTGGTTGATCGGCCTKGGGCCACGTTGGAATTTCACGGCGCATGCGCCTTATTGTTGTCGATCTCTTTTTCCTCTGGTATGAGTTTACGGCGACGGAGCCGAACGTTATTTTCTTTGGTCTGCGTATTTCTCGGTCTCGACATTTCCCGTCTATCTCTTCTCTCTCTCCCTCTCTCCTCTCTCTAATGTGAATGATGATGTGTGATGAGTCTAACTTTCTTGTGAACAAAAGGGAACTCTTGTGGCCTCTCGCATAGAAGAACTTCTTCCAGAACTCTTCCATTAGTTTCCTGGGTAATCCCCGGACATAAGGGGACCAAAACATCTTGTCTTGTGAA
Organism: Chara braunii; assembly: GCA_003427395.1. Taxonomy (NCBI): domain Eukaryota; kingdom Viridiplantae; phylum Streptophyta; class Charophyceae; order Charales; family Characeae; genus Chara; species Chara braunii. The sequence continues at coordinate 3,035,629 of BFEA01000129.1, forward strand.
CGGTGGATGCGTGTGTATTGTCCCCCGACTTGTTTTTGATTGATGGGACAATCGCATCATTGCTATTTTCGCACCTTCCACAGTGGATACATGCCAGGGAAAATGCTTGTAGTTTGTTTTGGTTGGATCCAGAGCTAGTCGGGATTTGTTCGAGAATGCGAGAGTGTTTAGATCTGTTGTTCTGCAATGCAGTACGTATGCCATTTGCCTTATGCTGCACGACATCTGTCATCCGAGAGGGTGAAGCACCTCGAATTCACATCTGTGTAGTTTGCTGAATTTGAGTCATGGGTTGGTCCCTCGAATACTCTGCATGAGTTGGCATAGTTTTACGGGCTCCGTAAACGTTTTTCTCGAGCCAGACGAAAGAAAATCTTAGTATGATTTTCATGATTGCACCCCTCTTTTCTTTTATGATGTATTGGAATTTTCGCCAAATCAGTTGACTGATTGACATGTGGACTGACGGGCGTACCTCGATCGAGCGCCAGCCTACCGTACCTCCCACGCCAACGCCTCCCTTCCCTTACAATGAGGAAAGGACACGTGTTTGCGAGTGGGACGTATGAGAAGTTGTCGCACGGATCATCGGGCGGTATTACTTCCCTCTCGAAAATCGTTTTTTTGGGTTCGTGGACGCGGGCTTTGTCATTGTCGATACGCATTTCCCTCCATACTCGGTGTTGTTGCCGTTTAACGAGCTGATCGTCATTTCGTGGACGGCGGTAGCACCCCATTGGCCTAGAACCTTGTGCTTTGAGTGCTGGCGTTTCGACCGCTACGAATCAAAGGGGTTCCACTACCGTATACAGAGTGAAGAAGAACACAAGGAAAGAGCCACGCGGCTTAGACCCTCCACGTCGGACTCAGAACTGACTAACGAGCGACGTCGGGATATGATACGGAAACGGGACACCAGGTGTGTGCCCGCCCCATTTTTGCTCTAAACGAAGAGCCRTGGCGCGGTGGGAAGTCCGACAATACTTTTTGGATTGAATTTTCTCTTTTCGCGCCGTGCCTGCGCGCGCAAACTGCTGAGCGCGAAGGCAACCGACTTACTTCATCGGACCAACACGAGGGGATTTCAGTTCTGTCTGTGTCCCCACACTCAATTTCCCAAAAATCCTTGGCACACCCCAATTTTGCTGATCTTTCGGGGCCATTTCCACCCCATCGTGCACTCCGAACGAAAGACAGCACAGGGCGTCAGGTTAGCGCGTCACAAATACTATGTGATTGGGCCTCGCTGCAATACTCTCCAAATGTGCAAAATGAGAATGAATCTTCTGCTAGAACATGGAAAGATGCACCGCCATATTTTTTGTCTTTTGTGCATGTGGAGAGTAGTGCAGGGAGGCCCATTTTGTTCCTTTGGTCTGTTTATGTTATGCGGGGCCAAATTCGTGCTCCACCATAGCAGCCTTGTTACTCTAACTAGCAGAGGCATTGATGACTTCCCTGCGACAGGGAAGGATTGACCTCCTTCCATCAACACCTATCCCTAGCAAAAAGCGTTCTCATCAACCACCACCGCAAACAATCATTAAACACTCCAAAAATCATGTCAAACACATGAAAACCCTAAACACCCTACCTCCCACSTGAGGGGCAATCAACTCCCCATGTTGATTGAAACCGAGGGCCGGACAATTCCAATTTAACAAAGGGGATATCGACTATCCTACACCCATCCGCTGCCAGACATTGAGGACAGATTCAACAACAATTCCGGTGGTTCTCTTACCACCGCCGGGATAGAGGCCTTGCACGAAGGGCTTTAAAAAAAAAAGA